>CM053036.1:109519636-110012136 GCA_028564925.1 Lithobates sylvaticus
GTCCCAGAAAGTAGAGCGAGTGCCATTTTAAAAGTTTCTTGAACTATTGAAAAATTTTACAATTGAATATGGTCTCCAAACTATTTATTTATCTTGTGAGTGTACACAATGCTTCCAGCGATATTTTTTTTATTTTTTTTCATGGCATCCCTGGAAGTCTTCAAGTGTAATTGCTTTCACAGCCTGCGTAGTGGCTCTTTGGCCATTATCCACACTGCCAAAATTGTGTCCTTTCACACCCTTCTTCATTTTTTGGGGATATGAAAAAGTCACAAGGAGCCAAGTCTGGGCTGCAGGGTGGATGTGAATCACCGCTATGTGTTTTTTAGCCAAAAACTCTGACAGCCATAGCACTGTGACTCGGTGCTTTCTCTTGATGAAGGATCTAAGTTGAGCCGATCTCAGGAAACATACGAAAAACTCAAGTGACCAAGCACTTTCAGGTAAAATCTTTGATCAGTAGGTACAAATTACGGACAATGGACAATTCCACGTGAATTAAAACAATTATAGTGAGCCGTCGGTCACGGTTGAGAACAGACCTCACTATATTTTACATTCTGTTCCATTTTTTATGAAGAGGGTCATCCTAATCGTTGTTCATCTTCAACACTTTCTTGTCCTTCCTTGAAGGCCTTGTGCCATTGGTGCACATGTGCAGATGATAGCGCGGCTTCTCCATTGGCTTTCATCATCATTTCCTACGTTTCTGATGCACGTTTACCAAACATCGCATCCAATTTCATCATGTACCGCTGTTCCAAACTCACTTGCATTTTTCTTAATTTCGAGGCACTTGAATGGGGCGTCACAAAAAAAAATTCTCGCTTCTAACAGGGCTGGAAAGCAATTTGTCAGTGTTCTAACGTATACCTGGCACCCCATGTGACCTTGGCCAGCTTCTCCCTTCACAGAGCCCTTCTAGAGAGTAGGAACTTTAATTCTCATTAGTTCTCATCTGGACACACACAGTTGAGAAAGCGAAAGCTGTATATGTTAGTGCCATATATGTATTTATGTAAAGTATAAATTACCCATATCGACTAAAGTTAACAGCTGGATCAAGCAAATCGGAAACGGAAGCTTAATTTTGTTCATTTTGTTTTTTTTTTTTTCTCCATTTTGTCTTACAAAGTTCCAGGATTTGATCTAAGCATTAATCATTTTTTGCGGAACCTTGGACTTGAACACGTGATTGAAATCTTTGAGAGAGAACAGGTAAATTATCATATAGTATAGGTCTCAAAAGTTTTTATTATCTTGGCATGGACTGAGCATTTATGCTTTTCTATATTATATTGCAAGATTTGTTTGGCGGTTTTGCCCAAACAATTTGTTTTTACTTCAGTTGTTTTTGCCTTTTTGGTTTTGTCTTGGTGACTTTGCTTTTTCTTTGGCTCTTAAAAATGCATTGTTCACCTTTTGCAAAACTATAGTTACATAGGTTGAAAAAAGACACATGTCCATCCAGTTCAGCTATATAAAATAAAAAATATTATAAATCCCATATACCCACAGTTGATCCAGAGGAAGGCGAAAAAACCCCCAGAAAAGCAGGATCCAATTTGCTACAGCAGGGGAAAAAATTCCTTCCTGATCCCAGAGAGGCAATCGAATTTTCCCTGGATCAACTTTACCTGTATGTTAATGCACCCACAATGTTTGCAAAGGCTCCTGCATTGTTTAGATTCCATCCAAGGTCCATACGGATTTACAGACCTACTGTTATAGGGCTGGAGGGAAGTAAATGCAAGCGTAGTCACTGCACTTGTGCTGGCGCTGTGCAAGTCCCTCTGCTTCTGTAGTCCTCTCACTCAGATTCTGTGAATTGATGGTAGGGCCATGCACAGCCACACTAAAAAAAAAAAAAGAAATATATAGGATACTGCATGGAGAAGCACCCCACAATTTAGGTGAGGAACAGTTTGGTGGGGTTGAGGAATGTGACTTTGTTTCATGTTAAACCCTGGAGATTTCATGTTAATGCTGCCATTTTTTATATTTTAGAAGTATTTTAAAGTGGTTAATTGGTTTGTTCAAAAAATCATTCTCCTGTATATTTTTCAGCGTACATTTGCTTTTAATGTACTGTATTTTCTGGCGTATAAGACTAACTTTTACACCGAAATTACACAGCCAAAAAGCGGCGGTCGTCTTATACGCCGGGTGAAGAGGCCGCCAGATGGATATCAGTCTGCCGGGCGCTCTGTAAAATTGTAATATGTATGCGCCGCTCAGCCAATCCCGGCGGGCGATGCACTCTGAATACAGAGCCTGCTAAGCCTCCTCAGATTGGGTAAAAACCTCTGCCAATCCGAGCAGGCTACATGAGTCAGAGCGGCGCGGGCTGATGTCACAGCCTCTGCCAATCCGAGCAGGCTTTGTATCCATCAACAGATTGGTAAAATACAATGCCTTCCGTGATTGGCTCAGCGGTGCACACTGTCTGCACACTGTATTCTGAAGTGTACCTGGCGCTACACTACTAACACAGCATCATATACTGTGTGTACTTGGTGCTCTACATATTAACAAAGCATCCTGTACTGCACATCCAGCTCCAGATCTCCCCTAAAATACAGGTATGATTTATGGTGCTTTGTAGGAGAGGATTCATTGTTGCTGCCACCAATTGTGGGATCTCTGGGACTTGTAGTTCACCAGTTTCCTTTTCCTGATGTTAAGTCTGATGGGTTTTTTTTTTTTTTTCTGATGGTTTTTTGTAAATGGTGTTGCCTCAGAAGGGGGGTAGTCTTATATGGCGAGTATAGCACCAAACCTAAGTTTTCACTCGAAAAATAGGGGGTCGTCTTATACACCCAGTCGTCTTATACGCCGGCAAATATGGCATCCACTCACATTTGCATGATAAACACAGGAATGCTTGAATTTAGTCTAAAGCGTCAATATAAAAACATGTCTGCCATGTCTGTTTATAGATCACACTAGATGTTCTAATTGAGATGGGACACAAGGAGTTCAAGGAGATTGGAATTAATGCTTATGGGCACAGGCATAAAATAATCAAAGGTGTGGAGCGGCTCATATCAGGCCAACAAGGTAATTAATATGTCTTCCAAAGTCAGATACTTTCCGAGAAGTTATTCCAGAGTGGAAAACATGGTTCTTTGTGATCTAATGGCATTTATACCATGTGTCTGGCTCTTGTAACACTGTTGCTAGATAAAGTGAAAAACAGGAGAAAAATATTTTGTTCTTGCTGTAGCTGGTCACACTTTCATATGATTGATGCGTTGTAGTTACATGCAGTAAAATGAGTGCTGTTTACCTTGGTGCCTTAACAGTGCCATTCAGTTTGAATGGCACCCAGCATACTAGTACAGAAGCAGGCAACACATCTGCACTGCAGTACACCAGAAAGCATGGCATGTGCATTGTGGCAGAAAAAATGGTGTCCATCTGTTCTAGCCTGCATTGTAGTGCATTGGCAGCCATTTCAAAAAGAATGTGCTGCCCTAATATAACACACATTAATGGGAAACCTAATGCAACACTAAGATGTGGACTCTTAAGCCTCGTACACACGATCTGATTTTTGGCAAGGAATTGTGTGATGACAGACTGTTTGCCTAAAATCCAACCGTTAGTACGCTCCATCAGACAATTGTTGGTCAACTTTCCGGCAACAAATTTCGGCCAAAAGTCTGGCGCTTTGTCTGCCAACAATCTAATCGTGGGTACGAAGCTTTAGACGACTTTGCGGTAAGGAGCATTTTATCTTGGTGCTGCACAAATGTACTGGTTAGGGCGCATTCACACCACAGCCAGCACATTGTTTGGGTTTTTTTTTTAACACAGTGCAGTTCTCCTTTTTCTAAATCTGTGTTATGGCATTTTTGCACCATTTTATTCTGACATGTCTTTTTTTTTTTTTTTTTCTCCTTTTGCACACCCAAGCAGCACATTTGTGAGAAAAACATGGGTGCAACAGAAGAAATTATAGAGTCCAAATGCAATCAGTTTTTTAGTCCTTGGTTCTTAGAATTAAGCATGCACCAGTGGCAGCCCCTTTTTAAAAAGTAGGCCAGCTCTGATGAATTGGGATTAAAGGGGAAAAAAAAAAAAAAAGCTATCTAAGCATGTAATATGCTGTTTAGTAAAATAATGGTTAAAACCACTCAAATTATTAGAGTGCAGGCTCGTATCACACACATCGATCATCTGTTTCTCCAAAAGAAAAAACCCGTTTGCAGATGGTCTGGTTTGACATGGTGAACCGAGGATGCTGGATGGAGTCCTAGGGCCATCTTACACAGACCTGGAGTGTATCCGGAACGTACTCGTAAAGCGAATGCGACATCAGAGGAAGGGAGAAGATGAATCAATGTCTGTGTCTTCATCTTCTCCCTTCTTGATGTCACTTTTGCTCTTAGAGGTGCGTTCTGGATGTGCTCCAGCTCTGTGTAAGACGGCCCTAGGACTCCATCCAGCATCCTCTGTTCCCCCGTCAAACCAGACCATCTATCTGCCACAGGCGGTTTTTTGGAGAAACAGATGATTGACACAGTGCTTGTGAGGAGGAGAAGTGTCTGTCAGCTGCTTTATTGCCATGTATACAGGGAGATTGGTGCTTGCAACTCCCCCCACCGCCGCACCGATCACCCCTGGCTGCCCAGGTATCGGCTCGAGCATCTTAGCATTTGCGCGTACTCATGCAAATGCTTGGTATCGGTGCAACCCTAATTTCTGATGTTTATTATCAGGTGATTGTTGTATGTCCAAAAATATTCTGAACCTTTTTAGATTTTATTTTTTTTGTTTGTTTGATTTTGGATCCCTGTGCCTCCTTTTTAGGTTTGAACCCTTACTTGACGCTTAACAACTCTGGCAGCGGAACTATATTGATTGACCTAGCTCCAGATGACAAAGAATTCCTGTCCGTAGAAGAGGAGGTAAAAAGCCTTTGTAGTCTTAAGATACTGCTAGATGGTATAAATTGTCTAACCAGAAATATTTTCATATAAACATAATCGAAAGCTGGCCATACATGGGTTAGGTTGTGTTTTTTTTTTTTTCTTCTCTCTCGTTCAGGCAGCGGATGAACTGACACTCGAGGCGTATTCAGACAATGGAGAGATTCCTCCGCCATCAGAATACACCATTATAGACTGCAGTGCTGATTGAGTGAGAATATACCAACTGGATGGCTGAACAGAAGTCGATTTTGGTAGAGCGACTTCTGTTCAACTGCAGTGGCCATGCATGGATCGTAAGTCATCCATTCCCTGCTGAACAGGCCAAGTCTTGATCCATATATGGCCAGCTTAACTTTGGCAAAACAATTATGCAAACTGCCAATAATTGTACATGGGTATTGAGTTTTTTTTCTTTAAAAGTTATTTTTTATTTTTCTGTCCACATACCTGGGCAATTGAAAATTAGCCTATTGTAAACAAATCTATAAGCAGAGAAAAAAATGTGACAACTGCACATGTAAACTCCTTAATAGATTCAGATGGCTAAATCTTACCTTTTCTGTTGAAATAAAGCTTGGGCACGCCCCTCTCTTGAGCCCTCTATTGTTATTTAATATAATGGGCTCATTGACCAGTATGATGGCTTCGGAGCTGGGAGGAGCAGAACCAAGCCCAGCTTTTATAAGAAATGTTGAGATTTTAATAATGCCTTCAGCTTCCTTTATCTGGATCTCCTGCTCCTGGTGTATATGCATTATTTTTTTTTTTTTTTCAATTTATGCTTTATTTTCTCCAGTTTTGTGAAAGTTAAGAAAAAAGAAATGTAATGTTAGCTTGGGTTAATGTTTTTTTCAGATGCAAAGTACTGTCAGAGAGCACAGGGATGGAGGACATGCTGGTGGAGTCTTCAACAGATACAATATATCAAAAGTATGTAGATGCTAATGATATATTGATGCTTTTCTTTGTGTGTTTTTGTTTTTTCCTCTACTTAAAAAAAAAAAAAAAAAAAAAAAAAAAAAAATGCACCTAACCCTAGTACTATGTTCCAATGTTGCTACAGATTCAAAAGGTGTGCAATAAAAAACTTTGGGAGAAATACACACACCGGCGAAAAGAGGTTACAGAGGAAAATCATAATCATTCGAATGAAAGGATGCTATTTCATGGTAAGCCTAAAAGCATGGGTTGAAGGAAACTGCTACACATTAACCCAGGGGTCTTCAAACTATGGCCCTCCAGTTGTTCAGGAACTACAATTCCCATCATGCCTAGTCATTTCTGTGAATGTCAGAGTTATGGGATGTGTAGTTCTGCAACAGCTGGAGGGCCGTAGTTTGAGGATCCCTGCATTAACCACTTCAATATCGGGCACTTGTACACCTTCCTGCCCAGACCAATTTTCAGCTTTCAGCGCTATTACATTTTGAATGACAATTGCGCGGTCGTGCAACGCTGTACCCCAACAAAATTGTTGTTGTTTTTCCACAAATAGAGCTTTCTTTTGGTGATATTTGATCACCTCCTGGGGTTTTTATTTTTTGTGGCACAAATAAAAAAAGACCGAAAATGTTGAAGGAAAAAAAAAATAAAGGTTTTTTTTTTTTTTGGTTACAAAACTGTAAAGTAAGTTTTCTCCTGCAATGATGAGGCGGCACTAATGGCCCCTGATGGGCATGAGTGGGCATCCTGGGGGGGATGATTGGAAGGCAAAGAGATTTACTAAATGAAATGTGTGCAGAACAGCTTTAAGGTAAGACATGTTTGAGCTTTAGAACCACTTTAACGATTACTGTATTTCACATTGAAGCTTGATTTTATTGAAATGATTGCCTTCACTAGACCTACCTACTGCAACTATGAGAGTGAATTTCTGGATATATTCTGTTTTTACGTACAGTGGATATTAAGTCTACACACCCCAGTTAAAATGTCAGGTTTCTGTGATCTAAAAAGTTAGACAGATGAATCATTTCAGAACTTTTTCCACTAAGATAATGTGTTTGCATAAGTGTGCACACCCTCTTATAACTGAGGATGTAGCGATGTTCAGAATTAAGCAAATTAAGCTGTTCTAGTAGGCCTTTCCTGGCATTTTCTTAGTCGCACCCTACAGCAAAAGCCATGGTCCGCAGAGCTTCTACTGCATCAGGAATTGTTAAAAGGTATCAGTCAGGAGAAGGGTACAAAAGAATTTTCAAGGCATTAGATATACCATGGAACACAGTGGAGAAAATATGGCACAACAGTAACATTGCCAAGAACTGGACGTCCCTCCAAAATGTATGAAACATCGTCAGGGAGGCTGCCAAGTGTCCTACAGCAACATTTAAAGTGGTTGTAAACCCTTACAGACTACTTTGACCTACAGGTAAGCCTAGATTAAGACTTACCTGTAGGTCCCAGAAATATCTCCTAAACCTACACGGTTTAGGAGATATTTGCAAAAAGACAGGCACCGCTGTCTACGGCGCATGCGCCGTAAACAGCGGCGCACTGAGCATTCCACTGCTAACAGCGATATGCCGCTAGTGGCGGCTCCCTGCGCGGGAGTGACATCATCGCGGCTCCGGCAAATCACAGCACCGGAGCCGCGATACCCTGAAAGAAGATGGACGCTTCGTGGGACGGGGGCAGAGGTGACATTGCTGGCTCCTGTGTCAGGTAAGTGACACATAATGGGCTACTATGCGATGCATAGTGACACATAATGGGCTACTATGCGATGCCCATTATGTGGTTACTTATGTAACCATATATTTTTTTTTTTTTTTTACTTTCCTCCATCTAAAAGATTTCAGTTGTTGTTCAACTGAGTTGTACAGTTTATAGGTCACGTTTAAGGCCTCATATGCACTGCTGCTGGTAAACAGACGTTTATGAGCAGTTGGGCGTTTTTTTTCAGAGTCCCCTGAACTCTCCTGTGTTATATTAGGAGTACACAGGGTCGTTTCTAGGCAGTTGAGTTTGGAAACATTTTTTTGGAAAGCAAAAAAAAATGCGTTCCGGTCAGATGTTTAATAGGCATTTGAAACGCCAAACTCCTGTAACGGCTTGTTAACGTGGTTAACTTTTTGACTATTTGAAGAAAAGAAAAACGCTTCTAAATGCAAACGTGGTTTTTAAACGTTGGTTACCATCTGTCATGTTAAATCGTTCAGGAGAGGTTGTAAAATGTCCCGTGTACATTAAGCCTAAAGCCTCGTACAGATTTTCCAACAGGAAATGTGTGACAGTCTGTTGGTGGAAAATCCTGCTGTGTGTATGCTCCATCGGACAATTGTCGGATTTTCCGCAGACAAATGTTGGCTGGCAGGTTTTAAAATTTTCCGTGGACAAATGTCTGTTGTCGAATTTTCCGTCTGACAAAAGTTTAATCACGCATGCTCGGAAGCAAGGACGAGCCAGAAGCTGTCGGTCTTGTAAACTAGCTTTTGTAATGGACAATTAACATTTGTGACGTTGAAAATTATGAAATCTCGAAATGCAGCGCACAATTGTCTTCTTCTTTAATGGGATAATAATGAAGCTGGTGATGGACTGATGGAGTTATTGCAAACAAACAAATTTTCAAAGGCTTTTTTTAATAAAGAATAATTTTTTTTTTTTTCGGGCAAGTTACCACATCATCATCATCCTGTAGCTTTTAAGATCAAAGATACAACTATGTTGGTATCCCTTTTCAATTTTACAACTGCCTACTCCCAAACTGTCATTTGAAGAAAAACACATAGCCAAGTAGTATTTTACACAATTTTCTTATTGTGCATTAAAAAAAGAAAACAAATTTAAATTAGACATGCTATCTGCCAATAGAACTTAACCAAAATGTGCATTCTATGCATCCAGAAATATAGAAAATATACCAAATCAAATCCTTATTCAACCAAAAAAAGGTCAAAGCAATAACTCCAAGGCCAATAACACGCTATCTCCTCCGATTCTGCAACATGTCTGGTTGACTAACTGAAAAGCGCGAATTAACACTCACCAAACTTCTACTAACACTAAATTAGCAGAAGGAGCCCAAAGGGTGGCCCTGAAGAGCAGAAAAAACATGTAGTACATCACTACGTTTGTGATTGTTGGCCAACATTTGTGTGCTGTGTATGCAAGACAAGTTTGGGCCAACGTTTTGTTGACCAACAATCCGATTGTGTGTACGAGGCTTATAGGTGGAAAAAATTCTGAAATGATTTTTGTCTTTTTTTTACATCATAGCAACCTGACCTTTTAACAGGGGGTGTGTAGACCATTTAGATCCACTGTATATCGTTTAGAGCCACCACAGCACAAGCTGCTACCACTTCTCCGGGGAAGAGCATGCACCACCAGGAGGCTGTATATGTTGGTCTGGGAAAGTCTTTGGCAGCCTAAACAATCAGAAGCTTGTGTCTAACTTAGGTCTGTTGTATTTGAAAATATAATTTCAAAGTGGGGGGGGGGGGGGGGGAAGAGGGGTCATATATAGTAGATGGAACTTCTGTTACCATGGTACTGTGCAAGATGAGTAATCTATTTTTGAATAACTGTTTATATACTTAATAGTTCTCAAGTCTTGCTGGTTTATATGAGTCTGAATCAATTTTTAGATAAAACAAGAATGGTCGTGGCCATCTATTCACAATAATTGCCATCCTTTCATTAGTCTGTGTAGTGGGCAACAAAATATTCAAGATTTTGGAGACGATTGATTAAATGCTTCTTTGTTATTAACTCTATGCTATAAATCCTGATACACAGCCTACTTTGAAATTTAAAACAAGTTCTTGGGATATGAGCTTATGTGCCTTGTCCAAGTAGTTTTCCAAGTTCCTTTCCATTTAAAAAAGACAGATAATGTCCGACATCTGTCATAAAAAATACATGCACACCCGGTTTGCTGAGGCAGGCACCATCAAAGGCCAGTAAGCCACTGTGATGCTTCATCACCACAGCTGAGGGCACTGCTGATTGGCTGAATTTGAGTGAGCCCACTCTGACAAACGAGTACGTTTTTCAGAACTCAGATGTGTTTTTGTTTTTTTCTTTCTTGTGGGAACTGTGGAATGAAATTGTATTTTTGGCTCTAGGTCAGATTTGAGAACTGTTTGTCCTGCATTGTTGAAGTGAAGTTCTCCCATTTGGACTTTTTGAAGTGATGGTGCTTGAATGAAACAGACATTGCAATAGCTTTCATGCACTGTTAGGCAGGTGCCCACAAATACACCTGATAGTGGTAGCTTATGCTGGGTAAAAAAAATGTTTTGTTGGCTGTTGTAATAAACTTATTATTATTTTTTTTTTTTCAGGTTCTCCATTTGTAAATGCAATTATTCACAAAGGGTTTGACGAAAGGCATGCATACATTGGTGGGATGTTTGGAGCTGGTATATACTTTGCTGAAAATTCTTCAAAAAGTAACCAATATGTCTATGGGATAGGAGGTGGAACGGGCTGTCCGGTGCACAAAGACAGATCTTGTTACGCTTGTCACAGGTGTGAACATTTGCTGTAAATGTATATATGCTGGGCTATGATTTTATCAGCTTGTATAGAATAAGTGCTGAATATTTAATTCATTTAGGAATTCCATTTTTTTTTTTTTATTATTTAAAATCTAAGGTTTTTGTATTTTGCCATAAAAAAAAATAAAAAAATTTAAGTCCATTTGAGGGACAGAGTATAGTTTTGGTCTTGTGGGTTATACTATAGGTGGCAACACAGCCCACATGTCCAAGAATTACTAATTCTTATTTCCCTTTTAATGGACAGTAAAAAAGATGAACTGTAGATATCTGTATATTGCCAAGTAAAACGGCTGGACCTGTTTTTTACGAGTGTGGCAGCCATTTAATTTTACTTTGCCTGGCTCCAGTTGCTGTTATGAATTTGCTTCTGTGTGTTTGTATATGCTTTGTGATCTCCATTCTAGTGGAATGTCTCTTGTTGAAGAGTACAACACACATTTAGAATGAATAGAGATGGCAGGTTGCCAGTAATATGATAAAATAAACTAAAAGTGATTTCACAAGTGACATTTGACCATCAGTAGATGGCAACCTTTTTGTGTTTTTATTTTTTTGCTTATTGCAGACCTTGGTTTTTATCTCAACAAAGAATGAACCATATATAATGTTTTTTTTTTTTTTTTTTTTCTTGTTTTCACTTGGGGGTGTACTCACCTTTTGTTGCCAGCAGTTTGGACATTAATGGCTGTGTGTTTGAGGTATTTTGAGGGGACAGCAAGTTTACACTGTTATACAAGCTGTACAATCACTACTTTTACATTGTAGCAAAGTGTAATTTATTCAGTGTTGTCACATGAAAAGATATAATATTTACAAAAATGTGAGGGTGAGGGGCGTACTCACTTTTGTTAGATACTGTGTGTGTATGTATATATTATACTGTATGTATGTACCGTATGTGTATATGTATGTGTATGTATGTATGCATGTGTGTGTGTGTGTGTGTGTGTATATGTATATATATATATATATATATATATAAACACACACACACACACACACACACACACACACACACACACACACACCACTGTGTAATGTATGGTATAAAGTCTAAGTATTTGTTATTTATGACTATATATATTTATATATTTATATATATATATATTTTCTTTTCTGCTACAGACAGTTGCTGTTTTGTCGAGTGACATTGGGGAAATCATTCTTGCAGTTCAGTGCTATGAAGATGGCACACTCCCCTCCTGGTCATCATTCAGTAACTGGGCGGCCCAGTGTTAACGGTCTTGCTCTAGCAGAGTATGTCATCTACCGGGGAGAGCAGGTAACGTCTTTTTTTATTTATTTTTTTTTATTTTTTATTTTATTTGTAATGCTCAACATTTTTTTTTTTTTTTTTTATTAACATATATTATATATAATATATATATATATAATTTTGTGGTCTGGGAATATTTATATTCTTCCTTTTTCCATGAACAGGAAACAGTGGTGCATAAAAAGCATGTGGCTGCCTGCAAATATTCACTGCATGTTAATTACTGTAATTTAAAACGCATGCATCAGGAGGATACATTTGCAGTGACTGTTTAGTGAATATCACATTCACTGCTATATAAATAATAAACCCTCAGGCTTACCTGACAAAATAAAACCAAGCACCCTGCAGGAGAAGCAGCTGGATACAGATACACAATTCAGCATGTAGTGTTTTGAAACTCTGAAAATGTATTTTTGACATAATATATTTTTGGCTCCTTGCATTTTTTATAGTTTGAGATTAGTAGTGTATTTGTGTATTGTCAGCATTTTTAGTCCCATCATTCTTTTAAATTGGAAACCGAAGAAGAGTACATGGTTGCTTGAATGAACACATGTATAAATGGACTAACAATGTCTATGATCTCTCTATAGGCCTACCCAGAATACCTAATAACATATCAAATAGTGAAGCCTGACACTGCAGCAGAAGGATAAGTACAAAGCCCTGGAGCAGCCGGACTTCCATGTGGAACCAGAATGTTTGTGATGGCCAATCAGAGAGACTTAAACAATGTGAATACATTGTGATATTTTCAGAGACTAAAGCTTTAAAAATGTTTAGTGTATTTCCTGAACATTCACAAAATACTTTATCAGCACTTTAACAGACACCATTCTTGATATAAAAATGGGTTTGTCTATATTTAACTCTACACAAAGATACCTATTTCGTTAACTTGAATTTTAAATCGTGTCTTTTTTTTTTTTCCTTTCTTTTGTTTTAATACAACACATGTAAGCAACTAACTGCATTCATTATAATTCCTGTAAAAAAACAAAGCAAACGCATTACTGAGACTGTGTCTTTTAAAACACAAATCTTTACACTGAATACAGTTAGTTTGTAAAACTGTAAATAAGAGCTTTTGTACTGGCCTTGTATTTATTTACATTGCTTGTAATATAGTCTTTTAAAATGGCAATCTTGTACAAAAAAGAAACGTGTATGTAATTTTATGGGATTGAAGCTTTGAGCTGTTCTTTGTGTACAACATGCTGGCCGTAATGCATTAAGTGCAAGGTCAGATTTATTCATTTCAGATACGACTTGACCCTGACAAAAAATGTACTTGATGTTTCATACGTGATCTAGTGCACCATAAGGCAAGACTGATCTCAATTTTTAACTTCAGCACATCAATCCAAACTAACTTTTAAGTTTTTAAGAGGCTCAATTGAAAAAAATAAAACTACCAGCAGATATTCTGTTTTATCCCTCTTTTGGTGGCCAGTATAAGGAACATGTGTCAACAGGCTTTTGTTTGCTTCAGACAAAATCTTATACAAGATTGTAAAAGGTTAAGGAGGTCAAATGCACCTGTCAGATTCAGATCTGATCCTATCTTCATAAGCCCAAAGCTGTTCCAGGACCATTTGACTTACAAATAGGAATTTTTATGAGAGCCACACAACAGGAATATACGTTGTTCTTTAAAACACACTTCTACAACAGCAAGTATACAAATAAATGGGTTTCTGATTAGACATGGCTTGTCCTATCAGGGCCATTTCTGCTGGCATTCACCATATGTTACTGGGAACCCACAGATTGGTAACTAATCATTGTTCAAGCAGCAAGAAAAAGGATAGGGGCATGGATAGGATCTCATTAGATCTCTGCTTGAGGGAGGAATATTTGTGAATGACATAGGGAAGAGTGGTGGTACACCTGTGCTTTTTTTCTTTAATAGAAAAGTAGGGACATATATGAACATTTTTTGACTTCCAAGAAACCTAAAGTCTACTTTTATTCAAAATAATGTGCTTAAAGTGGTGTTGCCACCAAAAAAAAAAATTTGGCTCAAAAATCATAAAAAAAAAAATTAAAAAAAAATTATTTTTTTACTCACCTCTAAATGCCTGTTGCTAGGGGGTCCCTCGTAGTCTGCCACCTTCATTGCCCGGGCAATGACATCACTTCCCCTAGGCGCCGCTCAGTCATCTGGGACCTGTCATGTGTCCCAGATGAGTGAGCGTCAAATCGCGGCACCGCTCGCGCATGCCACATTAAGAATGCCGGCGCCGCGAGTGGAGCGGGGAACGAGGGGGGGTCTCGCATTGCTGGACCCCGGGACAGGTAAGTGTCCGATTTATTAAAAGTCAGCAGCTGCAGTATTTGTAGCTGCTGACTTTTATTTTTTTTTTTTTTTGTGGGCACACCTCTTTAACCATGTGTTTTTAATGGATCATAAAGTCCAAATGAGCCTTTGAGTTGCATTCACTGTTGGCTTTTTTTTTCTGGTGGCTTTATATGATTTAAAACTTCCAGGTTGTATAGTTGGCCTGCTGTTGTTTTTTCAGGTACGAATAATACCATTTTTTATTTTATTTTTTTATGTGTGTTCCTCAAGATCTCTTCCTAAATAATTATAATTCTGTATTTGAAAGACGAGTTGGTTTGACCGGTGATTGAAAGGTTTTGGTTACAATAATGTGACTGATTTCTTAATGCATAGGAATTCTGTGTTTTTTTTTTTTTTAACAATGGGATTTGCAATGGTTTTCATCTCGTTTTTAGCAGATTTAGGCCCCTTTCACACTGGGGCGTTTTTAAGGCGGTACAGCGATAAAAATAGCGCCTGTACATCGCCTGAAAAAACCGCCCCCATTCACTCGAGTGTAAAAGCCGGCGGGCTTTCACACTGGAGCGGTGCGCTAGCAGAGCGGTAGAAAGTCCTGCTAGCAGCATCTTTGGAGCGGTATAGGAGCGGTGTATTCACCGCTCCTACCCATTGATTTCAATGGGACACCGCGGTAATACCGCAGCAATAGGGCCGCGCTCTGCGCGGGACTTTAACCCTTTTTCGGCCGCTCGCGGGTGGTAAAACCACCCCGCGAGCAGCCGAATACCGCGGCTAAAATTACGTAAAGCAACGCTAAATATAGCGCTGCTTTACCGTCGCCGCGGCTCCCGCCCCAGTGTGAAAGGGGCCTTAAGGTACCTCTAACGCAAAGTATGCACATTTTCCCTTTTTTTGTTCCCTTTTTTCTATCTTTTTTTTTTGTACATAGAAGTCTAGCAGGCATCCATGATCCATTTTGACACAGTACTGCAGCGTCACAAAAGGGAATTGAGGGTGCAATGCTTTAATGCCAATTCAAACATTCAGAAGTGTGACCTATAAGTAAGGTTTCTTTGACATGACAGTCATTGTATTGGGTGCAAAAGATCTTTTTGTTTTGAAGCAAATGAACATAAAATGTACATACACTGTTGTTTCTATAGTAAATGGCATCTCCTCTATTGCCATAATGTATTTTTTAACATTCTACAGGTCTAAGGGACTCGGTTTAAGACCCCAGACATCTTGAGTCCCCTTACTGCAAGGAGGAAGCTGACTTATTGTACTAGTTCAGTTGTCTTTTGGGTACCCCAGTTCAACCTTTATAGCAGCAGGGGGTGTGACAGATGATATTGTGGGGGGTCTAAACCATGTTTTTTGCCCAGGACCCAATTGCTTCTCACAACTGATGGGGTAAAGGCTACATTTTAACAATTCTGTTTTAGGACTGTCTTTCTGAATCATTATGCAGTGGAGAACATGACATAACATGGTGGATATGTTTCAGTTGATGAACTATATATATACTGTATAAACTTTGCTTTGCAGTTAGTCTGTAGCATTGAATGACTGTTATGTGCTTTCCTGTGTTCAGTAATACAAATATTTGCATCTGTCAAATTATTGAAGCTTGTGATGTTAAAAAAAAAAAAAAAAACTATTGTAAAAACTATGGAAGAGGTTTCATAGAATTTTTAAATTTGTGCCTGCCTGCTCTATTAAACTTTTGTGACGTTAAAAGCTGGTTTCTTATTTCTTTTTTCTTTACACTGTAGGATAGTCAGATTTGTTACCACAACAAACCAACCATGGCTTGTACTAAATCTGGTTTCACAGACTGAAATTTGGCTGGGTCAGCAGGAACCTGATTGTACTGCGTTAGCCGCACTTTACTGTATCTGATGACTCACCTGGTGAGAAACTGTGCAGGCCGAGCAATGAGGGCACCTCTGCGCTACGACCACTGGGCACCATTTGAAATCCCTGCTTTCTATCAGTTTACAGAAACCACCCTGGCAAAGCATCTGTTCTCCATGTTGAGAACAAGGGCCTCTTCACCACATCGTTTACCTGGTGGATGTGAGTGGTGGGATTTGAATTGCCATACAATGGCATGGGGGAGGTTGTGTGGGAGGCGGCCGGCATTAACGTTATCTGAAGTTGTCCTGGCAGCGCTGTCTCATGGCCAGGAAAGGCGGACGGACCGCCCGATCTCCTCCTCCCGCTCCGCCCTCTTCCTCGAGTGTAGTATGGAGGAGAGCGGTCATGTGGCCGTCAATGAATCTGAGCAGATATGTCACATGACCGGGTCCACGGCGCCAATGGAGGAATTCAAAAGATCCACACATGACACAGGAGGAGTGGCGCACGAGAAGGGGCCAGCAGCGAAGGCATTGCAGGTATGCAATAGCTCCGATCCAGAGCATGCTAGCAATGCCGTCCCTGGAGACTTGGGGGGGTCTCCTGGGAGTGAAGAGGAGGAGGGGGGCTTTATAATGAAAGGGGCCTGTGTACCATGAAGGGACTCGGTGTGTCATGCAGAGGGCTCATTGTACCATGTGGGGGCTCAGTGTGTCATGCAAGGGGCTCAGTGTTTCGTGCAGGGGGCTCAGGGGTCTGTGGAAAGTTTTTTTTCCTGAAAGTTAAGGTGCGTGTTATATAATTCATTGTATATGTGTGATTCTGCACTTCCTAGCAGGGGGTTCGCACTGTTTCTGCTGTGATTTGCCACAAGCTGCTCAGCAGGTGCCGGCCAATGCATGCCTGCCGGCACACGCTGATCAACGAGGTGAGAGACAGGACCGAACTAAGGCAGAGCTCTGCCCTGATGGGGAACATGATGGATTTTCGTTTCCCTGCTAAGTGGGGAAGAAAATTCATCACATCCCTTAGTAAAAGCACCACAACATAGTACACAAACACTCGCTAGGCACACTTTTAACCCTTTGATCGCCCTAGATGTTTAATTTCTTCCCAGCCAGTGTCATTAGTACAGTAACAGTGCATATTTTTAGCACTGGTCACTGTGGGAACCAGTGAAACAAATACAAAGGGTCAGTGTCAGAATGTCTGCTGCAATACCGCAGTCCCTCTAAGTGAGCTGATCGCTGCCATTACCAGTATAAAAAGAATTCCATTATACCGTATTTCCCATAGTTTCTAGAAGCTAAAACGTTTGCACAAACCAATCCAATATACGCTTATTGGTTTTTTTTTTTTATTTTTTTTTTTACCAAAAACTTGGCAGAATACATATTGGCCTAAATTTATGAAGAAATTCTATTTTTTTATTTTTTTTTTTTTTTTATGGGTTATGTTTTATAGCAGAAAGTTAAAAAAAATATATATTTTTTTTGTAAATTGTCTTTGTTTATAGCACACAAAATTAAACGCAGTGGTGATCGAATACCACCAAACTAAAACTATTTGGGGGGGAAATGGCAAATTTTATTTGGGTACAGCATTACATGACCAGGAAATTGTCAGTTAAAGTAACGCAGTGCCATGTCGCAAAAAGTGGCCTGGTCATAAAGGGGGTAAAAAAAATGTTTGGACATTTGTTTTGATTTTGTCCCCTCAACCCACCCCCTGTTTCGCTTTAACAACTCCAGTATAGCTTTAGCAGTATGTTTAGGGTTAGGGTCCTGCTGGAAGGTGAACCCATGCCCCAGTCTCAAATCTCTGACTGACATAGGATTTCTTTAAGAATTGCTCTAGATTTAGTGCTATCCATATTTCCAACAGTTTTCCAGTCCGACAATGAAAATCCTCCTCGTAGCATAATGCTGCCACCAACATGTTTCACTTTAGTGATGGTGTTCTCAGGGAAATGGGAAGTGTTGAGTTTGCACACACAGGGGTTGATATACTAAAACTGTAGAGTGCAAAATCTGGTGCAGCTCTACAAAGAAACCAATCGGCTTCCAGTTTTTTTATTTTTTTGTTCAAAGTTAATTGAACAAGCTGAAGTTGGAAGCTGGTTACCATGCATATCTGCACCAGATTTTGCACTCTCCAGTTTTAGTAAATCAAACCCGTAGTGTTTCCTACTATACCCAAGAAGTTCAATGCAAGTCTCAGCTGGAATCCTTTTTTTTTTTTTTTTGGTTTTTACTGTAAAGCGGAGTTCCAACTCCTAAATTATTTTTTTTTTTAGGATCCATATCTTTTGTTTATCAGGCTTACTTGGAGCACTCACATTTGTGTTTATTAATCGGTGCTCGAGTGCCGATTTTATAGAGGAATATATCTTATTCATGTTTTGTGTCAGTTTCCATAGTGCTTGTGGGTATGTGAAGCCCACAAGCATTATCTTCCGCGCTCTGGTACAGCTAAGCGACCAGCATGCACCGCCCGTTCTCGCACATGCGCTGTACACTTCTGACGTTGCCATCACAATGGGTGTCGTTTTCGGAGGAGTGCCCAGCGTCCTCCCCAGGTCCCTCGAGGCTTCAGCTTCCCACTGACATGGCACTCATGAAAATTCTTCCACAGGGACACCCCGGCCCTCTTCTGTGATGCTGGAAAGCACCTATCCTCACTAGCACTATGTAAGTGCACCTTTTCTACTGTCAACAATTTGTATTTTAATCAAATAAAATAATGCTGCACTAGGATTTGCTTCTCCCTTTTTTGCCTAATAATGGCTAAATAACTGCAATAAAAATACATGTTTTATACACGCATAGTGAATCCATAAATTCAGATATTCATCTTAATTATTATTCTACACTCTGTACCCCATAATGACAAAGTGAATACAGAATTTAAGAAATGTCAGTAAATTTATTAAAAGGGGGAAAAAAAAACTGAAATATTGCATGTACTTAAGTATTCATACCCTTTACTTAGTACTTTGTTGAAGCACCTTTGGCAGGAATATAATATAGTGTACATAGTGCAGGGGTCAGTGTGTAATGCAAAGAGCGCTGCAGTCCATTTGGAGTACATTACCCACAGAGAATAGGGGTCAGGAGTATATAATGCACAGAATGCAGGTAACAGCAGTGTGCAATGTACAGTAGGGGTCAGGAGTAAATAAGAGTGCAGCAGTCATGGAGCAAATAACTTTCACCCACTTGGTCCTTTCAGAAAAAATACCCCACCCCCTCGTGCACACTAATCTGTACACTCACTCCTCTCAGAACTAATCTTTGCCCCCCCCCCCCCCCCCCATACAAATTATCTGCCACTTCTAGTATAAATATTCTTCCCCCACCACCAGCATAAATCTTCTTTCTCTTTTGTTCATTGACGGACACAGTGCTCCATTATTCAGAACCATAGGGTTATAGTGCCGCCTACAGGAGGCATAAAAAAAAGGCTATGCCTATGGGCAGTCCTAGGTGATGTACACCCCCCTCTCTGCTATAGGCCATCAGTTTTTTTTCTGCCTGGTCAGAAGTAAGAACCTAGTTCCCTGCTGGGATCTCTGGTCCTGGCAATTTTTTGTTTTTGCTTTTTAAACAACTTTTTTATTTTTTTTCACCCAAAAATTTTGGCCGTGGCTTTTGTTGACCTACCAACCACGTGACGTGCGGGGGGCCTTTCCATTGTGGGCATTCGCCCTCCTTCCTCAGCTCTAGCCTAGTCCGACTCCCCCTAGAACCTGTGCAGACCGCGGCATACTAGTCCGCGTGGCCATGCTGGGTGCTGCCTTCCAGAGGGATGGTGCAGTGGGGGCTCTGAGGGTAACCCCCTTTTGGGGGGTTGTTTAAGTGGGCCCTTTGTAGGCACCCCCTGTGAGGGGCCATAGTAGATGCCCCCCATGAGGGCCTTCATGGATGCCCCCTGTGAGGGGGGCCTTAGCCAGTGCCCCCTGTGTGGGTAATCCATAGGCGCCCCTTGTGGGGTCTCAGCCAGTGCCCTTTGTGCGGGGTATACGTAGGTGCCCCTGTGCAGGGCCTCAGTCGACGTCCCTTGTGTGGGACCTTGGTGACACCCCTATGCGTGGCCTAAGGCAGCGGAGGTCTCAGTCGGCGCCCCCCTGTGTTCTTTGCTTTTTCACAGGTGCCCCTTAAGCATATAGGCTAGTAAATGGCACCCCCGCCCTCCTCTGCCTGTCTCGACTGATCCTCATGTCTGGCTCTGCTGTTGTGGATGTGGCCCACCTTGCGGGGTTGGTGGCTACACTCCCTGTCCTGTCAGTTATTGAGGTTGTTCTTCCACAACTGCAATGGCACACGAAGGTGCTGGTTGTCTCACTTATTACATCTGTGCGGGAAACTTTAAAGATGGAGGATGTGGCTGTGGCGGAGGTGCCGGTCCCCTTAGCACCTATAAACTGTCACGCATAGCAAAAGTGTTCCCTTCTCCCTCCTATTTTGGAATGTTTGTTCGTAAAGACTGGGAGTGTCCGATGCGTCCCTTTGTGGTTCCAAAGACGCTTTGCTGTGATTTACCTTTTTTGTGGGGTCCCTCCTTAAAGAGTGGACTGTTCCACCAGTAGTGGATCTGGTAGAGGAGTCTCCGGCTAACATACCTGGAGGGGGAGCAGATTCCCTCTGCTTTCGCTGAGTTGGCGGACCAGTTGGTCTAGGTGCTGCAGTTTGTATGTGATGCCTCTTGAACGCAGTTGCCCTGGTTGCTAAGCTCTGTTTCTGCAGTGGTGCTTAGACATGTATTGTGGCTTAAGTGTTGGTCTGTGGACTGGGCTTCTAAAAAAAAGCTCTGACTGGGTTACCATTTCAAGGCAATTGTCTGTTTGGGGTTCCCCTGGATGACATTGTTACAAGTCTCACAGGAGGGAAGTGTACATCTCTTCCACAGTCTGAAATGGGGAAAAGAGCCTCGTAGCGGATGCAGTCCTTCTCGGCACACAATGGACCTGGTCTGGCGAGCAGAGAGCGGGGAACCCTAGACCCACGGACAAGGCCCCTTCCGCAAGAAGGCGCGCCCTCACCTATGTCCTAGTGTTCCAGCCTTGAACCCCGAAAAGGGTTTTTTCCTTCCAATTGGCGTCTGCCACCGGACTGTTGGCAGTTCTCCTTGGGGCTGTGCAAGCCCTGTTGCTTCAGGGTGTGCTTGTCCCAGTTCCAGTGGGAAGGCCAGTACAGAAGGTCAGAATGGCCTCCATCCGCACGGTGGTGGCGTCCTTTCATCATGGGGACTTTCAGGCTTCTGTCGACATCACGGATGTGTTTATCATGCACACTCCAATATGTGCCGACACCAACACTTCCTCCATTTTACTGTGGTAAAAGAGCATTATCAGCTTGTGGTGTTGACCTTTTGGTCTCGCCCCATGCCTCACGTATTCACAAAGGTGGTTAGGTCAGCGAGGGATTATGGTCCTGGGCTGCTTGGACGATCTTCTGCAAGGGTCTCGTCATCTGCCTCCACCGGTGCGGTCTCTTCTACCGCCCTGAGATCTGCTCTTGGTGCATTCGCTTCTACAGGAGCCTCCCTTTGAAAATATTGCTCTGTCCCAGAAGGTGGCTTTTTTGGTTGCTGTCACCTCTGCAGAGTGTCGGAATTGTAAGCGTTACCATGCCATACTTCTTACCTGGTGATCCACAAAGATGAAGTGGTTCTTCGCCCTTGTCCGTGGTTCCCTCCTCTGCTTCATTTTGACTAAGGGCGTTGTATTGCCTTCCCTGTGACTCAGGTTAAAATGTCCTAAGGGATTTACCTTGCATGCCTTGGATGCGTTTGGGCAATTCGGGTGTATTTGGCAGTCACAGGGTTTTTTCAGAGATCAGACTCACTGTTTGTGATCACGGACAGGCCAAAAAAAGGGGCTATCTGCTTCTTCTGCGACCTTTCTAGATAGATCAGACAGACAATGTCTCTGGTCTATTCTATCAGAGGTTTGGTTCCTCCTTTCCCTGTTAAGGTGCATTCTACTTGGCTGCTTACTGCTTCTTGGGCCTTACATCATCAGGCATCGGCTGCGCTTGTTTGCAAGGCGGCCACTTGGTCGTCTGTGTACACTTTCACAAAATTCTACAACATGGATGTTCTGGCATCTGAGGATGCTTCTTTTGGCTGCAAGGTGTTGTGGGGTCTAATCTCTTGGGGGGTGTATTTTTCCGGTTGGGCTCCAGTTCTGGGTTGAGCTCCTGTTACCTGGTTGGCTCTGGTGTTGACCTTTTGGGATTTTTCATTGTCCCACCCCTTATGTTTGGCACTGCTTTGGGACATCCCTATGGTTTTGAATAATGGAGCACTGTGTCTGTCAATGAACGAAAGAGAAAATAGAATTTTTGACTTACCGTAAAATCCATTTCTCTAAATTCATTGACAGACACAGCACCCACCCCTCTAAGGAGTTTTGATGCTTCTGAGACTGCTTGTTACAAAACTGAAGACCTATAGCAGAGAGGGGGGTGTATTGTATATGACCTAGGACTGCCCATCCCGTATAGGTCAACTAGCATTAATATTCAAATAGTTTTTTTGTATATGCAGATCCCAACAGATAACGGCGGCTCCTGGGCCATTTTGGCCCTGGATGCAGCCAAAGCCTTCCATAGCCTTGAGTGAGATTACCAACTCAATGTGCTCGAGAGATTCGGGTTTGGGCCAACCTTCATTAGCTGGGTGAAAATACTCTATACTGACCCAAGAGCAAAAATAAAAATCAATGAGTATTCTGATTTTGTTCCAGTTGGGAAGAGGTACGAGACAGGGTTGGCCCCTGTCCCCCTTATTGTTTGCCCTTGCAATGGAGCCATTGGCCATTATGACTAGATCTAACCTGGATATGCAGGGATTCCGGAGGGGGTCAGAAGAAGATAGGATAGCATTGTTTGTGGACGATGTCCTTTTTTTTTTTTTTTTTTTTTTTCTTGGAGATGTCCAAACATCACTAAAAACAGTGATACGAATGATCTGAGAGTTTGGACGATTTTCTGGTCTGGCCATCAACTGAGATAAATCGGCCTTGCTCCCGGTAGACCCACTTGCTAGCCAGATACCGTCGGGAATGCTCAATTTAAAAGTCATTGATGAATTAAAATATCTGGGGGTCTGGATCACCAGCGATATAAATCTGTATCTTAATGATAACTTAGCCCCTCTATTACTTAAACTGAAACATAAGGGCGCTATCTGGACCCGACTCCCTTTGTCTATAGCAGGATGTTGCAATCGAATAAAGATGATATGGTTGCCCCAGATACTATATCTTTTCCATAATTCTCCAATCTGAATAGGCCAGAAGTGGTTTAAAAGAATAGAATCCCTGTTTAGGGATTTAATTTGTAAAAGGGGGTCAACACAGAATTAGTTTGCAAACGCTGAAGTTGCCGCTTAAAGAAGGGGGTATGGTGGTTCCACACCCGAGGTTGTATTTTTTGGCATCCCAGCTACAGCACTTAGCGGGTTGTGGAGACCTTAGAGGGAGTAATCCTAGCGTTAGGATGTTGCTGGTGGGGGCCCCGCACAGTACATTGATAGAGGCAGATTAATTTACCCTGAGATGCCCAACGATAAAACTAATCGTTAAAATATGACAGACAACGAAGGCTATATTGGGATATAGAGGAATATCAGAATTTGCGCCTCGGTGGAACAATAGAAATCTTCCTGAGTTAAGTAATATTGAGAGGTCTAAGGAATGGGAGAGCCAGGGTATCAACCGCTTAAGTCAATTATATGCGGGTAACAATATGAAATCATTCCTAGATTTGAAACAGGAATTTAATTTATCCAATAGCTCATTTTATAAATATCTTCAAATCAGGCATGCTAGCCAGATGCAGTTTAGATCGCAAACAGTTGAATGGACTCAGATTCCCACATTGGCACAAATAATGACTTTGGATTCATCTAAAGGGCTAATCTCTGGATTATATGCCAGATTAGAAACTAGAACAATAGATCGAGCAGGTCCCATTAAGAGTAGAGAGAGATGAGAGGGAGATGTTGGGCCATTGACTACAGTGGAACGGGATCGGATCCTTAGACAAGGAACACTCGTCTCAATCTCCCCCTCACAGAAGGTATCTCACCTATTCTTAATTTATAGAGTATATTATACCCCTAAAAAAATGTTCAAACTTGGGTGGCGGAAAAATGACCAGTGTCCTAGGTGTGGGGCATCTGTGGATTTTGTTCACATGTTATGGAAATGTCCAAAGTTATTTAGATATTGGGTAAAGATCATAGATGGGATAAACAAAACCTTTAAGATTGCATTAGAGACCACGGGTAAGACCTGTTTATTGGGTCTTATAGAGGGGGGGTAATGTTCCGAAGAACACTGTCGAAGCAGTGCTAAAATGCCTATTCCAGGCGAGGACATTTTTTGCCCAACACTGGCAAGCACATACCCCCCGCTTGTAGAGTACTGGGTTGCGACTGTTAAGTTAACAGTAGGGAACGAGAGAGTGATCTCCATCAGACAAGGTAATTACAGTACAATTTTAAGAGTATGTGGAGACCTTGGTTGAACAAATTAGGGTTGCCCTTATATTGTGGGAGACACTTAGTCTTTCTCCCTGGCCCTATTTTTATTTTTCCTTTTGTCTAATTTTTCCTCTTTCCTCCTTCTTTTACTTTATGGAGGATTGTATACGCCCTCACCTCCCCCCCTCCTTTTTTTTTTTTTTCTCTTTCTTTCTGGGAAGAGGAGTTATTTTTGGTTTAAGGTGGCCAATGAGATACGCACCCTGAACCTTGCACTCTGTACGTTGCACACTCCTGGTTTTTAATGCCGCTTTAAGACCCTCCCACTCTAATTTGATCAAACCCACCATTTGCTGCAGCGTGCTCTCTTGCTCCCCCACCTGGGGAAAAGTGGGGGATGTGGTTGAGTTCCTGCACTTAGTCTCAGAGTAAAAAAGCCACACACACGTTTGAGCTGTGGGGTGCACACCCTAGTGCAGTGATGGCAAACCTTGGCACCCCAGATGTTTTGGAACTACATTTTCGATGATGATGATCATGACAGTGTGGCCTCATCAAATAGATTGAGATACCGGAGCAAAGGTTTCCCACTCTTACAGGCCTGGTTGGGTGAGAGGGCTGCCGCCCATAACTCTTAACGCACTTTTACTCACCTAGACTCTTAACACAGTGTTGCTGGGACCTGTAGTCCTGCAGAGGAGGTTTCACACCATTAGACTGAGTTCAAGCAGGCCTCAAGCCTCTACTCCACTGAAAGCAAGAACTATTTCAATACTCATTCTACACTATTCTTTATTTGTTAAACCCTTTGGATTACAATTTACGTCAATACAATAGCTAGCAGAAGACAGAAGACTACATCTTTTATTGTAAGGCCTTGCATTCAGTCACTATAAGAACTGCATTATAAAGCAGGGGGAGCTCCATAGCAATTGTATTGTACGGTGCTGATAGCTTAGCATTTCTGTGTTACTACAGCGTGCTGGAAGTGGGAAGGTGCCCAGAGTTAAGGCATTGCCACTCTGAGCATTGGTTCCACTTGGAGACACGCGTGCAAGGGTTATTTAAGAATTCTTTACATGTTAAAATTATTGTGAATACGCAACGTGCTGTCACATTACGTTTGTGTGACAGTGTAGTTATTGTAATTACTGTTTTATACCAGTTTCAGTAAAAACACATTCTGGTTAATTACAATTAGTGTGCGGTGTTGTTCCTTTTCCTACAGGTGGAGCAACAGATACCCAGGTAAAGGTACACTATTGTTGTATTGTACATTGTGGGGTCATCCTCTGTTAGCTTCACACCAACATTGCACCACAGCTGTGTCAAGGGAAGTGAGCCAAGTTATTGGGGGTGTAATAGCAGAGTGCAGGCCCAATCAAATATCAGCAGCTCCTTCGGTGGTCAGTGCTACATTTATTTTAGCAAAAAGTGCAAAATATTGTGGTTTTTTTTTCAAAATTGTCAATTTTTTGGTTTATAGCGCAAAAAATTAAAACCACAGAGATGATCAAATACCACCAAAAAAAAGCTCTATTTGTGGGAAAAAATGGATGTCAATTTTGTTTGGGTACAAAGTTGCATGACCGCGCAATTAGTTAAAACGACGCAGTGCCGTATCGCAAAAAATGGCCTGGTCATTAAGCAGCCAAATCTTCTGGAGCTGAAGTGGTTAAGCATGCCCCTTCCAGCCCCTCCCACTGCTAACACAATTTGGCCACACCCACTGATCACAGGGGCGTGAATACTCTTCTCCTTGGGGAACCAAAAGGCATTCCAGGTCTTTTACATTCTATAGTGTTCCTATAGTTTCAAGCCTTACCTCTGCAGCAGATTAGGAAAGGCGTCACTGTGAAGGAAGAAGAGCATAGAGAAGCAAGCTTTGGCTTTTCCAGCGTCACCCCTCCTAATCTGCTTTGCAAGTGAAGCTTGAAATTGCTCAAACCTCACCTACTCAGTGATTGTGTAGGTGTTCTCTCTTGGGTGGGGGTGCCATACTGAGTGTTTGCCCTGGGTGAAAGAGTGTCTAGCTTCGCCACTGATCTCACATATGGGTTTACTAGAAAGGTCCAAGGTAGTGGCTAAACTGGAAGAAAAAAAATACTACTTGCTTTTAATTAACTGGCATCCACACATTTATTATTCATCCCAAATCTATAGCCCCAGTCTCTACTAAGTGTCACACTGAAAATATACTATATCTTTAAAATCTAGAGCCGTACATCATTTTCCAGACTTCATTACAGAATGGAAGATAATTTTACACAAGTGCCAGCAAAGTCTATAATCTATTTTTCAGTCATCATCAAAAATCACTTGTTCTTTTCCACAATTAAAGAAATGGCCATGAAAGTTATAATTTTGAAGCCCGTCTAAATCACTTCTTGAAATGAAATCCCATGTAATAGTAAAAAACAATTTCTGATTGCAGCAGTATAAGAGGAGATGTCTTGAAAAATGAGAACAAGCCACATCTAGTGTCATATCCTTATTATAAAAGGTGTGATTTACTATAATGGACTGGGTGACCCTTGGCAACCAGATTTGTTCAACTTGCAGAACTTCAGCACAAGCTAAAAACATTGTAGAGAAAGTTTTGGTATCAAAGTGTTTGTAAAGATTTTTTTTTTGTAACAACAACCAGAATAACCCCGACCCACCTAGTCATCTGGAATCTGAAAGGGGAATCAATGCAATTAGGAACAACTCTTTAAACAATATCCATGCATTGTTATACTTCCTACTATAGCCTTGTTGTGAGGATTGGCCACTGAGGAAGAGAGTGGCAGTTCAGTATCAATAGACATGAAATTATTTTTGCCAGAGAAAATGCAGGCAAGACTGTATCTGTCACTATGTTGGCAGGTGCACTTTGCTTGCCTACCATTAGATGGCTCTGTTCCTATTATAGTATGGACAAGGGGAAAGTTGTAATTGGGTGTTAGGTTCCCTTTTAGATAAGTCCCTCCTTGATGATGTCAGGGGTGTAATGAGTGCTCATATAAATGTCAGTGTGGAAGGAGCAACAATTTAGAGCTGTTAAGATGTATTCTCCTGCAGAATTGATCTAAAGGTTCAGATGAGGTACGCAACATGGGAGGAATTGCTGTAGTTGCCCTGTCTCCCCTGACCATCTTCTGCAGGTCCTGTGATGGGGTACATAAGGCCTTGGAGGCCTGGACAGAGTCCTCTGATGTGAGTAATGGTGAAGCCTGGGAGGCAGTGTGCCATTTGGGAGCATGCCTGGCAGGGCAGATATTTGGAAGAGAATGGTATACTAAAGAAAGCACATTTACTTCCTCCTGACCCTCAGCTGAGGGTCTTGTGACATGGTGATGAAAGCTAAATGCTGTGAACTTGGTACACACAGGGAAGTGGTCCCAACTCTATGGTACTCCCAAGTTGAGGGATGGAGGTGTAAAGGGAAGACGGCTTAAAAATCTGTGCCTATGCTTTGTGTTAAAAAGGCTGCTGCAAGCGCACATTGCTCACTCCCAAACTTAAAGTGGAACTTTAGTCAGAAAATTAAGTCTTGTTAGATTACTTCAGGCTTGCCTCTTTTGCAGGTATAGCTATGTAAAACACTAAAAATAAGTGTCTATATTGTGTAAAATCCAGTAATACACTGTCTCACCCTGCTCTGCACATGCTCAGTTGCTCTCTATTTTTAGGCACTTTTGAGTTTTGTAGAGGCTGATCTGCGGACAGGCTTAAAGTGCAATTAAACCCTCTCATCCTTTACAGCCATGGAGGTTGCTTCTGTTTGATCTGCAACTGCCATGGTGCTGCACATGTGACCAGTTATGACGCCAGCCATTTGATGGTTTGACAGTTTGGTTGAGAAAACAAGCAAATGTGACAGTTAGCTATCCCGGAATTACAGGAATTGAACTGTTTTTGAAATTGTTAAATCAATAGGTTTAGTTCCGCTTTATGATTTACTTCTGCTCAGGGTTTCTGTGCTCCAGCAAAATGGCAACATCCAGCAAGAAGAAATAGGAGCAATGCTGGAGACAATTTACAGCACACACTAATTTTGGTAGCATAATTATTAATGTGGAATGTATGTTCCTTGCGAAAAGAACATTATTTTTTATCAAGTTGTTATGGGTAAAGTTCCGCTTTAAGGGCAGCCTGGGGGTCCCTGACCTTTTAAAATATTTCCACGCCGTTCAAATGGTACAACTGAATTATTTTCATACTCATGAACCCTTTCTCCCATGGGTGTCAATGGAGTCCTATCCAAATCCTTCCGTGCCCATTAGTCACCTTATGTGGCTCTCAGCTAGGCATAGACCTTTAATATTATGTCCTACTTTAGCTTTCTCACTGGGCTTATGGGACAGACTGTGCGCTTCACATAAACTTAAATCTGCCCTCACCCCCCTAGCTCTACAATGTAAGAATGACCTATCTTGCATGACCACGTTGGAATTTTTGTGCAGGAATTTCAGTAAACGTTCTGTTCATATCTCGGTATTGTACTCTGTGTTAACATCTACATCATCAAAATTGCCTTACATGGTGAAATGGGAAAACAACTTAAACTTGCAAATGGATCAGGACGAATGGCACAAGATAGCAAGCTATGCCTCTAAATCTCTTATATAAATAGATCTATCATTAAAGCTAATTACAGTATAAAATACTGCTCCAATGGTATATGGTTCCGACCAGGCTGGCCTCCTTTGTCTCAGGAGCCTCTGCACTATGTTCTTGAGGCTGCAGTCAGGAGGGCACACTCTACCATGTATGGTGGACATGCCCAAAAGTAAAACGTTATTTGATACGCATTTATAATTTCATTTATTCCTTGACCCATGTAAACCTCAAATAATCTCCACAACAGGCTTTATTAGGTTATGCTGTGCAGGAGGCCCCTAGATATGTGAGGAGATTATTCTCCTTATTTATCGTTGCATGAATTACCATTGCAAGTTCCATAAAATCCACAATCATTCCATTTGACATGGCTAAAGCTAAGCTATCTTGGATCATGGTAAATGAAAGACTTTGCGATCCTAAACGACAAAATAAAAATGTTTGAAAAGATTTGGGACCCATGGGTTTCTTATCTTTCAGGATATGCCTCATGACAATGCCGCTCATATTGTGGAGCAGATGGTCCCTTGATTTTACTTCTCACTCTCCTTTTACGCTCTACCGCTTTCTCTGGAAGCAGGTTGGATGCCCCCTCACGGGATGTCTTTTTTCAGTTTGCCTAATACGGGCACGTTTGAGCAACTTTAGAGTGTCACATTGAACTGAGAATAATATTTTAAGCATACTGTTTGAGGTTTCTATGTTTATGTATTGATGTTGGATGCCTCTGTCCAAATAGTTGATGTTATCTAGGCTGACTTCTCTGTTACCGCACACATTTCGAATTGAGTAATGTGTCTGATAACCCTCCTAATCCTCTCTATATTGTTGGTCATTGGTTTTCCTTTTTTTTTGTTTTTTTACATGTTAGCGGGAAATTTGTTGTATGCGTATCAATCCTGCAATGTTTTATATTTTTACATTATATTTATTCTGACATTAGAACCTTTCCTGAGAACCATACGTGCTAGCCCAGACATTAAAGGTATATTAACCCAAGAAAAAGAACAGAAACTCGCTGCATATGCGGATGACCTGTTATTTTTTATTACCTCCCCAATCATATCCCTCCCCTCATTGTTAGTAGAGATACGTAAATATGGAGAGGTTTCTAACTTCAAGATAAATTACGGTAAATCTGAGGCAATGGGAATAGGAATAAATGAAGTACTCCAAAAACAATTAACTAAACATTTCATTTTTAAATGGACGGATTCCCATATAAATTATCTGGGGACTAAAATAACAAAGAAATTAGAGAAAATGTTTGAACTAAACTTTCTACCCCTAATGCGACAAATAAAAGCAGACTTCCAGCGGTGGGACAAGGAAATATTTACATGGTTTGGTAGAATCAATATCATTAAAATGAATATTATGCCTAGACTGATATACCTACTTCAGGCATTACCAATCAAGATCCCAGTAGGATTCCTGAGAGAGATGAGAACGAGATTCTTAAATTTTATATGGGGAGGGAAACCGGCAAGAATCCGGAGGGATATCTTGGTGCAATCTAAAGATAGAGGAGGAGTGGGACTCCCAGACCCAGAGAACTATTATGAAGCAGTACACTTAGCAAGAGTAATGGAGTGGTGCACAGTGAAAAGGGATAAACCATGGTTATGTATGGAACAAGCGATAACTGGCATACCCTTAGAAGGGATAGTGTGGATAGCGGACACAGAAATTCCTCAGCAGATAAAAAGACACCCCACAATAGGGGCGACAATTCAAGTGATTAAAAGGGTATTTAGGAAAATGGAAATATCTAAGTTCCCAAGTCCGATGACCCCAATCCTGGGTACACCAAGCTTTGAGCCAGGTCTAGTAGAGGTAGAGTTTAGGAATCTTAGGAGAAGAGGGGTAAGTAGGTTACAAGATTTCACGAGAGAGAACAGAGTGATGACAGGGGAGGAGGTAGACTTAGAATTTACAGGAGAAATTAACTTCTTCAGGAGACTACAGCTCAAGGCCTATCTCCGAGTAATAAAAATGCAAATGACAGAAATAAGGACAACGTCTAAATTCGAACAGCTATGCTTGAGAGAGGAACCAGGGAAACACGGGCTATCAATTATGCACCCCTTATTGGTAGAATGTAAGGCTCCACAAGAGTTAACATTTATACAGGCATGGGAAAGAGATCTGGGGACAACGTTCTCGGAACCACAGAAACTTAAAATATGCCACCTCACACATAAGACATCAAGATCAACAAAATATCAAGAATGTGGATATAAAATATTGACAAGGTGCCCTCAGTGTTAAATCGGATATACCCACAGTTAGAAAATACGTGCTGGAGATGTCAAAGGGAAGAGGGAACTATGATACACATATTTTGGGAATGCCCCGGAGTTAAAGAATTCTGGAAGATGGTAAGGGAAACAGTGGAAGAAATTATTGAAGTATCATTGGGAGAAAATCCAGCAGTATATCTGCTACATGATACTCCAATATCTAGGGGAGAATATAAAAACTCATTAATGGGACACCTGTTGAATGCCGCGAAGGCGTGCATACCGAGCTTATGGAAAAAAACTATAGCCCCGACGAGAGCACAATGGTTAGCGAAAATATCAGAAATCCAATTAATGGAAAAACTTACCATGAAGTTAAGAGAACAAGAAGATAGATACCAGGAGACATGGACACCCTATATGACATATAGGGAACAAAACCGCCAATAACCTCATGGGGGAGAAAGATGTGAAACAAAAAGGGGGGGTCCGGGGCGGGGAGGAGGAATGCCAGAGGGAGAGAGTGTTCGCCCGTCCTGTCCGGGAGGGAAAGGGAGAGAAATGGGTTTTTTTTTTTTTTTGTCTTTTTTATTTATTTATTTTTTTTTTGTTTTTTTTTTCTTTGGTCCTCTCCTCCAGTCCCCACCTCCGGGAGAGGAATGGGGGAGGAGGGATGGGGGAGAGATAAAAGGGGGAGGTAAAATTACAGGAGCAGAGGAAAGGTGAACTGAATTTTTCTCGTTGCCTTTTTTCCATTTTTTTTCATGTTTTCTTCTTTTCCTTTTTCTATCTCTGTCATGATTAGCGGACAATACAGATGGGAAGAATAGAAGACAATATAAAGGAGTGTTACTGTTGGTAGGGCGATATGAATTTGAAAGGGAAAGGGGTAATTAGGAAATATGATTATCAAGTTGTGTAATTGTAAAACAAGCACCTGTAAAATGAAAATAAAGAATTAAAAAAAAAAAAAAAAAATCCTGCAATGTTTTGTACACATTGTTTAACCACTTGCTTACTGGGCACTTAAACCCCCCTCCTATCCAGACCAATTTTCAGCTTTCAGCGCTTATGCACTTTGAATGACAATTGCGCAGTCATACAACACTGTACCCAAATGAAATTTTTATAATTTTTTTCCCCCCAAATAGAGCTTTCTTTTGGTGGTATTTGATCACCTGTGCGATTTTTTTTTTTTTTTTTTTTTTTTAAATGTAAAAAGACAGAATAAAATATAATTTTAAAACGGGTAATTTTTGTCCATCACTGATGAGTGATGGGCACCGATCGCTTACACTGATAGGCAGCACTTCTAGGTGGCAGTGATGGGCACTGATCGCTTACACTGATAGGCAGCACTTCTAGGTGGCACTGATTGGCACCACTGGTGGGCATAGATGGGTGGCACTTGTGGGCATTGATAGGTGGCACTTGTGGACATAGGTGGCACTTGTGGGCACTTTCAGGTTGTAATTATAAGGCATAATTGCCTCTTCCGTTTCGGGACCGATGTCCCTTTAAGATGAGACGGCATGCGCAGGGAGTGTGCACAGGGGAGGCCGTCATATGACGGCCTCCCGGGAGTTCACATCCACACTGTGGCTGTTATTCGGTATAGCGTGTTCTGCGTGGACAATTGTTATGCCCTGTACACACGATCGGACTTGTCAGAAATTTCGACCGTGTGTAGGCTCCATTGGACATTTTCCATCGGAATTTCCGACACAAAAAGTTTGAGAGCTGGATCTAAATTTTCCGACTACAAAATCCGTTCGCGTAAATTCCGATCGTGTGTATACAATTCCGACACAGAGTGCCACGCATGCTCGGAAATCAAGCAGAAGAGCAGCACTGGCCATTGAACTTCATTTTTCTCGGCTCTTCATACATGTTGTACGTCACCGCGTTCTTGACGTTCTGAGTTTCGGACCAACTTTGTTTGACCATGTGTATGCAAGACCAGGTTGAGCCAACATCAGTCAGAAAAAATCCGATGGATTTTGTTGTCGGAATGTCCGATCGTGTGTACAGGGCATAAGTATGTCAATGTGCTTTGTCATGGCATAGTTACAGTAAAGTGTGAAAAATACATTTATGTGTGGACATTCCTTTTTTCTCAAATATTAAAGTGGTTGTAAAGTCTCCACAATAAACTCCCAGTATAGGTTCTCTTATGGGGCAATAGTAATGGCAGTGTTTTTTTTTGGCAATATAATCTCTAAATACCTTTTCACAGCAGTGCTTCTGTTGCTTCACATGGTTTTCTTGGGTCTTACTCCCGAGCAGGGGGACTCCAGTGGGAGGGGCTCATATTCATCTACTGTTTTAGTTTCACTTTCTTCTCCTCGGCATCCTTAACGAAGAGAGGGGATGAGCAGCTGCAGGGTAATACTAAATCAAGCTGGGAGGAGAGGAGATTGGCTTCATACAGACCACGGAAATGGCAGGGAGAAAGGGAGCTACAGATGCTGCAAACAGGGCAAGATGATGGAAAGATGTAAACTGATCATGCCCTTTGTGCTGCAGGAGCCCCCCAGACACCACTTATTGTTACCTAAGCCCAATCAGATCCAGCGATGTGCATGAGAGCAGCGTCTCTACCCGCTCCCTCCCTCCTCATTGGCTAAATTGATAGCAGTGGCAGTCATTGGCTCCTGCTGCTGTCAATCAAATACTGTGATGAGGAAGCAGGGGGCAGGGCAGAGTCACCGGTCTGTGTCAATAGACACAGACTGTGCGACTTGGGAGTGAGGACACACGGGTGCCCCCTGGGAAAGTGGCTTTTCCTGGGGCCACTCATCGAGGCGGAGAAGTCTGGATCGCCGGTGGGGGACCCCAGAAAAGGAGGATCAGGGATGCTGTGTGCAAAACCATTGTTATTTTAGCTAAAAAAATAAACAATTGTTTAACATCACTTTAAGAGTAGGTTGTTCTGCTTGTGTGACTTCCATCTCTATTGCTCCCAGGTTCTAACTTTTACCAATGCTACCCAGGACTACTCAAGCCCACGATCTGTTACCCTGATTTCACATCAGGTCTGGAGTTTTTGAAATCCACTACACCTTCTAACATTTAGGTATGTAATGGAGGTGCTTATTCAGTCCTCTAGCAAGTACTCAAGCTCTTCCACTGTTCAGTTCCCTATATTGTCTAATCCTTAGCAAAGATATCTCACTTCCTACGATTGGGTATGTCTAATGTACTGACTGTTACATCCTGGAACATTAGGGGACTAAAAGACCCAAAATAGAGATGCGCTATATTTTCTACCTTGGCCTCATATGACTCCTTAGATATCTGATGCAGGAAATACACTTGACCGCTGACACAACTGACCTCCTCAAAACGCAGACATTTCCCTACTCCAATCCATTCGGTAAGCTCAGCTTTCACCTAAGGGGTCAGAGTCTTAATCTCATACAAGTTTAATTTCTTATTTGTTCATTGACAGAAACATCCTTCTTTATTTAGAACCATGGGGTTATATCGCCCCCTACAGGAGTAGGACACTAGGCAGAAAAAAGACTTGGCTACAGCCATGGGCAGTCCTAGGTGATATACACCCCCCTCTCTGCTATAGGCCTTCAGTTTTTTCCCTTATCGTCTTTCAGGACAGCCACCTGAGAGACCTTGGCTCCTCCCCTCTGTAGGAAACACCTGAGCCAGCTTGCTATAAATTTCCTCCTCCCCTGCTGCTCCTCAGTTATTTGTGTTTCCTCCAGGAGGGGAGACACCAGTGGAACCAGCCAGGAGAGTCAGGATCTACCAGAGCGTATGGAAAGGCTCAGGCAAAGATGTCCGCAAAAAAGCAGCAGAGGCTCCTTTTGGACACAACCAGGCAAACTAATCTGGGAGAGACTGCCACCCCCGCACCCCTTAGCGCAGTTGGAGGTCGGGTGGTTCCTTCTCAGCTCCGAGTGCGGAGCAAAGGTACATATCCTGCCGTCCCATGCCCCCAGTAGCGAGTAGCGCTCACATCGCGTAACACGCTGGGTATTGGGAACGGCGGCGCCGGTGACGGGCGATGTCACGTCCGGCGAAGGGGGTGTGTACTTCTGGGTTCGTGGCTTCTGGTTCCGGCCGCGAACTATGAAAAGGAACCAGGCATGGGCTGGAGAGGAGCTGCAGATGCTGTAGAGACAGCAGAGGCTCTGGTGGTGACACCAACATGTCGGACACAGAAGGGAGGGACCAGACTGCTCCAGCAGAGACCAGCTCCAGCCATGTAAAGGTAAGGGGAACCTAGGGTGGAACTCCCCTGGCCTAACCCACCACCCATCCCTCTCCCCCTCAAGGGTTCAAGAAAAAGGGGGGGTGGGCAGGTCCCTCCGGTGTCAGAGGGTTGTTTTCATGGGGCCCCTGGTGAGGCAAGCCCACATGAAAGGCGCTGTGCACCTGCAATTATGCAGGGGATGTTATGGCAGTGTTAATGTTGTGGGGTTTCATAACTCAAAAAGGAGGTGCCCTTCTTGTAAAAACACACTTAAAGATGCCTGGGGGAAAGCATTATGTAAGGAATGTATTCACAAATTAGTGCAAGAACATTCCACTGAGCAGGGCAGTGATTTAGCGGCATCTGTCAAAGAACTATCCAGTACCTTTGAGTCATTCAAGACCTTCTTTGAAGGTTTTCAGATCCCTCAACTGCAGACTGCTCCTCCGCCAGTACTACCTGTACTAGCAAAAACACAGGCACTACCCTCCACTAGTGCAGGTCCTTTAGTAACTCCTAGGGAGGAGGCAGAGGACAAGCCTGACAGCGCAGCGTCCGGCTCCCAAGAATCTGAGGGTGAGACACTGGAAGGGGATTCCAGAAGACCCTCCTGATACAAACTCTCATTAGAAGAGGTAGATCAACTCTTGGGAGCCATTCATACCACACTGGGTATACAGACTGAAAAGAAGCCTTTATCCTTACATGATCAGATGTATGAGGGTCTAGGAGAGCAGGAAAAGAAGAATTTTCCTGTTCATGACGTCTTAATAGAGGCAATTAAGAAAGAATGACAGAAACCTGAAAGGAAACCATTTTTTTCTATAGCCTTAAAGAGACGGTTCCCATTTTCAGAGGATGAGTCATCAGCGTGGAACAAAACCCCAAAACTAGACACGGCCTTCTCACAGGTTTCCAGGCACACCGATCTAGCTTTTGAGGATATGGGGGTCCTATCTGAAGCAATGGACAAGAGAATGGATTCCCTATTAAAAAAGTCATGGGACTCCACAGTGGGAAGCCTAAAGCCAGCCATGGCAGTCACAGTGGTAGCCAGAAATGTAGAGTTCTGGTTAAACCGTATACAGGCACACATTGAGGAAGGAACTGTAAAGGAGCAGATTTTATCCTCTTTTCCCACTCTCCTCAAAGGCATTGCGTATATCGCAGATGCATCAGCAGAGCTGGTACGCATGGCAGCCAGATCTTTGGCAGTAGCCAATTCTACCAGACGGGCCCTATGGCTAAAGACATGGCAGGGGGACTGCGCATCAAAAGCCAAGTTATGCGGGATCCCGTTTACGGGGGACCTGCTCTTCGGGCCAGGATTAGAGAAGGTGCTAGACCGCACAGCGGACAAAAAGAAAGCGTTCCCGCTAAAACGGAAAGCACCTTGGAGTCAGCCTCAACAAAATAGAAAGAGGCAAAGAGGGGACACTAAGTCCCGTTTCTCAACACCCAAGGCAGTCAACCAAAAGAAACCTTGGGTCCAGCGAGGGAAAAGCAAAGGAGGAGCAACTTTTCGCCCTCCTGAGCAGACCCGCAATAAACAATGAGGTAGTCTCAGTGGGAGGAAGACTGGGGGCCTTCATCTCACAATGGGAAAAGATATCCTCCAGTCAATATATTTTAAGGACGATAAGAGAGGGGTATTCCCTAGAATTCTCAAAATTCCCCCAAGCAGACTGTACACCACCAAACTGTCAAAGAACAAGGAAAAAGCCAGAGGGTTAATGAGATCCATAAAGGACCTCAGGAAACAGGGTGTAATTATCAAGATACCAAAGGAAGAAAGAGGACAGGGCTTCTACTCCCACATATTCGGAGTACAGAAACCCTCAGGAAAGGTCAGACCAATCCTCAACCTCAAACCATTAAATCTATCCATAACCTACAAGAGATTCAGAATGGATTCCATATACTCAGTAAAGGCTCTGTTACCCCCAAACTGTTATATGGCTAGATTTAAAGGACGCGTACCTACACATACCCATACACCAAAGCTGTCAGAAGTTTCTAATGCGGCGTACACACGGTCGGAATTTCCTATGGAAACAGTCCGATGGGAGCTTTTCATCGGATTTTCCGACCGTGTGTATGCCCAACGGTCTTTTTCTGTCGGAATTTCCGACGGACTTTGAATTGAGAACCTGTTCTCAATTTTTCCGGCGGAAAACCTTTCTATCGTATTTTCCGATCGTGTGTATGCAATTCCGACACGCAAAATTCCGACGCATGCTCGGAAACAATTCGACGCATGCTCGGAAGCATTAAACTTCCCTTTTATAGTGCTGTCGAAAGTGTTTTATGCCGCTATGTTATTGACCGTCGGAATTTGGTGTGATCGTGTGTAGGCAACACTGCTTGAGCGAAATTCCATCGGAATTCCGTCGGAAAAACCGTCAGAGTTTTTTCCGACGAGAATTCCGATCGTGTGTACGCGGCATAAGGCTAGCAATAGAAACAGGAAAAGAGACCATACACCTTCAGTTTCAAGCTCTACCCTTTGGCCTCATCTCCGCCAAGAATCTTTACCAAGGTTCTGGCAGAAGCGTTGGCACCATTACGACGTCTTGCCTCCTGATGACGTAAGACATACGAAACGTACGTCGAGGCGGTACCTGGTCACGCTTTCCTGTTTTACTTGTGACGCCATATCCGGGCGCCGTGGTCCTTCCGATCCCCCCGCTGGAACGCACGCTGAAGCCGCGGCTCTGCATACAAAGTCTTTGCATTGGAAATTCCAACGCCCAGCGAAACTCAATGTAATAGCTTCTATCCCAAGCGGGCAACCCCAGTGCCGGGTCGGGCACCACCTAATGTAAGGAGCCATTTGGCAGATTTGTTTTTTAACATATTTTTAATAAAAGCAATATCACACTATATAGTATTCTTTTTGCCCTTTCATATACCCTATGTGAGTTGGAGTGGTGGAGATCGACCTAAGTACATATTACCTTCACGTGAACAGGCACAATCCTGTACAAGTCTCCTTTGACCTACTTTTTAATTAAGGTGGTCAAGGGAATCTGGTAAGCAGACATTACTTATCAGCACTTCTCTTGGGTGTCGCATGCAATAATCAAGTGGTGGAGGTGTGCAATGTTTTTCTGGAAAATCAGCGTTACATTATCTTGCCATCTATGCTAAAAATTGGACTGTTGGATCATTTGTATCAAGTGGTACTTGATGAGTGGGACCGGTCGTCTATATTTATTTATGAACTTTCACCATATATAACTTTCTTTATACATGTGCTTGTATTCACATATATATAAATTGTTGTTTTTTTTCACAATGCATTTGCAGCATTACCAATTGATTAGATGATTTCTCTTGTGTGCAGCAACAGGTGATTGGAGTTTATCACTTTGTGTTCACAAATATACTATCACATGTTTTTTTTCATTTGTGCACTTTATATGAATAGCCTCTTAGTGCTATAAAATATCATTTGTCTGCAGCATAGTATTGTATCACAAAAACTTCTTCTTGTACACCCTATATAACAAACGTTTGTGTTTTCAAATATTAGTTTTTCGTTTTTTTTCTCTTGAGAAACCTTAAACTCAGCAATGAGAGATTGTTAAATATTAACTAATTAGCGCCCTTGCAACACGTACACATATTTTGGGAGAATTTAACTAAATATCTTTCTTCACTTTTTCCTGTTAAAAAAAATATATCTTTCTTCACTCAAAAATATATTTTTGATATTTCTAAAAAATATTTATTTTCGTTGTTGCGGGGTTTTTCCAGTTGGCATCCAACTGTTTATCACATATCCATCATTGCCTATTTAGACGACCTTCTCCTTTTTGCAAAAACCCCCGAGAGGTTATTAGAAAACCTCAAGTTCACACGAGCATTTCTAGAAAGTAGGGATGAGCCGAACACCCCCCCGTTCGGCTCGCACCAGAACCCGCGAACGGACCTAAAGTCCGTGCGAGCTTTAGAACCCTATTAGTTATAATGGATGCAAACGTTCGAAATTAAAAGTGCTAATTTTAAAGGCTAATATGCATGTTAATGTCATAAAAAGTGTTTGGGGACCTGGGTCCTGCCCCAGGGGACATGTATCAATGCAAAATTTTTTTTTAAAAACGGCCGTTTTTTTAGGAGCAGTGATTTTAATAATGCTTAAATTAAAACAATAAAAGTGTAATATTCCTTTAAATTTCGTACCTGGGGGGTGTCTATAGTATGCCTGTGAAGGGGCGCATGTTTCCCGTGTTTAGAACTGTCTCTGCGCAAAGTGTCATTTTTGAAAGTAAAAAAGCTATTTAAAATCACTCGCGGCTAATGTTAATTCACGGCTCCCGTAACACAGAGAACAGTGATTCATTGAAACTCATTCATAAAAAAAAGTCATTGATAAAAAAAAAAAAAAAAAAAATGAAAAAAAAAAAAAGCGTAGGGGTCCCCCCAAATTCAATAACCAGGCCCTTCAGGTCTGGGATGGATATTAAGGGGATCCCAGCCAAAAAAAAATGGCGTAGGGTCCCCCTCAAAATCCATACCAGACCCTTGAGGTCTGGTAAGGATTTTAAGGGGAACCCTAGCCAAAAAAAAATGGCGTGGGGTCCCCCTCAAAATCCATACCAGACCCTTATCCGAGCACGCAACCTGGCAGGCCGCAGGAAAAGAGGGGGGGACGAGAGCGGCCCCCCCTCTCGCCTGAACCGTACCAGGCCACATGCCCTCAACATTGGGAGGATGCTTTGGGGGTCTAAGACCCCTAAAGCACCTTGTCCCCATGTTGATGAGGACAAGGGCCTCTTCCCCACAACCGTGCCCGGTGGTTGTGGGGGTCTGCGGCGGGGGGCTTATCGGAATCTGGAAGCCCCCTTTAACAAGGGGACCCCCAGATCCTGCCCCCCCCCCCCCTGTGTGAAATGGTAAGGGGGTACAAAAGTACCCCTACCATTTCACCAAAAAAGTGGCAAAAATGGTAAAAATGACAGGAGACAGTCTTTGACAATTCCTTTATTAAAATCTTCTTTCTTCTTTCTTCATCCTTCGGTTTCTTCATCTTCTCCTTCCTTCATCTTCTTCCATCTTCTTCTTCCATTTTCTTCTTCCTCCGATCCGCTTCTTCTTGCGCTGGTCTTCTCGTCCTTCTCGTCCGGCATCTTCTTCCGTCGGCGTCGGTGTCGGTGTCTTCTTGGGCCGCTCCGCGCAATGGGAGGCTCCCGCTGTGTGAGGCTCCGCTCCATCTGACAGGTCTTTTAAAACGGAGGGCACCTGGTGACCCCGCCCCCCTCTGACATCATGGGGAAAGCCATCATGGAATTCCCCATGACGTCTCTGTGCGTCAGAGGGGGCGGGGTCACCAGGTGCCCTCCATTATAAAAGACCTGTCAGATGGAGCGGAGCCTCACACAGCGGGAGCCTCCCATTGCGCGGAGCGGCCCAAGAAGACACCGACACCGACGCCGACGGAAGAAGATGCCGGACGAGAAGGACGAGAAGACCAGCGCAAGAAGAAGCGGATCGGAGGAAGAAGAAAATGGAAGAAGAAGATGGAAGAAGATGAAGGAAGGAGAAGATGAAGAAACCGAAGGATGAAGAAAGAAGAAAGAAGATTTTAATAAAGGAATTGTCAAAGACTGTCTCCTGTCATTTTTACCATTTTTGCCACTTTTTTGGTGAAATGGTAGGGGTACTTTTGTACCCCCTTACCATTTCACACAGGGGGGGGCGGGATCTGGGGGTCCCCTTGTTAAAGGGGGCTTCCAGATTCCGATAAGCCCCCCGCCCGCAGACCCCCACAACCACCGGGCACGGTTGTGGGGAAGAGGCCCTTGTCCTCATCAACATGGGGACAAGGTGCTTTAGGGGTCTTAGACCCCCAAAGCATCCTCCCAATGTTGAGGGCATGTGGCCTGGTACGGTTCAGGCGAGAGGGGGGGCCACTCGGTTGCGTGCTCGGATAAGGGTCTGGTATGGATTTTGAGGAGGACCCCACGCCATTTTTTTTGGCTAGGGTTCCCCTTAAAATCCATACCAGACCTCAAGGGTCTGGTATGGATTTTGAGGGGGACCCTACGCCATTTTTTTTTTTTTTTTTTTTGGCTGGGGTTCCCCTTAATATCCATCCCAGACCTGAAGGGCCTGGTTATTGAATTTGGGGGGACCCCTACGCTTTTTTTTTGTTTTTTATTAATGAATGACAGTTCTCTGTGTTACAGGAGCCATCAATTCATTAGCCGCGAGTGATTTTAAATAGCTTTTTTCCTGCAAAAATGACACTTTTTTGCAGGGAAAGTTCTAAGCACAGGAAACCTGCCCCCTTCACAGGCCACCTATAGACACCCCCCAGATGTGATACTGCAATGCTGTTCTAACAGCATGCACACACATATCCCCAGAAATAGAGCATATATTGTTGTCAGCAGTCAGCAGCACACTGACACGCTGACACTGACTGAAACATAATATGCGAGGCCGCCGGCGCGGCAGCCTCTTATACCGTGGGGCGTGTACTAAAGCCCCTGAGCTATAATTGGCTACAGGCATCCTGCCTGTAGCCAATTATGGCTCTCCTCGCTGCCGGCGCTGTGATTGGCCAAGCATGCGGGGTCACAGTGCATGCTTGGCCAATCATCAGCCAGCATTGCACTGCGCGGGCCGCAATGCATTGCGGGGCCGCTCGCATCACACGAATTTGATGCGAGCGGCCCCAATAGTTCTGGGCTCGCCGAGCGAGCGAACACCCGGTGCTCGATTCGAACATGGGTTCGAATCGAACACCGGGCTCATCCTTACTAGAAAGTCTAGGTTGGTTGGTAAATGTGGAAAAATCAAATCTACAACCCACACAACAAATAAAGTATCTGGGGTATATAATACACTCAGTCCAGCAAAGAGTTTTCCTACCCAAGGAGAACGTAGGAAAAATTCAAAAAGAACTAAGAACAATACAGACCAATGTACCTTGTTCAGTAAGGAAGATAATGTCAACATTGGGGTTGCTAACATCTGCTATCCCAGCGGTACAGTGGGCAAACCTGCCTTTCCGGCCACTGCAAATGTTCCTATTAAAGGTATGGGATCACAGGCAGGAGTCACTGGATTCGCAGGTATGAATACCAGCAAAAGTAAAAAAGTCCTTATGGTGGTGGAGAAGGACAGAAAACATAAACGAGGGGTGGCTATGGATTCTACCTATCTCCCGAATCCTAACCACAGACGCAAGTGGCACAGGGTGGGGAGCACACTTAGACTCCCAGATAGCTCAAGGGGCTTGGGGGAGAGAAGAGTGGACAAGGTCGTCCAACTGGAAGGAGTTGAAAGCAGTATGGTTTGCACTCCAGTCCTTCCAGAAAGAGTTGAAAAGACAGCATGTACAGATCAGATCAGACAGTAATAGCTTACATAAGCAAACAAGGGGGAACCAGGAGCGGAGTACTGTGGGCCTTAGCAGAAGAGATCCTGAAATGGGGAGAAAAAAACATACTCTCCTTTTCAGCAGTCTACTTAAAAGGGGACTTAAACAAAGTGGCAGACTTCCTCAGCAGGAAGAAAGTAAGAGAAGGAGATTGGGTACTAAAGCAGGAGGTATTCGACCAGATTACAAAAAAATGGGGAATACCTCAGGTAGACTTATTTGCTTCAAAAGAAAGCAGGAAAGTCCAAGCCTTTTTCTCCCTAAGAAGAGAGGATGGAGCACTCGGAGTAGACGCATTAGCACAGAAGTGGGTGTTCAGCAAATGTTATGCCTTTCCCCCACCAGTGCTACTACCCGCAGTGATAAGGAAATTACATACAGAAGACACATCTTTAATCCTCATAGCACCTCACTGGCAAAGGAGACCATGGTTCTCTATGCTCAAAGAACTCGCCATAGAGCCTCCTTGGTTGCTACCAATCCAGGAGGATCTACTAGCCCAGGGCCCAGTGTACTATCCACAGGTGGAAAGGTGGAAGCTAGCCGCCTGGTATCTGAGGAGCAGCTGCTAAAAGCAAAAGGGATAGACACACTGCTGAAAAGCAGGAAGGTTGAGACACGTAATATCTGCCAGAGGGTATGGAAATGTTTTAACAGATGGTGTACAGAGAACAACTTTAAAACACAAAGCTCAGTAGCAGTCCTAAAGTTCTTACAGAGTGGTGTAGACAAAGGACTAAGCCTCAGCATGTTAAAGAGTCAAGTCTCAGCACTATCAGTTTACCAGGAAAGAAGTTTAGCTTCAAACCCCTGGATAATCAGACTCTTTAGATCCGTGAGCAGACAAAGGCCGCTTATCACAATCGGCACGTACCTGACAGATGAGTCCAATTGGGCAGGAGGAGGTCTCCCGTACGGATCCGACTGACGGCCCCTGGAGGTGGGTACAGGAGGCACGGAAGTCAGGAAGGGTAAGGGAGCCTGATGTAGGGGTCCGGAAGTTGGTGATGGCGGTCCGCTGTTGATGAGGTGAAGTGCAGGTAAGCAGGGTTCACAAATAGTAAGGTAAGGTTCCGGTATGTAGAGTTCACTGACAGCAAGGTGAAATAACGGTAGGTGAACTCACGTCACTCAGCGGGTAAGGGATGGTGATGGGGTTCCCAATACAGGTGGTGAAACTCACTGTAAGCCGGACATAATACAGGATAAGCAGATACAGGTCCCTTGAGCAGGAGATATAAGAAGTCCAAATCCAAGCAGAAGTCGGCAACGTTCAAACAGCACAGTACAAAGGAGTTGGCAGAAGAATGGTCGGTCAAGCAGAGGTCTGGGGCAGGCGGAAATCCGGATAGTCCAAAGGGTTAAGCCGAGGTCTTTACAGGTAAGCAGGGTATAACACAGGAACAAACAGATCACTGGGAGATCACAGGAACAAGGTAGTGGCTGGTGCAGAGTATCAGGTATACTGAAGATCAGGCAGCACTAGCCAGCAGGTGCTGCTTGATTAAATAGTCTCATTGGCGCCAACAGTCCATACAGGTGTATGTGAATCACAGGGCGCGCGCCCCTGGACGCCAGCGCGCGCGCGCACGCAAGCCCGCGCTCACGGGAACGCGCACACCACCACGCGTCGGCGCGCGTCTGTGCGCGCCAATCAAACGCCTGGAACCACGGTTTTCCTGACAGTGCCCCCTCCTTAAGGGCAGCCTCCGGATGCCCAGTTGTGCCAATTTGGAAGCATGAGAGTCTTTGAAAGTTCGTAGTAACTCACTGGCATGTAAATTTTCCTCAGGCTCCCATGAATTGTCCTCAGGCCCATACCCTTTCCATTTGATAAGAAACTGGATCTGATCACGTCTTTTCCTACAATCTAAGATTGCTTCCACCTCAAATTCCTCTTCGTTGTTGATAATGACAGGTTTGGGGGGACCAGTCCTACGGTCAATAAATGAATTCGGAATCACAGGTTTCAAGAGAGTAACATGGAAAACTGGGTGGATCCTTAGGGAAGTGGGTAGATCAAGTTCATAAGCGACATTGTTAATTTTCCTTTTTACAGGAAAGGGCCCCAAAAATTTTGGACCCAGTTTCCTGGAAGGGCACGCCAACTTCAAATTGATGGTGGACAACCAGACCTGGTTACCGGGTTCTAGGATGAGTTCCCCACGTCTCTTTTCATCAAAGGTTCTTTTGTAAGTTTCCTGGGCTTTAGTCATGGTCTCCTGCAGTACTTTATTGTTAGTGGAGAAAAAGTCCAAGGTTTTGGATACTGCGGGCACTGAACATTCAGGTATTGATTGTGGTAGAAAAGATGGATGGTAGCCGTAGTTGGCAAAAAACGGTGTCTGATTGATGGACGAGTGTAAGGAGTTGTTATATGAGAATTCGGCAATGGGAAGCAGAGGAGCCCAGTCATCTTGAGAGAAGGTAGAAAAACAGCGTAAATATTGTTCTAAGGTTTGATTAGTTCTCTCAGTCTGACCATTTGTCTGTGGATGATATGCCGAGGAGAATGCCAGTTCAATTTCCAAAGATCCACAGAGGGCCTTCCAGAATCTGGAAGTGAACTGGACACCACGATCTGAAACAATATTTCTTGGGATACCATGTAATCTTACCACTTCTTTGATAAATGTTTTGGCTGTTTCCATGGCTGACGGGGTGCCCTTCATGGGCAGGAAGTGGGCCATCTTTGACAGTCTGTCCACTACGACAAAGATAGAAGAAAACCCTTCCGATGGGGGAAGTTCAACAATAAAGTCTATTGAGACCATACTCCATGGCCTTTCTGGGACTGGTAGAGGTTTTAATAGACCCCAGGCTCTTGTTCGGCTAGTCTTGTTTCGCGCACAAACATTGCATGACTCAACATATCTTTTACAATCCCGGGTCAGATGAGGCTACCAGAAAGTACGTTGCAGCAGATTGGTTGTTTTTTGAGTACCGAAGTGTCCTGCTAGTTTGTGGTCGTGGCATAATTCTAGTACACGTACCCTTAATTTTTCTGGTACTACGATTTTATCTTCATGCCAGAGCAGACCGTCTTTAGCGGACATCCCATCCAAAGGACGCATCCCCACAGTGGCTTGTTTGATCTGAGAAATGAGATCCCCCTGTAAGAGCAAGAAGTTCCCAGAAGGTAGAATGGTGTCGGGAAGTGGGGCCTGTTCCGTGTCCAAAAACATTCGGGAAAGAGCATCTGGTTTTGTGTTCTTGGAACCCGGTCGAAAGGTTATGTGGAATTGAAACCGTGAGAAGAATAGAGCCCACCTGGCCTGCCGAGGTCTTAATCTTTTGGCTGTCCTCAGGTACTCCAAGTTTTTATGATCGGTGTACACCAGAACAGGATGTGCAGCCCCTTCGAGTAGATAACGCCATTCCTCCAATGCCACCTTGATGGCAAGAAGCTCCCTGTCGCCCACATCGTAGTTTCGTTCTGACGAGGTCAGTTTACGAGAGAAGAAACCCACAGGATAAAGAAGGGCCTTGGCATCCTGTCGCTGGGACAACACGGCACCTACTGCAACCTCAGAGGCGTCCACCTCTAATACGAAGGGCAAAGCTGGGTTTGGGTGTTTGAGAATGGAGGCCGAAGTAAAAAGTCTCTTGAGCTCTTCAAAGGCCAGTTGTGCTTTGGGAGTCCAGTGAAATCGAGTCCCCTGTTTGGTGAGTTCGGTAATAGGGGAAATGATGGAGGAGAAACCTTTAATAAACTTCCTGTAGAAATTGGCAAAGCCAATGAAGCGTTGTACTCCTTTTTTGTCCATGGGTGCTGGCCAATCCAGGATAGCGGATACCTTTTCAGGGTCCATTTTTATTCCATCAGCAGAAATAATTAATCCCAGGAATTGCACAGTGTGAATTTCAAAACTGCACTTTTCTAGTTTGGCGTATAATCCATGCTGTCTCAGGCGGGTAAGAACATTTCGGACATGCCTACGGTGATCATTCAGGGATGTGGAAAAAACTAAAATGTCATCTAAGTAAACAATAACGTACAGATCCAGATAGTCGTGGAAAATATTATTGACGAAATGTTGGAACGTTGCAGGAGCGTTACACAGGCCGAAAGGCATGACGAGATACTCATAATGTCCAAATCGAGTGCGAAAAGCCGTTTTCCACTTGTCCCCTTTTCGGATGCGGATTAAGTTGTAAGCCCCGCGAAGGTCCAATTTTGTAAAGATTTTGGCTGTCCCCAATCTTTGGAAGAGTTCTGGCACCAGCGGTAGAGGGTATCTGTTTTTAATGGTAATTTTATTTAATTCCCGGTAGTCAATGCAAGGGCGTAGGGAGTGGTCCTTCTTTTCAACAAAGAAGATGCCTGCGCCGGCCGGGGATGTGGAGGGGCGGATGAAGCCTTTCGCTAGATTCTCATCTATGTAGTCTTTTAGAGTGCCCAATTCTTGTTCCGTTAATGGAAAAATCCTTCCAAAGGGGACTTCTGTTCCAGGTAGTAATTCTATGGGGCAATCATAAGGCCTGTGGGGAGGAAGAGTTTCTGCCCCCTTCTTGCTGAATACATCCACAAAGTCCCGGTAGGGTTCAGGAATGGACTGGTGAAGTTCAGCATCAGTCCCCAAACAGAGAAGAGGAGCCAGTTTGACAGAAGTTTGACATTGACAATTCTGCCGGCAATATTCAGAAGAGAACTGGACTTCTCCTGTGGCCCAGTTGATATTGGGGTTGTGGGCCCGCAACCAGGGCATTCCAAGTATGATTGGAAAAAGTGGAGATGATATGACGTCCAGACATAGGAATTCTTGATGATGAGAGTCTATAGTTGTTAATAGAGGTGTGGTTTCTTGGGTTACCGGACCGGAACTAAGGGTGGATCCATCGGCCAGATGTACTGAAAGACCTCGGGTCTTGGATTGGAGAGGAATGCCATGGCTGGTTGCGAAAGCTTGATCAATGAAACAGCTGCATGCTCCTGAGTCAATGATGACCGATACTGGAATGCTCCGGTCGGAGAGCTGTAAAGTAATGGAGATCGCCAGGTGAGTACCAGTTGGAAGCAAGACAGGTGCACACAAGGAAGAAGAGGGCAGGCACTTACGTGTCTTGTTGGGGCACATTCTTGCATAATGTCCAGGTTCACCACAGTATAGACACAGGTTGTGGGCCCGTCTGCGCATCTTCTCTTCAGGAGTCAAAGAAGGTCTGAGCAACCCGATCTGCATTGGTTCCGGAGCTCCTGTCGTTAGAGTAGATGAAGCTGAAGGAGCCACACCGGGTGGCCCGGTGACCTTGGGGACCATCCAGAAGGGACGGGAAGGTCCGGAGGATCTTTCGGGCCGTCTTTCCCTGAGACGGCGGTCAATTTGCACCGATAAGTTGATAAGTTCATCTAAAGTTGGAGGAACCCCCACTCGAGCCAGTTCATCTTTCAGAGGGTCTGATAATCCTTTGCGAAATTGATGGCGTAACGCCGCATCATTCCATTCTGTATCAGAGCTCCAACGTTTGAACTCGACGGCATAGTCCTCGGCCGTTCTGCGACCTTGCTGTAAGGACTGTAATGCGACTTCGGCCGTAACGGTGGGTTGAGGGTCCTCATATAGCTGTGACATAGCAGTGAAGGGACTACTAAAGGACTCCAAGGTTGCGGCTTTCTGCTCCAGCAGGCGGTGGGCCCAGGTCTGGGGTTCCCCTGTCAGGAGGGAGATGATGAAGCCCACCTTAGTAGCTTCCAGAGAGAAAGTCCGTGGCTGTAGGGCAAAATAAAGCTCACATGCGTTGCGGAAGGCACGGAACTTACTTCGTTCCCCAGAAAACTTCTCGGGTAGGGGTACTTTGGGTTCTGGGGGTAACATAATTACAGAAGGTGGCTGGGGAAGTCCCGTGGAAGACGTTCCTTGAGAGTTAGCGGACAAAGTCTGAACCTGTTCCATCAAACGAGTGTAACCTTCCTGTAGGCCTTTTACTGCTTGGGTGAGACCTGCTAGATGTCTGCCTAGTTCCTCCATGGGGGAGACCCCCTGCCCGGACTCGGTCATGGCTGCCTGATACTATCACAATCGGCACGATGAGTCCAATTGGGCAGGAGGAGGTCTCCCGTACGGATCCGACTGACGGCCCCTGGAGGTGGGTACAGGAGGCACGGAAGTCAGGAAGGGTAAGGGAGCCTGATGTAGGGGTCCGGAAGTTGGTGATGGCGGTCCGCTGTTGATGAGGTGAAGTGCAGGTAAGCAGGGTTCACAAATAGTAAGGTAAGGTTCCGGTATGTAGAGTTCACTGACAGCAAGGTGAAATAACGGTAGGTGAACTCACGTCACTCAGCGGGTAAGGGATGGTGATGGGGTTCCCAATACAGGTGGTGAAACTCACTGTAAGCCGGACATAATACAGGATAAGCAGATACAGGTCCCTTGAGCAGGAGATATAAGAAGTCCAAATCCAAGCAGAAGTCGGCAACGTTCAAACAGCACAGTACAAAGGAGTTGGCAGAAGAATGGTCGGTCAAGCAGAGGTCTGGGGCAGGCGGAAATCCGGATAGTCCAAAGGGTTAAGCCGAGGTCTTTACAGGTAAGCAGGGTATAACACAGGAACAAACAGATCACTGGGAGATCACAGGAACAAGGTAGTGGCTGGTGCAGAGTATCAGGTATACTGAAGATCAGGCAGCACTAGCCAGCAGGTGCTGCTTGATTAAATAGTCTCATTGGCGCCAACAGTCCATACAGGTGTATGTGAATCACAGGGCGCGCGCCCCTGGACGCCAGCGCGCGCGCGCACGCAAGCCCGCGCTCACGGGAACGCGCACACCACCACGCGTCGGCGCGCGTCTGTGCGCGCCAATCAAACGCCTGGAACCACGGTTTTCCTGACACCGCTACAGTGTACAGTTTATCCAAAGTGGGATCTGTCATTAGTGGTTCAAAGGGGTCTGCTGTCATAGTTTGCAACACTAAAGGATTGTAGCCTGAAGATGCTGACGCTTAAAGCAATCTTCTTGGTAGCAATTACTACAGCCAAAAGGGTCTGTGAGATGGAAGCCCTATCAATCAGACCCCCCTTTTGCCTGTCTTCCCGGACCGTATAATATTTAAAATGGATCCGGGATTTCTGCCTAAAGTGGCCTCAAAGTTTCATAGAGGCCAAGAAATTGTATTACCATCATTTTGTCCAAATCCTTCTCAGGAACAAGAAGTGAAATTCCACAATTTAGATGTCAGGAGATGCATCTTGCATTATTTAAAAGCAACAAAGGCAATTAGAAAGACTGAGTCTTTATTTATTTTATTTTCTGGAGCTAGGCAAGGGCACAAGGCTTCAAGAAGTACGATAGCCAGATGGCTAAGAGAAGCCATAAAACAGGCTTACAAGTTAGGAGGTATGCAGATCCCAGAGGGAATCAGGGCACACTCCACGAGAGCAATGGCAGAGTCACAGGCAGAGAGAGCTGGAGCAACGCCGGAACAGATTTGTAAAGCGGCAACATGGTCCAGTTTTGCCACTTTTGTAAAACACTATAGAGTGGACTTATGGTCAGCTAAAGATCAGACCTTTGGACGCAAGGTCTTGCAAGCTGTGGTCCCGCCCTAGGGGTAAGTTCTCGGTTATCCTCTCAGGTGGCTGTCCTGAAAGACGATAAGGGAAAAACGAAGTTACTTACGGTAACGTTCTTTCCAGGAGTCTTTCAGGACAGCCGGGTACCCACCCAAATGTATATCAAAGCATAAGGATTTCCTTACAGGAAATGTGATATAATTGATTATATGTGTATCATATGTTCTTGTGTCTCCCCAGCAAACTTGAGGTGCTCTTTAAAGAACTGAGGAGCAGCAGGGGAGAAGGAAATTTATAGCAAGCTGGCACAGGTGTTTCCTACAGAGGGGAGGAGCCAAGGTCTCTCAGGCGGCTGTCCTAAAAGACTCCTGGAAAGAACGTTACCGTAAGTAACTTCGTTTTTTTTTGTCTAGTCAGGAGTGAGGACCTAGTTCCCTGCTGGGATCTCTTGTCCTGGCAATTTTTATTTTTTAGTTAGTTGTTTTTTTTTTCTGGATTTTTCCTGTGAGATCTGCAATCAACTGCCGGCTGGACATTCGATCCAGTGGTCACCCCGTCTGGCCAGAGAGCGCTAGGTCAGCTTTGACATAGCCCCACTGGATGGGGGCTGGCCCTACGAGTTAAACGACTCGCAAGGTCGCATACGGCCGGGTCTTGGCTCGAGTCGCAGCATCCCCCGACAGCCCCCCACTTCGGTGGCGAGGAGGTTCTTTCTGGAGTGCTGCCCGCCTGGTCCTGGTATGGTAAGTAAACTTCCCCCTTTCCCCTTAGAGGGTTTTTGTGGCGGACGCGGGCCCCTCCCCGGGTCGGTCAGTCCTGCGGGTCCCCTCTGTCCCTGCACCCTCTTTTCCTGGCCCTGGAGGTCCCTTGGTAACCCCCCTTCCCCCCCTCCATATGGGGTAGTGTGCCTGTTGTGGGTCGGGGTTGAGTACTGGTGGGCTGGGGGTGCGCGCCGCCTAGGTGCTGTGCTTACCGGGGGGCATCCTCTCTCCTATAGAGTCTCATGAGCATGTTTCCCCACCTGACCCCCTGTCAGAGCCTGCAGGTCCCTCTAGATCCTAGTCATCTGTTGATACACTGGCGGCGGCCCTAGAGTCCTTTGTGTCCCGGGTGAGCAAGAAGTGTCCCCTGCCTTCCCCTGCTTCATCTGTCTCATCAGATCCTGAATCTGCTTCGGCTGCCATGGACGGGGCCCACCCTGCGGGGTCTGCGGCCACGCGCCTAGATCTTTCGGACAGTGAGAATGATTCCTCAGCCCCAGTGAAAGCGCTGGTGGATGCACGGATTGCTTCTGTGCGAGAAACTTTAAAAATGGAGGATGTAGCCACGGCTGCGGTGAAGGTGCCGGTCCCCTTTGGTACTCACAAGCCACCTCGCACAGCAATAGTGTTCCCTTATCCCTCCTTTTTTGACAAGTTGGTCGGGCAAACCAAGAACAGGCTTCTCCAGACCCCCAGATAAGGCTCCTTCGGCATGAAGAGGCGCCCTCACCCGTAGTCCGGGTGGGGGGGCATTTTTGCTGGTTTCCGGGCCCATGGACTTCTCTGATAGACAAGTGAGTCCACAAAGTGATTCTGTTTGGTTAAAAGATCGAGTTCCAGACTTGTCCCCCAAGCAGATTTTTTTCTGTCCAATCTGCATCTGTCTCCGGACCACTTGTCAGCCCTCCAGGGCACGGTGCAAGGCCTGTTGCTCCGAGGGGTGATTGTCCCGGTTACGGTGTCAGAACGTTTCCAGGGCTTTTATTCAAACCTATTTACGATCCCCAAAAAAGAGGGTATGGTACCTCCGATTCTGGACCTCAAGGCCCTGAACCGCTGTGCAGAAGTTTAGAATGGAGATCATTCACTCCGTGGTGGCATCTCTTCATAAGCGGGACTTTTTTGCCTTCATCGACATCAAGGATGCCTACCTTCACATTACGATTTGTGCACAGCACCAGCGGTTCCCCTGCTTTGCTGCGGGAGAGGAGCATTATGAGTTTGTGGCGTTACCGTTTGGTCTCGCCTCCACTCCTCGGGTCTTCACCAAAGTGTTGGCCCCGATTCTGGCATTGCTGTTCTGGGCTACCTGGACGACCTTCTGCGAGCAGAGTCCTTAGCGGCCCTGAGGGGGGACGTGGAGATCACTTTTCAGACTCTGGCAGATTTTGGGTGGCTGATAAATTACCAACAGTCTGCGTTGATTCAGTTTGGAAATTGGTTTATCTGGGTCTGACTCTGGATTCTGCTTGGGCCAGAGTGGTCCTTCCGCAGGACAAACACCAGAAATCACAGGCGGCAGCCCACTTGCAGCTGTCCAGCAGGTGGGTCTCCCTGCGGACTTGCTTGTGGGTACTGGGCCTGATGGTGTCTACGTTCAAAGCGGTCCCGTTCGCTCAGTTCCATACGAGACTCCTGCAAAGGGAAATCTTGTTAAAATGGGACTGAGTCAAGGAACCAAAGGGTCCCTGATCTGGTGGCTTCGTTCCCCCGAAACTTCAGCAGGGAAAAATCCTTTCTCCCGCTGTACTGGACAGTGGTCACCACCGAAGCCAGTCTGTCCGCCTGGGGAGGAATCCTGGGCCTCGGCTCGGGGTCACTGGACACTGGACAATGGAGGAATCCAGGCTACCTATCAACATCTCGGCGATCAGACTCTGTCGGACGGATCGACTTCAGGGGCTACCGATATGGATCCAGTCAGACAATGCCACAGCGGTGGCCTATGTCAACCACCAGGGAGAAACAAGTAGTATGTTAGGCGGCCTGGAAGTAGCCAGCATTCTACGGTGGGCAGAGCGTTTTGTTTTGTCCCGGCCATCTCCGCCGTTCACATTCCAGGGGTGGACAACTGGCAGGCAGATTACCTCAGTCATCAAGTATTAGACCAAGGGGAGTGGTCCCTTCATCAGGAGGTATTTCAACAGATCTGTCTATGCTGGGGATCTCCAGAGGTAGATCTGATGGCATCCCGAATCAACAGGAAGGGGCAGAGGTTTGTGACCAGGTCTCGGGACCCTCTGGCAGACGCCTCAGAAGCTCTGGTCGCTCCGTGGGGCCAGTATCATCTGATCTACACTTTTCCTCCTCTCAATCTTCTGCTGCAGCTGTTGCGCAGGCTCGAGGCCAAAGGAATTCCAATTATTCGAGTGGCATGCCGACCTGGTGTATCTGGTCGCAGACGCCCCCTGGTGGCTGCCTCTCAGGGAGGATCTGCTATCCCAAGGCCCGATCTTCCACCCTGCATTACCGTCATTGGCTTTAATGGCCTGGCTATTGAAAGCCAGGTGTTGAAGGATAGAGGCTTATCTGCGTCTGTGATTCCAATGCTGGCCAAAGCTAGAAAGTCTACTTCCAGGAAGGTATATTATCGGACGTGAAAAGCATACATTTCTTGGTGTGAGTCAGTGGGGTTTCACCCACATTCCTTTTCGGTAACTCGAATTTAGACTTTTTCTCAGAGGGGCGTTGAAAAGAATTTGGCCTTGAGTACTGTCAAAGGCCAGGTGTCGGCCTTGGCGGTTTTCTTTCAACGCTCCCTGGCTTTGCATTCCCTGATGCGTACCTTCATTCAGGGAGTGCGACATGTGGTTCCACTGGTGCGATCTCCCTTGCCACCGTAGGAATTGAATCTTGTACTTTCGGTTCTACAGAAGCCTCCATTTGAAAATATTCAACAAATTCCCCTGCTCACGCTATCACAGAAGTTGGCCTTCTTGGTGGCTATTACTTCTGCTCGCAGGGTTGGCGGTGCTATCCTGTCGCACGCCCTACTTGGTGATTCATAGGGACAAGGTGGTGCTTCGTCCTTGTACTTCTTTCCTTCCAAAGGTTGTCTCTGATTTCCATTTAAATGAAGACATCGTGTTTCCTTCTCTCTGTCCCAGGCCGCAACATCCGAGGGAATTTGCCTTGCAAACCTTAGATGTTGTACAGGCTGTCAGACTCCCTGTTCGTGATCATGGACGGACCAAAGAAGAGGCTATCTGCTTGCTCTGCGACAATTTCTAGATGGATCGGGTAGACGGTGACTCAGGCCTATTCTATCAAGGGTCGGGTTACTCCCTGCCTGGTGAAGACGCACTCGACTCAGGCACTGAGTGCCTCCTGGGCCTTTCGTCAGGCGTCAGTAACGCATGTTTGCAAGGTGGTCACCTGGTCATCGGTGCACACTTTCACAAAATTTTACAAGGTGGATGTGCTGGCATCTGCGGATGCTTCTTTTGGCCACAAGGTTCTGCAGGCTGCGGTCTAGAGGTTTTTTCCCTTGTGAGGGGCTTTTTTTATTTATTTTTTGCTGGTCAGGTGGGCTCCAGGTTGTTCTCGCTGAGCTCCAGTTTGTCTGGTTGGCCTGTTTTTTTTTGTTGGCTGCCCCACCCCTCATATTTGGCACTGCTTTGGGACATCCCTATGGTTCTGAATAAAAATCTGCCCTTAGGGCAGGTTTATATTTCACTGCTGTGACCTTGTTAATATTCATTGTGCACTTGCAAATATACAGTATATAAATAACTTTGGACAGGAGTCCCGGGCAAGTTGACAGTACTGTGCCTAATGAAACATCTTTCGCCGGATACCTGTCCTGGGGCCGCTTTGGACAAAGCTGTGGCTGCAGCACAGTGCAGCGCTCCGCTCCCCCTCCTCCTCCTCCTCACACACAGTCTGCGGACATCTCCCGCTGTGTCTCTCCCAGCTGAGTGTAAAAAACTTTGGCCGCGCTGTGAGAAAAGTCCCGCCCTCCTCCTAGATCAGCTTGTGTGATAGACGCAGTGTTCTGTCCAGGGAGATGGCCGCAGACTGTGTAAGTGTCTACAGTGAGAATGCATTATGGGCAAGGTGATTGGTGAGGCTGCGATTATGGGCAAGTTGAGGCTGCATTATGGGCAAGGTGAGGCTGCGATTATGGGCAAGGTGATTGGCGAGGCTGTGATTATGGGCAAGGTGAGGCTGCAATTATGGGAAAGGTGAGGCTGCGATTATGGGCAAGGTGAGGCTGCTATTATGGGCACAGTGAGGCGGCATTGATGGGCACAGTGAGGCTGCGATTATGGGCACAGTGAGGCGGCATTGATGGGCACAGTGAAGCTGTGATTATGGGCACAGTGAGGCGGCATTGATGGGCACAGCGGAGGCTGCATTTGATGGGCACTGGTGAGGCTGCATTGATCTCTTATATCCCATCGTCTGTAAGCACTGTAACTTTTCACACGGGGGGGGCACAGTTTTTCATCTTCGCCCCGGGCACCGAATGACCTTGTCCCGGCACTGATCTAATGGTTGGGCTGCCAGCCCTTTATTATTTTACCTTCTGACATCCACTGTTCTGAGCAACCCCTGGAAGCTGTGTTTATACTGAGAACTTGAATCATCCCGAGTACCTCACTAAAGCCTGATTGACTCATTAGGTGTACACCTATCTTAGTTCAATCCTTCCGGTAAGCGATTGGTGACTTTGGTGGTGGATCTTCTATCAATTTTCTCAATATTTATGTGACACTCATATTTTGATACACTTATAGGATTTATTGGACTGTTATCCATGTCACTGGATTCTATTTTGTTTTTTTACATTAGGACCTGTATGGTATGGTCCCCATATTTCACTTATGGACACTTGTCTTCATCTCTGTACATTGTATTCATATTAATTGTACACTTATTTTAGTTATCATTTTAATTTAGCGCTGCACTTTACTACTCTACACTTTTGCAAATTGAATCACTGCTGTGCTGGCTGCTATTTTTTCACGTTTAGACAGCGCAATATTTACTTGTATATTGCACTGCTCTCAAGCTGTCCCCTTAGGTCCCAGACATGTGTATTGCACTACATTGACCTTTTTTGTAGCTTGGGATGTGATGCTGGTTTTTACTCACCCCCTTTAAGTAGTTTCTTAAATCCAGAAAACTTCTGCACTGGCCTCTTTGCTTGGCTTGGCTGTTCCTGGCTTGGCTTGGTGTCTGCAGCTAAGCCTAGGTGAGACTGGGTTGAGTTTAGACTTGAAGCTTCCCACTTCTCGCTCTTCCTCTTTATTCTACCCCAGGGGCAGAGCCCTCAGCACAAGGGTCTTCTCCAGACAACCGGACCCCAGACTCTGTTCACAGACTTCCAAGTATTTATGGGTTGTCTCCCCACCTTCTGGGCCCTGCCACCCCAGGGATTAGTGGAAAATATTTAGGCTGCTGCCGCTGTCCCTCCACCCACTATGTTCTGGAAATATCCAAAGAGTTTCAGAAGACAGGGGGAGGTAAAAAGAGCCACAGCCTTTGAAGTACTGCACACCTTCCTAAACAAAATTAACACATACTCCTCTGCCTGCAGGGGGGACAGACTTAATTTACATACACTAGCAACAGTGAGGGTGCTACATGCAAATATCCTTTCAATATTTGCAATTGAGACATGCATTGATGATACAAACCAAAAACCTAGCAATAACCTGCCCTCTACTCCCTTGATAGATAAATTAGCTAATAACTTGGATAAAAAGTGCTTATTTCTTTCATTCATCAATCATTACAAGACCACCAAGTGAGCAACACAGTCCTGCTTTGTAGAGGGGAATAAGAACACAATCTGGGGAGAATATCAGAGGAAATCTGGGAAAAGGTACTACAGCGTCACTATCACCAATGCAGCAGTTAATGCAATTATTTATAATGCACGGGCCCTACTGTATTTTTGAAAAGCTATTTTTGTGGCAACGAAGGGACACCAAATAAACAAAAATGGATAAGCACTAGCTGTTCGTATTATCCCCCAAACATTACATAAAACACAGTATTGGTGAATCCTTTAATAAATTACCTATAGTGTCTGAACTATTAAAGTGCATTCAAAAACAATTCATCAAAATATGTGAAAACATTATCATAAATTAGTCATATAATATATCATATATTACCATAAATTACCAGCAGAAACAATAAAAAGTTTTCACTCACTTGTATGGGGGCCTAAGACCTGCTCTCAGCAGTGTACTGTCTCCCTTGGAACTGCCACTCGCCTCTCCAACAAGATGAATGACCGGCATGCATTCCACTGACCCGGAACTCTGTCACCGGATGTGACCTCATATGCACCATGTCAACGCGTTTTGATGTCCACATTGTCATCAGGAAGCGGAGGCCATGGCCAAGCTAATTTACAGTGCCTTGCAAAAGTATTGTGCCTTGCAAAAGTATTGTGCCTTGCAAAAGTATTCACCATAGCCCCCCTCCCCCCCGGCAATTTTTGTGTGTTTTGTTGCCTCACAACCTTGAATTAACATTGATTGTTTGAGGATTTGCATCATTTAATTTACTAAACATGCCCACAACTTTGAAGATGTTTTTTTTTTTTATTGTGAAGCAAACAACAAATAGGACAAGATAACAGAAAAAGTCAATGTGCATAACTATTCATCCCCCTACTTTGTAGAGCCACCTTTTGCAACTATCACAGCTCCAAGTTGCTTTGTATAAGTCTCTATGAGCTTGTCAATCTTTAAGTCTGACCACAGATTTTCTATTGGATCAAGGTCTGGGCTTTGACTAGGCCATTCCAACACATTTACCTGTTTCCCCTTAAACCACTCAAGTGTTGCTTTAGCGTGGTGTTTGGGTTCATTGTCCTGCTGGAAGGTGAACCTCCGTCCTAGCCTCAAATCAGACACAGAGTAGTACAGGTTTTGCTCAAGAATATCCCTGTATTTTGCAGTCCCGACTGCTAAAAAACATCCCCACAGCATGATGCTGCCACCACCATGTTTCACTGTGGGGATGGTGTTCTTTGGGTGATGTGATGTGTTGGGTTTGCGCCAGACATATCGTTTTCTTTGATGGCCAAAAAGTGAAATTTTAGTCCCATCAGACCAGAGCACCTTCCTCCATACATGTTGGGAGTCTCCCATATGCCTTTGCGCAAACTCAAAATGTGCCATTTTGTTTTTTGCTGAAAGTAATGGATTTCTTCTGGCCACTCTGCCATAAAGCCCAACTTTATGGAGCGTATGGCTTATTGTCATCCTATGTACAGATACTTCAGTCTCTGCTGTGGAACTCTGCAGCTCCTCCAGGGTTACCTTAGGTCTCTGTGCTGCATCTCTGATTAATTCCCTTCTTGCCCGGTCTGTGAGTTTTGGTGTGCGGCCGTCTCTCGGCAGGTTTGCTGTTGTGCCATGTTCTTTCCATTTGGTTATGATAGATTTGATGGTGCTCCTAGGGATCATCAAAGATTTGGATATTTTTTTATAACCTAACCCTGACTTGTACTTCTCAACAACATTGTCCCTTACTTGTTTGGAGAGTTCCTTGGTCTTCATGGCAGTGTTTGGTTAATGTGAAATGAATTTACACCAAAATCATATGTATGGACAAAGATATCAGAGTAAATAGTGGCGCTCTATATATATCACAATATGTGTATACAAATAACTTAACTAAATACTTTCACCACCTAGTGCTTAGTGAAAAATAAATAAACACAAAACTGTGAAATAATATTAATAACACAATAAATCACAAAAATCAGTGTAAGTGAACAAAGAAATAATGTACAAATAATAGCATTGAGTGTGTTAAATAATGTAGCAACCGGTATAAGACCAGTGGCCACAAAGATGAGCAGTGATATTGATAACACAAAGTCCATATAAATTCCACTCAAAAAATGTGCAAAAATTATCCTTCTTTTAGTTCTTCCAACACACCACAGTGATTCCTCTCCCCAACAGAAACGCACTCACCAAATATACTGCCCGCACTCTCGTGTCGGGCTGATGCGCTTATAAACCCACCACAGGGGTTAAGTGGTCACTCCCAAACAATAGTGTAATAGGATCTCTCCATATGTGAAAAAAGAAATGCTTGAAATAGTGTAAAACCACTTAAAACTTTATTTGAACCAAACAAAACAAAATCTTCAATCATCTCACTCACATGTTTGCAAATTAAAGCCAGCATTGATTAGAAACCAAACTGCACTGCACGCTCCACTTCAAAATCACAGACTATTGAGAACTTGTAGTCACGGCGGACTCGAGGTGTACATAGGCTGTTCAATTGTGTCTCACCCCCTCCTCACTGCCCGTACTCCAAGATCGAAAAGTGCCTCTCCTCTGTGAGCTCCGTGAACTTCTAGCGCTGTATATCAAACGATTAGTTGCCGCTCAGCCACGCCCCCGACATGTTTCGTCATTAACAGACTTAATCATGGGGTTGGTTGAGCGGCATGTCCTTCAATCTATATATGCCCTCCCATCCCCGTACGGATATTATTGCGCATGCGCGGCTAATTACTATCGCGCATGCGCCAGACACTCTTGACGCCTGCGCACTCCCCGTGTCCCCGTTCGTACAAGGAAAACATACTTTCACAGAGCATTTGTTGTTGTTGTATTCCACTTCAGCATCCGAACTCTCTTAAAGCTTAGTCAGCACCCAAATCCATACATAATGGCAGGGCATCTTCCCAGCAGCATTAGAGATTTGTAAAGTCCGATTCGCTTTGTGAAATTGTAGCATATTATATACAATCCAGCACTAATACACAATCTATGCATCGCTAAACTGAATACAAATATTCATATTAATGTTCCCATGCTGGTCATACATTTTATCCGTGTTGATGAAGACCGCCAGGGATATGTATAAGAAAGGTACATATACTCATGACCGTAATTATATTCCAATTTGCATAAGAATAGCTGTACATATATACATATAGAGGTACATGCACTACTGGCATATTGAAATAGGTAATTGCATTATAAATTGAAGATTTAGAAATTAAACTATTATTTAAAAAATTGGTATTATATCAACTCTCTAAAAAGAAGTTTAATAATAAAGTGAATGGCTGGGGTAGATCGCTTATCAGATTCGATCACTTCCCAAAATTCTATAATTGATCATAATCAGCAACCCATAGGTGGTCTAGACAGTGTATAACACCCAATATCCATGTTCCTGTCATATCAGGTGTAATTAGGGCATACAAAGTCGGAAGCATTAAATTTAATATTGAAATTAATATATAAATAACAATTACAAGAATATTTTTAATTAGTATCACAATTGATTAGTGTGAGAAAAAATTAATATATTTTTATAAGTTTTAAAAATTATTTTAAAAATTAATATTTAAAAATTATTTAAAAATAATTAAAAATTATTGATAAAACAGTTGAGATCTACCTCAATGTTCAATCCCCTAGGGGTTAAACACTTAAAAAGGAAGATCCACCTGGTTTCCCTCTGTGATAGGGCCCTCACTCTATTTGACCCCCTCCATGATGGGTGCACTACGTCAATCCCAACAAATTGCAATAGGCTGGGGTCTTGTTGATGTTTCTCTTTAAAGTGTAGGTATACACTGTGGTATCTGAAGCCCTTCCGTATGTTGGACAGATGCTCGGCTATGCGTACTCTTAATAGCCTTTTGGTTCTTCCTATATAGAATAAACCACAAGGGCACCACATTAAGTATACGACAAAGGAGGAGTTACAAGTGATAAAATCTTTAATAGTAAAATTTTCATTTTCCCTATTAGTTACCTCTGTCACTCCCCTATTTTGTACCTTTACTGTTCGGCAACAGATACACTTTCTACAACAATAAAAACCTTTAAAATCAATCTTCATCTTTCCTTCACCCGGGGGATCCAAGATTTTTTTAACAACTTGATCTCCAAAGCTTGGTGCTTTCTTGTAAATAAACTTCGGTTGTTGTGATAAAATCTCCCCCAAATGTTTATCTCTACATAAAATATGCCAGTGTTTTTTATATATATATTTTCAATATCCCTGTACTGGCAATGAAAGCTTGAAATAAAACCAATTAGGTGTTGGTTAGACACTAGCTGTTTTTCCTTTTTCTTGAAACACTCAGTTCTGGGGATCCTGGCCACTTCATTAATTAGTTCATCTATAGTACCCTCTTTATATCCCTTCTGAACAAATTTATTCTTTAATACATCCGCTTGCATAAAAAAGTCCTCCAATTCACTACAATTACGTCGGACACTTAAAATTTGGCCTTTGGGTATGTTCCTTATCCATGCAGGGTGATGACCACTCCTGATGGACAGGTAACTATTACGGTCCGTTGTTTTGAAGTAAACTTTAGTGCTTAGGATGTTTGAACTCTTCTTTATTGTGACATCAAGGAAGTTCACAGATTCCTCACTTATCTGATAGTCCAACCTGATGATGTTCTTATTTTGATTCAAGAGTTCCAAAAATTCCAACACAGATTCCCTAGATCCCTCCCATATGAACAGGAGGTCATCTATGAATCTTCGATAAAATTTCAACTGTGGTGACCGTTTGCTAAAAATATGTCTATCTTCCCACTCGGCCATAAACAGGTTGGCGAGGCTGTAAGCATATTTAGCTCCCATAGCCACGCCAACCTGCTGGGAATAGAACTGGCCTCCAAACCAAAAATAATTATGCGACATACAGAAATCAAGAATCTGACCTAAAAATAATTTCTGTGTGTGTGGTATGTCTTCACGTCTACTTAGAGCCCAATTCAAGGCTAATGCCGTTTCCTCGTGCTGTATAATGGTATATAAGGAGGCGACATCAGCCGTTACTAGAAAGGATGTGGTGGCTTCATTCAACTTAACCTCTTGTAATAGTAGTAGCAGTTCCGATGTGTCCTTCAAATATGCTTTGGTAGCTCTGACACTTGGCTGGAGAAACTTATCTAAGTACTCCCCTAACCTAGATGTCACAGAACCAATCCCATTGACAATTGGTCGTGGGGGTGGTACCTTGGTATTTTTGTGGACTTTCGGTAACGTGTAAATTATAGGAATTCTACACGTACTAGGGACCAGATACCTTTTCTCCTTTGAATTTAAGGCATTAATCCTATATCCCCACTCAACCAATAACATTAATTGTGTTGCGTACGGCTCTGTCGGGTCAGCTGATAATCTTTTATAAGTCACTTCATCATTCAAGAGTTCCAACAATTGGTTCTGATAAAAGGCCCTGTCCATCACCAAAACTCCTCCTCCCTTATCTGCCGGGCGGATGATTATATTTTTCCTCCCCTCTAGAGATTCAATCCCTTCCCTGATATACTCAGGGTTGACTCTTTTTTGCTGGGGTAATTCTTCAATATCTTTCAATACCAGGTTTTTAAACACCTCTATGTAATGGTTGCTAGGGTTCTGGGGGTTGAATATGGATCTATTTTTAAGGCCACTATCCACCATCCTATTCATATTGGTCCTGACCATAGGATTAATAAGTTGGTTCAGAAAATATTTTTTAATATTCATAGTTCTGATGAACTTATGTGTGTCTATATAGACCTCAAATTTGTTCATCGTCTTTTTCTGTGCACATTTTAGGCCAAGGTTCAAAATATTGAGCTCCTTTTGATCGAGTTCTACTTCGCTAATATTGTATATCCCTGTGTTTATACATCCCTCATTCTTTTTTTGGGAGGATACTCGTTTGCCTGCCCTGCATCCCCGTTTTCTCTTTGTGGAGGCATGACCTCCTTGCTTAGAGTATGAGGAGGGCCACTCCTTCCTCTCCCTCTCTGATTGGTATTCTGCAAATTCTTTCTCGGAGTACCCCCTTTCCCTCCCCTCCCCCTCTGTCCTAAAAAAGACGAGGAGTGCTGTACGTATCCATAACCTTCCCCCTCTCCCAGGGGTGTAAATCGGTTATAGGTTGGAATATCTCCTCTGGGATCCGGATAGTAATTGGGTGGGGGGAACTGGTTCAGTGGGGGGTAATTATAATGGGGGGGACGTTGGGGATAATGTTGCCATAATTGATTATTGTGTTGAGGATAGTGCTCATATGGGATATTGTGTTGAGCACCAGCCCCATTACCCCTAAAATTGCGGGGTGATTGATAATCATGGTGGTTATACGTATATCCTTTCCTCTCCTGTGTGGGTTTCGGTGAATGATATTCACCATAGGATTGATTATCTCCACTAGTTTGTAGGCCACCCTTTCTTAGTTGTCCCAGCCTTCCTAATTCATTTTTATGGGTGACATTTTTTCCCCCACTTTTTTTATTATTATTAACGTTACCATGTTCAGGTATGGGAGGAGTCCGCACCACAGACTCATCCATATCTTCACATGGGGGGTCCATATGGGTTTCAACAATGGTCCCAACCGTCCCAGCAGAATTAGTTTGCCACGTGTATATATTTCCTGTTTTAAAATCATTGGAATCTCTGTTGTATTTTTTAACCTTCTTTTTCTGAGTGTCTCGGTCGATTTTTTCAAGCTTTTTCTTCATAGTTATATTAAACTCCTTCATTATATTGGAGTCCTTGACGGATTCCAATTTTTCCTCTATAGCCTTTATTTTCTCATTCAATAATTCTAATTTAATATGTTTTCTATTTAAAACCAAACTTTGTACATCCCTTCCCATCTTATTAAAAAAACCCAGCCATTCATCTATGAACTTTTGTTCATTAAGACCATCTTGAGGTGAGACGTCCCACCTCAAGCTTCTAAAAATCAGATTTTCTCTCTGATAATGCTCGAAAGTAAAAATATCCCACCAAGTTTTAATGCGTTTCTCAAGTAAATTATCTAGTACTTTCAGTAATCCTGAGATGTCTTCATCGTAATCAGTCATGACCTGACTCGCAGAGAAGACACATACGGGGTCCATTTGTCTATTCAACAAATAATTAAATGCATCCATGGCTGCAAGTGGTTAAACAATATGTATGAAAAAAACGTAGGAATCCAAATGACCCGCCCCTATCTGGATACCTCCCACTGCGCTCAGGAAAATGGGCTCCTCAACCTACAGCTGCCACTTAGCAGAAAGGTATGTGAAATGAATTTACACCAAAATCATATGTATGGACAAAGATATCAGAGTAAATAGTGGCGCTCTATATATATCACAATATGTGTATACAAATAACTTAACTAAATACTTTCACCACCTAGTTCTTAGTGAAAAATAAATAAACACAAAACTGTGAAATAATATTAATAACACAATAAATCACAAAAATCAGTGTAAGTGAACAAAGAAATAATGTACAAATAATAGCATTGAGTGTGTTAAATAATGTAGCAACCAGTATAAGACCAGTGGCCACAAAGATGAGCAGTGATATTGATAACACAAAGTCCATATAAATTCCACTCAAAAAATGTGCAAAAATGATCCTTCTTTTAGTTCTTCCACCAGACCACAGTGATTCCTCTCCCCAACAGAAACGCACTCACCAAATATACTGCCCGCACTCTCGTGTCGGGCTGATGCGCTTAGAAACCCACCACAGGGGTTAAGTGGTCACTCCCAAACAATAGTGTAATAGGATCTCTCCATATGTGAAAAAAGAAATGCTTGAAATAGTGTAAAACCACTTAAAACTTTATTTGAACCAAACAAAACAAAATCTTCAATCATCTCACTCACATGTTTGCAAATTAAAGCCAGCATTGATTAGAAACCAAACAGCACTGCACTGCACGCTCCACTTCAAAATCACAGACTATTGAGAACTTGTAGTCACGGCGGACTCCAGGTGTACATAGGCTGTTCAAATGTGTCTCACCCCCTCCTCACTGCCCGTACTCCAAGATCGAAAAGTGCCTCTCCTCCGTTTCTCCTCAGTTTAGCGATGCATAGATTGTGTATTAGTGCTGGATTGTATATAATATGCTACAATTTCACAAAGCGAATCGGACTTTACAAATCTCTAATGCTGCTGGGAAGATGCCCTGCCATTATGTATGGATTTGGGTGCTGACTAAGCTTTAAGAGAGTTCGGATGCTGAAGTGGAATACAACAACAACAAATGCTCTGTGAAAGTATGTTTTCCTTGTACGAACGGGGAGTGTCCGGCGCATGCGCCATAGTAATTAGTCGCGCATGCGCAATAATATCCGTACGGGGATGGGAGGGTATATATAGATTGAATGACATGCCGCTCAACCAACCCCATGATTAAGTCTGTTAATGACGAAACATGTCGGGGGCATGGCTGAGCGGCAACTAATCGTTTGATATACAGCGCTAGAAGTTCACGGAGCTCACAGGGGAGAGGCACTTTTCGATCTTGGAGTACGGGCAGTGAGAAGGGGGTGAGACACATTTAAACAGCCTATGTACACCTCGAGTCCGCCGTGACTACAAGTTCTCAATAGTCTGTGATTTTGAAGTGGAGCGTGCAGTGCAGTGCTGTTTGGTTTCTAATCAATGCTGGCTTTAATTTTCAAACATGTGAGTGAGATGATTGAAGATTTTGTTTTGTTTGGTTCAAATAAAGTTTGAACCAAACATTTCTTTTTTCACATATGGAGAGATCCTATTACACTATTGTTTGGGAGTGACCACTTAACCCCTGTGGTGGGTTTCTAAGCGCATCAGCCCGACACGAGAGTGCGGGCAGTATATTTGGTGAGTGCGTTTCTGTTGGGGAGAGGAATCACTGTGGTGTGGTGGAAGAACTAAAAGAAGGATCATTTTTGCACATTTTTTGAGTGGAATTTATATGGACTTTGTGTTATCAATATCACTGATCATCTTTGTGGCCACTGGTCTTATACTGGTTGCTACATTATTTAACACACTCAATGCTATTATTTGTACATTATTTCTTTGTTCACTTACACTGATTTTTGTGATTTATTGTGTTATTAATATTATTTCACAGTTTTGTGTTTATTTATTTTTCACTAAGCACTAGGTGGTGAAAGTATTTAGTTAAGTTATTTGTATACACATATTGTGATATATATAGAGCGCCACTATTTACTCTGATATCTTTGTCCATACATATGATTTTGGTGTAAATTCATTTCACATACCTTTTTGCTAAGTGGCAGCTGTAGGTTGAGGAGCCCATTTTCCTGAGCGCAGTGGGAGGTATCCAGATAGGGGTGGGTCATTTGGATTCCTACGTTTTTTTCAGTGTTTGGTTAATGGTGCCCCTTGCTTAGGTGTTGCAGCCTCTGGGGCCTTTCAAAAAGGTGTGTATATGTAATGACAGATCATGTGACATTTAGAGTGCACACAGGTGGACATCATTTCACTAATTATGTGACTTCTGAAGGTTATTGGTTGCACCAGAGCTTTTTATGGGCTTCATAACAAAAGGGGTGAATACATACGCACATGCCAATTATCATTTTTTTATTTCTGAAAAATAGTTTTATAGTATATATGTATATATATATGTATATATTTTTTTAATTTTACTTCACGAACTTGGACTAATGTGTTCTGATCCACCACATATAATTCAGATTAAAAAAACATTGAACTAAAGGCTGTACAAAATTAGGTAAAATGCCAAGGAGGGTGAATACTTTTGCAAGGCACTGTATGTGCTCCTCCCCTCGGAGTTTAACCACTTCCTGTCTGGCCTATAGCAAAATGACGGCCGGGCGGTGATTCAGTTATTCTGACTGGACGTCATATGACGTCTTGCAGGATAACTGCCGGCGTGCGCCGCTACACCGATCCCGGTAAAGAGCCTCTGCCGTTTATCAGCTTATCCTCACTTGTGTCTGACAGATGCGAGTAGAGGAGAGCCGATCGGCAGCTCTCCTGATGGGGGGTCTGTGCTGATTGTTTATCAGCGCAGCCCCCCCACACTGGACCACCAGGGATGCCCCCCATGGCCACCAGGGATGCCACACAGTGCCCTAAAAGATGCCAATCAGTGCCCAGAAATGGTGCCAGTCAGTGCCAACTACAAATGCCTGCCAGATGTCTCCTTATCAGTGATGCCCAGCAATGCCACCCATCAGTGTCCATCAGTGTCCACCTATCAGGTCTCATCCATGCCACCTATCAGTGCCACCCATAAGTACCCATCAGTGCCGACCTATGAGTGCCCACCAATGCTACCTATCAGTGCCCATCAGTGCAGACTATCAGTGCCTATCATTGCCACCTCATTGGTGCCACCTCATCAGTGCCCGTCAGTGCAGCCTCATCAGTGCATGTCAGTGAAGGAGAAAACCTACTTATTTACAAAATTTTATAACAGAAACAAGGAAAAACATATTTTTCTTCCAAATTTTCTGTCTTTTTTTTTTATTTGTTGTGCAAAAAATAAAAACCCCAGCAGTGATCAAATACCACCAAAAGAAAACTCTAGTTGTGGGAACAAAATGATAAAAAATTTGTTTGGGTAATTGTCATTCAAAATGCGACAGCGCTGAAAGCTGAAAATTGTTCTGGGCAGGAAGGGGCGAAAGTGCCTGGTATTGAAGTGGTTAATTGAGTTTGGCCAATAACAATCAGCATGCTCGAATTTGTGCCTAAAGTGGTCTTCAGAGTCCATATCACACAAAAGGCTGTCCTTCCTTCGTCCCTCTTGGGGACAACTCAAGAAGTTAGCTCTTCAGATGTGTGCCAAGATTTAAAATGTTACATCAAGTTGACTTCTGGCATCAGGAAGTCAGGGCACCTGTTTGTCGTTCCAGGTGGAGCACATAATAATTTCACAGCTTCCAACAAGATTATTGCCTCCTGGTTGGTGAAGCTCATCTCCTTGGCCTACAAGTGGAAAGGGTTGGCTGTGCCAGGGGAATCACGGCACTCTCCACTAGAAGGGTCTCGACCTTGTGAGTGTCAGCAGGTCGAACGATCCCAGAGACGATCTGCAAGACAGCCATGTGGGTGTGAAAATATATACCTCCCGTGTGGCTAGTTAGTTCCCAGCTGTGCTAGCATGGAGCCATCAGGGAAAATGGAAAATTGAATGACAGATACTTACCGTATTTTTCCTTTATTGCATCCAGAAGAGTTGACGTAAGCAGTATGATGCAGTAAATGTTGGTATTTGCAGTGTTTGAAGGTCAAAATGAATATTTCTTTCCAATCCTCAATGTGCAGCTTGCAGGAACAATACAGGAACTGCAGCATAACTATACACAATTAAAGCAGAGCTCTACCCAAAATGGGAAGCTTTGCTTGTCTGCCTCCCACCCCCTCCTCTGCCACATGTGGGAACTTTTGGGTGGGGGGGAGCAGGTACCCGGTTTTAACAGATACCTGCTCCCACTTTCGGCTCAGTTTGCTGCAGTGGACTGAGACAGAAGATAGGCCCTACCTCTTTCCCCTGAAGCCAGCCTATTCACAAAGCGCTTTGCACATGCGCAGTAGGAAACCGACTTCACTGACTGGTTCCCTTAGTCAAGTTAGCTGCGCCAGCACCCAATAACGATGATATTTGTAGCTGTTGACTTCATTTTTTTGGGGGGGGGGGGCCCTAGAGCTCCTCTTTAACTTAATGAAACAACATAGGAAATGAACATAGATGCAATTGCATTACTCATAACTGCTGGAGGCAGCACAGCCAACAAAATTAAGGAAATATGCCCTGTGAAAAATACAATATAGAAGATGTGGGCAGGGATAGGCTGTAAAGAAGCCACATCAACAGCAGTATTAGTATGTAAAAAAACACATTCTTCCCCCCTACTGCTAAATTACCCAAGTGCCACAGCATTTTGCTACCTACAGGACATCTCAGTAAGGGCTTACATCAACTTTAATAGACTTGTCCCTATGCGCTGTATCGGCAGCATTTCCTATGCTTTCCATATCACAGCTAAGCACGTCAATATGGATGCTGGGAACCTAACCTTTTATAGTGAGGAGGCTGGCTTATCCAAACACCACCTTAGTGCAAAGGTTTAGGAAATGCACATTGATTAGTTGGTGGCTATGGAGGTGAATTTGTGCATTAGTTCACTGTGTCTACAAATCACAAATGGGCTGAGTTTACCTCGAACCCATGTTTACACCCAAGCATGACTCTCATCCCTATTCCTAACCACTTGTCTTATGTGGCAATTATTCAATTTTTAACACACATCTTAAAATCTAAATTTTTTTAATAGAAATTACTTAAAACCAAAACATTTGTATATTTTCTGAAAGCAGAGACCATTGTGAACAAATCATATTTACACAAACATTTATCAAATGCATATTTTTAGGAAGAAATACACTAAAATTCATATTATGAAAAAATCTGCAAAATGATTTCTTTTGGTAAAATACAAAAGATAGGGTTGTGTCAAGTAAATAAATATCAAACCTTAAACTTGCATGTGCCAGTGAAATTGCAAAAAACTATAGTACCCAAAATTCTCCATAAGCAACAGACCTTCAGAGCCCTGTAAAAGTGGTAGAGCCACCCAGATCACTTTTACCTGAAAGCCCCTTGCCGGCTCTAAAAACTAATACCAGACTCACAGCTGAAAGCGGAGTTCCACTTATCTGTCTCCCCCCCCCCTCCAGTGCCACATTTGGCACCTTTTTGGGGGGGGGGCTTTTTTTGAGAGGTACCTGTCCCCACTTCCGGAAGGCGGGACCCTCCTCCTCCCTCCGCTGCTGGACCAATTAGAAAGAGCAGCACGCTTCGCGCATGCGCAGCAGGGTACCAGCAGTGAAGCCATAAGGCTTCAGTGCCAGGTTCCTTTACCAGGAATGGTGGCGGCTGCACCTGACAGCCGATTCGAAAATCGTCTGGGGTGCCAACATCATGGGCTCCCTGGACAGGTAAGTATCCATGTATTAAAAGTCAGCAGCTGCAGTATTTGTAGCTGCTCACTAATTTTTTGTGGGGGGGCTGGACCTCCTCTTGAAGCAGCAGCCATGTGCTTGCATTAACCCCTTGAATACCAGGGCATCTATACACATACCTTGGTAGACAAGGGATTAAGCATACATCTGAAAATCTCTTCTGTAATAAAGCCATTAGAGTTGGCTGCCCCGGATTACAGGTGCTGGGGTCTCAAAAATATAAGTAAACTGTTGTACAGACCATGCAAAAATAAGTTTTGTGCCGTAAATTTTCTTGATAAATATCCTCCAGTACAGAAAATGATTTTTCAAGTGATCCATGACCATTACTTAATTTGCTCAAAGTGGAAGTCCATGAAAAAACTAAAATCCCTGCATCTATAAACACCAACATTCTAACACTAACCTCTCTAGTCCTGTAAAGAAAAACTCAGTATACAAACCTTTTCTACAGGCAATTCAACCCGATTCCGACGGAAGCTCTGCAGAGTACACGTCAGAAAACAGCTGTAAAATGAATGGGAAGTGACGTCACCCATAGAGTTACTATGGGGCTTCCGTTGATGGACGTGTCCTAAGCACCCACCCACACAGTGAAGCCACGGCTGACAGCTCAGCGTGGGATCAGAGCTTCCGTCACTGAGTTTTTCTTTTCAGGGCTAGAGAGGTTAGTGTTAGAATGTTGGTGGATATAGATGCAGGGATTTTAGTTGTTGCATGGACTTCCACTTTAAGGCTGGGTTCACATATGTGCGGCCACTGGTTTGTGCCTAGGGTCCGGTGCGTGTCTATTCACCGGTTGAGGTGCGATTCCAGCCAAAATTTTTGCTTGAATTCACACCTGAACTGGACCCAAACACGCACAGGACCCTTCTGCAATCCAGACTGCGGCCACCCCGGACCTGTGTGAACTCCATTGAGAGACGGTCACACACGCTTGTCATGCGAATTGGATGCCGGGAAACCGACATCCAATTTGCATATATGTGAATCCAGCCTTACAAATTACCTAGCTAAAAGTTGCTTACAGATATTAGTGATATAAAGATATTAGTGAACATTTGCTCAATCTATTTATTTATGATTAGATCATGCTCACATGTCTTTAGGTTAGGCTGATTGCTGGGATGAAGAGATTGCCTGCGTTCAATTTCCTTGCGTGATTCCACTGATTAATATAGTTTTCTCCCCAGAAAACCAGGACTCTGCATTTCCGTCTTCATGGGCCATAATTTTCATGTTTTCTTCAAAAGATTTTTTTACTTTTAGTTTACGCATAGTCCGACAGCACCCAATGTCTCAAAGTACAATTAATTAGGATTTTTAAACTTTACATTTTCTGTAGACTACAATGTAGTGAAACAACTTGTTTTTAGGACATACAGTACTTGCTATATATTGGCACTAAAGGGAAAAAGAAAACAAGAATCCTAGAATAATATGCATGGCAGAGTACAAAAAAATATATATATATATATATACTGTGTGTGTGTGTGATATATTGCATAAATGGCTCCTTTTTTTATTTTTTTTAAAGGTTATTGAAAAAAAAAAAACCTCGTAAGACTGCTAACTGAGCTGTTCTGGCAAATTCCCTGTGTTTGCCAGTTGTGAAAATTCCTAAATGTTTCCTTTTTAATCATAATCTGTGATAAAAATGCGGGCTGTAAGAATGCAGTGTGCGTTCCCAGCACAAAGTCTGTTGTAAAAGTGAGGGGGGGCTCCCTCGTCTTAGGGGTGGTCAGCAATGAGTAAAATCACGCCATACTAATCAGACCATTTTGTCTATTCATTAAACCCAGGGGTGGGCTGAGTTATGGAGACTTAGTTCAGCCCCTATGTCCTTATTCCACAAGCCATACGCATTATTAACCACCGGCATGCCTGACAATAAAATAGCTTTTCCCACGGTCTTTTACAGGAAATAACACTGAATCACTGGTTTTGGAAAAAGAACAATGTACATATCGTATTTTAGCCAAGGGTGGATGTAATTACAAGCAAGTTTAACACACTCAACTGCAGAAGTCACAGCAATCATCTAGTGTTTGAAAACCGCAGCATTTGTGAAGCAGTCAATATACTTGTTTTTACTGATTTACAATAGCGGTATGCAACTGGCGGCCTGGCTTAGATGTTTCCTTTATATTTAATTCACCAATTTTATTGAGACTTAAGAGGATACAGTCATTTCACTGGTCATATATGGCCTTTAGGGCATCAAAAATGATTCCACCTGTTGCTTTCAACCGGCAGTACCATCAAATTGGGACCACCAGCAACTGTGGTGGCAGTACAATTCCACAGCTTTTACGGGGTTAAATTTTAAACAAGCAGTGAGGAGGCTGTCAATTGCCTGTCAATTGCCTCTGACAGACTGCTTTTTTTAAATTTTTTTAGAGGAGCTGCAGTCTTGCTGAATGTCTTTTGCCGCATACACACGATCAGAAATCTGGCCAGCAAAAGACAGATGAGAGCTTTTGGTCGGAAATTCCGACCGTGTGTATGCTCCATCAGACTTTTGCTGGCCGAATTCCAGCCAGCAAAATGTCGAGAGCATGTTCTCAATTTTGCGGTCAGAAAAAGTTCCGATCGGAAATTCCGATCGTCTGTAGCAATTCCGACGCGCAAAATTCCTACGCATGCTCGGAAGCATTAAACTTAATTTTCTTGGCTCGTCGTAGTGTTTTACGTCACCGCGTTCTTGACAGTCGAAAGTTCAGCAAACTTTTGTGTGACCGTGTGTATGCAAGCCAAGCTTGAGCAGAATTCTGTCGGGAAAACCATCCAAGATATTTCTGACGGAAAATCCGCTCGCGTGTAAGGGCATGTGCACACTACAAAAAGTTTAGCTGCTGACTTTTAATAATCGGAGACTTTCCATGGTCTTTGAGCTGCAGTGTGCACCTTAACCTAGCCTAATGGCTCTTTCACAAGGGGCGGATCAGTGCTGATCCGCCCCGTGGATATCCGCTTGCTCAGCGGGGATCGCCGGAGCGATCTCCGCTGAGCAGGAAGATGACAGGTCCGTCTCAGCACTCTGTGCAGGGACGGACCTGTCAGAGCGCCGCTCTCCCCTATGGGAAATCGGGTGACGACGGACCGTAGAGTCCATCGTCATCCGATCTGCTCTGCAGACGGATGGAAAAATAGGGTTTTTCTCCGTCTGCAGAAACGGACCATAGCGGACATGGACAAGATCCGCTGACACCCGATATCCCATAGGGATACATGTATGTCCGTCTTTCAACGGAAGGATGAAAAACGGACATACGGACCGTCCGTGTGAAAGAGCCCTTACTCAGCATTTCTTCTTCCTTCACACCTATTTACCATTATGCTATCTGCTGTTGTAGGCCTAATGGGCTTCCATAAACAGCAAAAACTATATACCATTTGTACCCAAAACATCTACCAGCCCCAGGAGTGAACAGCTGTCGCAGATTTTTTTGTAGGAAAAGGTCCCTTTCAGATTCAGCACTAGAGAGTGGTAACTTTTGTTACATCTCGGCAAGACACAAATGGCACTAATGATAGGTTATACATTACTAATCAAATGATAGGTGTTGTGTTTGTAACATACATGAAAGAATATGTAAATCCAAATGCCATATTCCTGATGTGCCTGCTGTTGTACTTGTATGAAAAGTATCCTGTTCTCTTTGTATTGCTTCCTTAACGTGAAATCCCTGGTGTTCCTGCCAGTCCCTCTGCTTTCATATTAAAAACTGACCACACTAAGCAGGAGAACAAACCCTGGTCAGTTCTCTACCTGAGCTGGGAACTCAGGCTAGGTTTACATCAACGTGGTTTTCAGGCGCATTTTGCTGTGCATTTTGCATTTTTAAACCCTTGTTTTAAATGCGTTTTTGCATGCAGTTTTTGCATTTTGCGTGTTTTTTTTTTCTCTTTAAAAACATTTTGTATAGCTGGCCCTTTGGGTCTAGTACAGAATTTGAGGGGAACCCCATGTTTTTGGTAAAAATCCATACCAGACCCTTATCCGAACATGCAGCCCAGCAGGTCAGGAAAGGGAAGAGATGAGCGAGCGCCTCCCCCTCCTGAACCCTACCAGGCGACATGCCCTCAACATGGGGGGGTGCTTTGGCACGGGGGGACTCTGCCTCCCCACCCAAAGCACCTTGTCCCCATGTTGATGGGGACAAGGGTCTCTTCCTCACACCCCTGGGTGGTTGTGGTGGTCTGGGGACAGGGGGCTTATCGGAATCTGAAAGCCTCTTTTAACAAGCTGGGCTGCTGACGTCACAGGGGGGCTGTTCCACCAGGTGATGTTGCTGGGTGCCCTTACCTATTTTAGAACTGTCAAACAGTGGAGCAGTCAGATGGTGGTTAGCCTTCGTCTCGGGCAGAGCTTTTTTTTTTTTTTTCAGGTCCAGGGTGAGGCAGGTGTCGTGATTGGCAATGGATCTACATCGGACGACATTGTTTTTTTTTTGTTTGATAAAGGAATTGTCAAAAATTGTGTGTGTATTTATTTATTTTTGACACTTTTTTTGGTGAATGAGTACCTTGTACCTTACACTCATTCACATGGAGGGGGCAGGATCTGGGGGCCCCATTTTTAAAGGGGGCTTCCGGTTTCCGATAAGCCCCCTGCCCCCAGACCCCCACAACCACCGGCCCAAAGTCCCCCCTGCCTTAAAGCACCACCCCATGTTGAGGGCATGCAGCCTGGTATGGTTCAGGAGGGGGGGTCACTCGCTCCTCCCTTTCCTGACCTGCTGGGCTCAGATAAGGGTCTGGTATAGATTTGGGGGGGACCCCACACAGTTTTTTTCTTGTTTTTTTTTGCCGGTGATTCTATTTTCTACATTCTGCTGTCAGTGGGGAACCCTGCTGACAGCTGATAACTCATCAGTTGTTAATGATGCGGCGCACTCCTTAGCAACCAGCTATACACAGTATGTTAAAGAGAAAAAGAAAAAAATTCAAAACGCATCAGAAACGCAACACTTGCGTTTTTGGTGCCGCTCCATTGAAGTCTATTACATGCAAAACCCAATATGCTGCGGGCGAAAAATTCCCTGACCCTTTCCAAAAAACGCAGTGCCACAAAACGCACAGGTGTGAAGTACATCCATAGGAAACTATGTTAAATGGACTGTAGAGCGTTTCTGCAAAATGCACCAAAAAATGCATAGGTGTGAACGTATGGGTCAGTGTGCACTCCTACAATGATAAGTGTTGTCCTGACACCCTGTTTTGCTCATACAGGGCAGAGCAACAGGTTCACTAGTGGCGGCTGATGTTTTTTTGTTTGGGGGGCTGCAGACAACCGAACCCCCTACCAGTGGCAACGCAAACCCCCCGACACCCCACCCTGGCTGTTGTAATTCATGCACCTGTTGACAAGAAAGGGGCCGCACGCATGGATAGGGGGTGGCCACAGCGGCCCCCTATATAGGAGGTAGCAAGGAGAGAGGGGGCATGCCTGGGCGCCCCTAATGGACAGGCCACCCCTGAGGTTCACCCTAATGCAGACCTCTGCAGATGCATTCATTTACATTCCTTTCTCTCCCCATTGTATCATTCAGCTGCAGGGACTTTTTGGACGTTTGTGACCTACATTTGGGGTGTCATTAAGTTAACACTGACAGCTGCTGCAGTGCGTTTTTGAATGTGGTGCAAAAAATGCACACCGCTTTCTGGTGTGAACTGGCCCTTAGTCCAGATTTGTTGGATAGCATAATGGTAAATAGGTGTGAAGGAAGAAGAAATGCTGAGTTAGGCTAGGTTAAGGTGCACACTGCAGCTCAAAGACCATGGGACAGGTAAGTGTCCGATTATTAAAAGTCAGCAGCTAAACTTTTTGTAGCTGCTGACTTTTATTTTATTTATTTTTCGGCGGAACTCCGCTTTAAGAAGATACTATCTAGGATGCTTTGTGAAAAAAAAACGCTTATGCTTAAAAAAAGCTCGAAAGAGCTTGAAGGTGCTCAATAAAAATGCGAGAAAAGGCACAAAAAAGAACAAGCTTCTTCAAGCTTTTAGAGGCAGAAATAAAAGCACAAAAGCAGCTCCGTCTGCCATGGGGTCCATCAGGAAAGGAATATTATGGTAAGCATTGATAATACATTTTCAGTTTTCCTGACAGACTACATGTGGGAAATAACTAGTATGCTGATCAAAAGAAATTTAATTTAGCCCATCAACTCACAGGACTCTTAAACCAAAGCTCACAGAAGATAGAGACGCAGGCTCTATGCAATAATGTGACATAAAATGTATTAATGGAGGCCCAAGAGGCCGCTTTACAGATGACTTCTGGAGCCACATGCCGGGCTGCTGCCCACGAAGCTGCCATACCCCTGGTGGAATTTGCCATCACTGCCTCTGGAGGAGCCAAGCCCTTAGCTCTATAAGCTTGCTGGATGGACTGGACGATCCAGGCCACAATTTTTCTGGACGAAGCTCGCTTCCCTCTGTTACTGCCAGAGTGCAAGATAAACAGGTAGTCGGAGCGTCTAAAGGAGGAAGTAAGTTGCAGGTATTCTTTCAGCATTTCGCCCACATGCAGAGGACGAACTTCAGGGGACCCCGGGGTCCTGAATGTAGGTAGGACAATTTCTTAGTTCTCATGGAACACTGAAGTAACTTTCGGGTTTGAGCCGAGCATACGGATGAGGACCACCCGGTCCGGAAAGGTACATCATGACCCAAGGACCCGATCTCTGAAACCCTTTTGGCCGAAGTGATGGCAACTAGGAGGGCAACTTTGCAGACATTTTTTTGATAGAAAGCAGAGCGGATCCTGCGATACTGAGATCAGTCAGCGAGTCAAGAACAAAAGGAAGATTCCATTTCTGTAATCTTGGTCTTCTTTGGGGCCTGAGTCTTGTCGCCCCATGGAAGAACTGCCGGATTAAAGGGTGAACCGCCCATGATGTTCTGGAAAAGGCTGACAGAGCTGATACTTGAACTCTGAGAGAGCTGATGGATAGAGATAGATCTAGGCCGGATTGGAGGAAGCCGAGGATATCCTGGACTCCTGGATCCCTGAACGATCTGCCTATAGAGGATGATGATTCAACGGACTTGGCCCATATCCTCTCACAGACTTTATTCATGCTCACTTTTCTCAAGCTCATCTTCTCTGGTCCATCAGAGGGGTCATCAATCAGAGAATTTGATCTTTTGGCTTTATTTGGAAACTTTCACTCTTGCAACATGAAAAAATAAAAAAAAAAACAAATGGGCTGGATAAAAGCGCACCCGAATTATTGACCCATACGTGTGCATATTAAAAAATTTGGCCTCTAAAATTAGTTAAACAGCGCATCAAAAGGGGAATGAAGGACAGGGGTCTTTAGATTCTCCCCAAAACATCAATCATGATTCTGCATGGCCATGCAGACCTTAATTTATTAGCTCTAATTTTCCTGCCCCCTCTGTGGTGTCTTATTTTGAACCTTTTAGGGGGACTGTGTAAGGCAGGTATTTGCACACGACATCCGGCCTAGACTCCCACAGAAGTATACGCCACATCCCGTCCCACCGTGCTGTCTGCTGGGACACACAGAGGGTCCCCGAGCTCGCGCGGACCAGTGTCCTATTGCATTGCGCAAACTGGCCGATGCCCAATAGTGACCGGGAAGTGAAGCCGCAAACATTAATTTCATGATTGTTGCAAGATCAGAGAACCTGGAGACCATCAGTCATTAGTGTGTTTTTTTTTTGGGTTTTTGGGCCAGCATTTTTTAAGGATATGTTGTGTGTTGCTGCCTGTGTGTAGGGGTTGCTGCTTGTGGTAGGGTTGCTGCCTGTGTGTAGGGTTGCTGCTGTGTGGATGTGTTGCTGCCTGGTGTAGGGGTTGTGCTGCCTGTGTGTAGGGGTTGCTGCGGTACTGAGACCAGTGCCTGTGTGTGGGTGTGTTGTGTAATGTTTGGTAGAAAAAGCGAGTCAAGAACAAGAGGAAGATTCATTTCTGTCAAGAAATCTTGGTCTTCTTTGGGGCCTGAGTCTTGTCGCCCCATGGAAGAACTGCCGGATTAAAGGTTGAACCGCCCATGATGTTCTGGAAAAGGCTGACAGAGCTGATACTTGAACTCTGAGAGAGCTGATGGATAGAGATAGATCTAGGCCGGATTGGAGGAAGCCGAGGATATCCTGGACTCCTGGATCCCTGAACGATCTGCCTATAGAGGATGATGATTCAACGGACTTGGCCCATATCCTCTCACAGACTTTATTCATGCTCACTTTTCTCAAGCTCATGTGGATGGAAATCACTCTTGAAGCGCACCCGAAATATTCCAGCCTTTTCCTCTCAAGAACCAGACCATCAGTCTTAGTGATGCTGGACACGGGTGCAGGAGTGCCCCCTGAGAAAGAAGGTCCGGCCTGGGAGGAAGAGGCACTGGGAAGTTGAGCTGGGTCAGGAGGGGAAACCATGGCCTGTTCGGCCAGTAAGGTGCAATCACTACCACCTCAACTGCTTCTGCTTGGAGTCTCCATAAGAACCTGAGGATGATCGGAAGCTGGGGAAAGGTGTATGCCCTGTTGAAGCTCCACTGATCTGTCAGTGCACCTACTCCGAAGGCCTGGCTGAAACAGCCCTGAGTGTAATACTTCTTGATTTTGAAGTTGCAAGTGGTTGCAAATAGGTCTACTTTGGGATTGGCTCCCAAGGACAGAATCCATTTGAACGTCTGCACATGAAGAGACCACTCGTTGTTGTCTAACTGTGTGCAAGACAGGAAGTCCGCTTGGACGTTCTGGACTCTGGGGACAAAGACCACTGAAATATTGGTCAGGTTTTTCTGAGACCAGGATGTGATGGGCTTGACTTCTTGGAGCAGTGTGGAGCTCTGAGTGCCCCCTTGCCTCTTCACATAAGAGACCGCTGTGGTGTTGTCCATTTTCAGTAAAATGGCCATAGTTCCAGGAGGTTTGAGCCCGGGTTGTGAAGACATGCATCTCATTTGCCTTGAGCAAGTTCTGACACGTGAAGGGCTCCCCAACCAGCAGCGTTGGCATCGGTCGTGACTGTAACCCATGAGAACGGGGCAATGGAGTGGCAGGTGAGCAGATTTCTGCATTGAAGCCACCAGAAGAGCTTTTTCCTCATCATTAAGGTTATTTGAATGGACTGATTGCTGTCCCCTGAGCTTCACTGATGGAGGAACCCTGTCTGGAAAGGGCGTAACCTCCACAGGGACCATTTGACCATGGGGGGTCGTACAGACCATTGTGCCGATAATTTTTAGACACTGTGAGGCCTTTAGGCGTGAGCAGCTCAGAGCCTGTGAGATTCTCCATCGGATGACTGGGATCTTCTCCACTGGGAGAGAGATGGTGCTTTCCACCATGTCAAACTAGGCCCCTAGGTATACCAGGCGCTGAACTGGTTCCAGATGGCTTTTCTCTAGGACCCAACGAAGCTCTAGCAGTGTGGTGATAACCTGCTCTCTGTGGATCAATAGCTTCTTGTCTTGGGACAGTAGCAGAAGGTCGCCGAGATAGTGGTACAAGCGTATCCCTTTTGTTCTGATGAGGGCCACTACGGCCAGAAGAACTTTTGAATAGACTCGGGATGAGGTTGACAACACAAAAGGAAGGCAAGTGAACTGTAGATGTCCTTGCCCGACTCTAAACGGGAGGTATTTGCAGAATTCTTCTGCCACAGGCACATGAAAAAAAAAAGGCATCTTTTAAGTCGATTGAGATTAGCCAATTGCCTGGCTGCACAGCTTGCTGGATGGTAGATAAAGTCTCCATTTTGAATCTTTCATATCTTCTAAACTTGTTTAGGTAAGATAGGTCTACCACGGGGCACCATGAACCATTTTTCTTCTGCACTAGAAAGAGAGGGGAGTATACCCCCTGAAACTCTTCACCTTTTGGGACAGGCACCGCGGCTCCTTGTTTTATTAGTGAATCCACGTAGGACCGTAACACCTGTTTCTTTCCCTCTGACCATGGAAGCAGGGGGGAGTACTGGTGAAAGACCATGTGTGGCCTATGGAGACGGTCTTGAGGTCCAGTAGCCCGAGACCGAGGCCACCCAGACATGCCGGAAGAGAAGCAGCCTACCTGATCCACCTAGGCAGGCCCAATCTCAAAATGACTTAGCCGGCTCTCGTCCACTGGAAGCCTGGCTTTTAGCAGTCTTTTGGAAGGATGTCTGACCTCTGATCCAATTCCTTCTGAAATCTCGGCCCCTTTAGGGATTGCTGCACCACCCGCTTACCAAGAGACTCCATTTGTTGGTTTTCCATCTCTTTTTCCCTGACTGCTTGGGCATAACATGAATCTCACAGTGACTTGCCCTCCGGGACTCGTGTCTCACATTCCTAGCAGGCTCTGGGATCAGAGCGGCTGTCATGGCGGTGGATGCGGTGCCTGGAGGAGGAATGGGAATATCTCCTCTGTCTGGAGGAGGAATGGGAATATCTCCTCTGTCTGGAGGAGGAATGTGAACATCTCCTCTGCTGGTGGGTCCTAGACAGAGAATCGAGTCTGGACCTGGATGAGGAAGGTTGACGTTGCGGCCTGGCAGGGTCCCTGTCGTTTTGGACAGTAAACTAACGGTCTGACCTGGAAGGGCTAAATGAGAAGCAAATAAAACATGACTTTAGGGGATATGTCCATATCAGTGTGGGCATGGCTCCCCCTTCTCACACCCCAGATATCTAAAGCATAAGGGCTGGCCACACGGAGGTGGTGACCTCTCCATGGCAACCTGGCGGATGAATAACTGACGATCCTACAGCTTTGTAGGAACGCTCACTCGTACTAGGAGAAAGGAATGCAAATGCAGTGTAGCTTTCCCTTCATCTCAGGCCCCCCCCTCACCCTGCACCATAGCCCCAGGCTGGAGCTTACCTTCACCTGGAAGCCTGGTGCATGGAGGAGCTGTAGCAAGTTGCCCACTGGAATCCCCAATATGACAGGGGCTGACAGGGATTTAAATTCCTCGCCGTAATGACGTCACTGCCATGCCCCGTCCGCGCCTGTGCAATGGCGGCGTGCCGTAGAGCGCCTTACTGCCCATGCGTGAAACCAAGCCTCGGTTTTAGTCTAAGGATCGCGCATGCGCTGAACCCCCCGGGCCGCAACCCGGAAGAAGGTGCCATGTCCTGGAACACACCTGCGTTCCAGGCGCCATAGAAGCAAAAGAAACAAAAATTAGCAGGAAAGAGGGGACGTGAGGGGGAGACAGACGATCACATACAAAAACTTTCTGCCATGGAGGAAAGATAAATCTTCAGACCTGCTAGCCGATCCACCGCTTCCTCGCCTGGGCATACCAAAGGCCGTCCCCACCACTGGACATAGGGGCCTGGAGCCGCCCACCTGCCCATGGCTGGGCCCTGGGCTATCTTCACACTGCTAAGACGTATGCCCGGCAACAACCTCGATCGATTTAGACTTCAGAAAAACATAAGTGCATTGTTTGTAGGTCCGAAGAGGAGGACAAAAAAGGAACGCAGTCTCTAGTGGTGAGCTCAAATTTCTGGGAGTGGGGTCCTATAGCAGTGGAGAGGAGGCGGGGTTAACCCACACGTAGTCTGCCATGGAGTCTGTCAGGAAACTTTTTTTTTTTTTCAAAATTTCTGTCTTTTTTTTTTTTTGCAAAAAATAAAAAACCCAACAGTGTTTAAATACCATCAAAAGAAAGCTCTATTTGTGTGAAAAAAATTATAAAAATTTAATCTGGTTACAGTTTTGCATGACTGCACAATTCAAATTGTGACAGCGTTGAAAGCTGAAAATTGGCGTGGGCAGGAAGTGGGTTTAAGTGCCTAGCAAGCAAGTGGTTAACCAAACCCCTTATACCCCTCCCACTGTTAAAGGTTTGGCCACACCCACATTTTGCTGTCACTTCCCCCTCAAATGTCCCTCACTCTGAAGTTCAGAAGTTGGAAGGTATGCATTACGGGTGCAATGTGAAGGACGTACCAGCGTGGCTGTAGACAGTGGGGGATTCCATTATGGAGGGGAGAGGGGTAGCATGAGGACGATGAAGGGGGCACCAAAATCTCTTCTACTTTGACAGACCATATAAAACACAATGCAATTTGCCCTGGGGAAAGAGATCTGTATACAGACTTTGGAATGCAAGGCTAGACATTGAGCTCCTGTGTACAGATGACTGAAGATAATCTGCATCATAAATAAACTGTCTCCTAACTGTCTCACTTAATTGTGGGTCACTGTAGCCACAATGACCTTTCTGAATTTGAAATTGCCCATACAGTATGTATGGTGGTTCTGAATAGTCTCCACTTGTTCATAAGTATCCCAATCTCTGCTAATCTTCTAGTCATACTAAGACCATTCTGGAGAGGCTAGCATTTTAAACTTTCAGGTAAAATCAGTTCTCCCAAGTCTGGAGTGGCACATGAAATACTGCCTGTCATTGTGACACGAATGTGTGCAGAATGTCCCCCATTGACTTGAATACCAGCAGAGATATGAATTGCTGTTATTAATTCGGACCTTTTGGGAAATAAATTCTTGACATTTCACAATATACAGTAACAGAATCATACAAAAAGAAAAAAAAGAGAGAAAAATAAAGCTGTACCTTTTATCATTATAAAGTAGACCTTAAAGCAGAACTTCACTCTCTCAACACTATTTTAACGTATAGCATTAACATTAACGTATAGCGTATAGCTGCTAGCATTAGTAAATACATAGGAAAGTTTATCATATTTACTGTACTTGTTTAAAAAAATGTTTTGCATATATTTAGTTACTTCCTTCCTAGTTTCCAAGCCTAGGCAAATAATACCATACATCCCAGCAGTCTTCAGGAGGGGAGGAGGGGTTTTCTCAGCTAAGTACTCCCTCCTGCATGCATGCCTGAGCTAAGGGCAGATGGATTCCAGGAAGTAAATACTACATGAATCATCTGCCCTAACGCAAGATGGCCACTGACACAAATGCTAGGGGAGTGTTTTCTCCACTGCCACTGCAACAACTTTATCCCTGACCTGTCTGGTGTGTTCCTTGGCCTTCATGATGCTGTTTGTTCACTAAGGTTCTCTAACAAACCCTGAGGGCTTCACAGAACAACTGTATTTATACTGGGATTAAATTACACACAGGTGGACTCTATTTACTAATTAGATGACTTATGAAGGAACTTGGTTCCACTAGATTTTAATTAGGGGTATCAGAATAAAGGGGGCTGAATATAAATGCACGCCACGCTTTTCATATATTTATTTGTAAAAAAAATGTTGAAAACCATTTATCATTTTCCTTCCACTTCACAATTATTGCCACTTTGTGTTGGTCTATCACATAAAATCCCAATAAAATACATAACATTTTTTGGCAAAAGTGTGGAAAAACTTTTTCAAGGCACTGTATATACAAAGCCAATTTTAACATTTCGGAGATTTTAATAAGCATATTTTTAATGAGCATATTTTGCAATTATTTTCCACAATGTGACCTTTATTGCAATACACATCCCATGGAGCAAATTTCTAGCACATAAATCAAGTTACATATTTGAGAGTCACATAGATGTGGTGGCTTTCAGCCCAGGCATTCAGATCCCTTCCCTCCCCCTTCATCTAGAACACTTTACAAAGTACAAGCTCTCGTCGCGGTCTTTAGAGAAGTAAATGTCTGCTATATGCATTGTTCTAAACAACAAAAGAATGTATTGATCAAAGTTATGGGGCCCACTAGTTGGAAGAATTCATGGTGTGACCACCCAACACACAACTTGCAGAAAGCCATGTACAAGGCAGAAAGATCTCTTTTAAAGGGTCTGTGCAGAAGGCATGACAATGAATTAGTCCCAGGGTGAGGCACAAACGTAGATCAGAGTTCTTTTCATTTATTTTATTTATACTTCAATGACACTTTTTCTACAGAGGTTTACAGAGGACTTTATGAATTACCAGTTCTTCCTTCAATGTTTTTTTTTTTTAAATATTGTGTGCTTATGGAATCTGCTTTACGTTGCTTAGGAATGTTTGCCTTTATATTTATTTTGGCGTAAAATAGAAATTTTATTATTTCCATTATGTTTCCATTGGAAACAACTCCATTTTATTTACAGGAAAAGAGTCTCTTGTGTGAAACTAGGCTGTTGACATTAACAGCCAAACAGATTCCTGGTGCCGTTTTTCCTTTAAGAGGTTATAAGATAAAATTAAGTCAAGGCAACATATTCTCTTTTCTTTCAGTTTTTCTATATGAGACCATGTTTGCTTAAATGTAAATGTATGCTCAGTAGATTGCTTTAAGAAAGCCTGGATACTTTCCTAAATGTACATAATATAACTGGGTACTAACATTTATAGGTGAAGTTGATCCGGGGAAAATCCGATTGCCTCTCGGGGATCAGGAAGATATTTTTCCCCTGCTGTAGCAAATTGAAGCATGCTCTGCTGGGGTTTTTTGCCTTCCTCTGGATCAACTGTGAGTATAGAATTGATTATATGGGATTGTAAAATATTCAGGGGCATTCGGCCACTCGGGCACTGCCCGAGGGCCCCGGGCCACTAGGGGGCCCCATCAGGGTTGCCAGCCTCAGTAAAACCAGGGACAGTATGTAAAAATCTGTGTTTTTTTTTTTTTATATCTGTCTCTGAAATGTCCCTTACTAACATCCTTTTGGTCTAAAAATTATGGCTGCCCCACCTCTCCAGTACCTTCTCAGCAAATAGAAACGTGTCTGTGTATACTGTGTGAGTGTATACTGTGTGATTGTATACTGTGTGTGTGTATACTGTGTGGCCCCATAATCTCCTATTGCCCCGGGGGCCCCATAATCTCCTATTGCCCCGGGGGCCCCATGAGTTGTCAATCCGCCCCTGACGATATTTTTTTATTTTATTTTTTATTTTTTTATGGTTGAACTGGATGGACTTGTGTCTTTTTTCAACCTGACTAACTATGTAACTATGTAAAGGCCAAGTCAGATTTGCCACTGTAAATGTTTTATCAGTAAAACGCACTCGCTTACTTATATGGTCACAATATTCTAACTCAGGTCAGAAAGAGAGGAACAAGAAAAAATGCTGCATAGCGTCTGCAAATAGATTCTGTTCATACCGCCAGATCGTTTTTATTAATATTTGGAATTAGTTTTTTTACCACCCTTCCTGAATGCGGTCACCAAAAGTGTAAATCCTTCCATTTCATATGACTAATTCTCTCCTTATACGCACCGCATTTCATTGTCATCATATGTTCTCCCTGTTTGTATACTTCAATGGTTTGTTGTTACTCTCTATTGGTTGATAAAAGACTGGAATGCGCATTGCGATTCTTCTTTCAGCTTACGAGTTAAATGAGGACAGGCATTATGCCAAACAGCTAGAAACCTTTGAACGTCTCCACCAGCCTTTAATTGGGCGGAAGCCCTATTGGCGCTCTTTTAGTCTGAGTGAATCCCACACAGCTTAGTATTAGTGACATGGCCACACAGTGACATGTCTCGGCTGTCTCCTTTAGGAAAGCATTTTGCTATCATGAATAGAAGCATTAATAAGCCCTGGGGAGTACCTGTTTTATGTCAATAATTAAAATGAGGGACACACCAATACTATTCCATGGAAATTAAACTTTTTAATTGTTTTTCCTTGTGTATGTTCTAGTGAATCTATCATAGTAATTAGTGAATTAAATTTAAAGCCCAGCAACTTCCTAGTCAAAGACTAATATAGATATAAAGAACCGAGAAGCAATCCGGCAGCACTTTGCCTATACTGCTCAAACTGGTTACTGTCTACACTCTCCTGTACCTTTAATTTGGTGCGCCAAAGTCCTTATACATTTGTTAAAGTGTGGCCATAGAAAAGGGCAATCATCTTGGGTGCATGTTGTGGGTCTGTCATTACGTGATCAGTGCTGAAGGATGTAAACACTATCTGGCTGGAGACACTAAACATTAGAACAGGAATATGCAATTAGCGGACCCCCAGCTGTTGCAGAACTGCAAGTCCCATGAGGCATAGCAAGACTCTGACAGCCACAAGCATGACACCCAGAGGCAGAGGCATGATGGGACTTGTAGTTTTACAACAGCTGGAGGTCTGCTAATTTCATATCCCTGCATTAGAATTGTTGCAGATCTACATCTGAGATTTGTGTTTCATTTAAAGCCCAGTTGATTTTTCCAGTTTAAATCAGCTAAATACATTACAAGTGCATCAAAACAATAGGTGTGGAAAGTCTTATAGATCATTTTCTTTGGAAAGCTTCCACAGCCTGAGTAGAAAAGCCTATTCAGCATGAAGCAAGAACCATTGCACACTGTGGGGAAGCAAGTGGTACCTCTGCAGAGGTCTGACCACCCCATTGCTTCATCAGACTGACAGTTCTACAATAAACAAGACTCTCACTGCCTGCTGATTGAAGAGCAATTTTGCAACTTTGACATGTGTTAGTAAAACTGTACATATCATCACAACTACTTCCAGGTGATTAACACCTTGTTTTTTTCAGGACAAATTGGGCTTTCATTTGGTGGTAAATGGTAATGGATATCTCCTGTTTTTTTTTTTATTATCAAAGAAAAACTGGGCCAAAATAGTAAAAAAAATAATAAAATAAATCATGTTTTTTAATTTAGCTGTATATTTCGTGCTTTTAAATTCTCCTGTTCCGGTTGATCGCAGTGATACCACATATGTGTATGTTAGTTGTTGTTTGTACCCGTGGTACAGCCCAGAAACAATAGTTTGCATTTTGCTATTTTCTTTTTTATCCTACCTAAAACACACTGACACTAACTGGCACTGATACTAATTAAAAAAAAAAAAAGAAAATACTGACCCAAACACTAACCCTGGCACTGACCTAGATAAAACCTTGATCTAGGCATTTTTTCTTATTTTATTTTTTATTATTAATAAATTTTTTTATTTTTTTCACACACTCGCTTTTCTTTTTCTCTCTGCAAGGAAAGCGCGAGATACAATGTATCTCTCTCCTCCATTCACAGAGAGAGAAAACATGGGGACATGCTTCACGGTGACTGATCACTTTGGTAGCCAATCAGAGGCTATCACAGCGATCAGGTGACCCAGAATTGGGTGTTCCAGGTCCCGAACGTTAGCACCCAGCACAGAGACCGGGGTCTCACTGAGAGCCCCGGTCTCTGTGCTGGGAGTGCGCTGTGCGGCGCGCTTCCAGCACAAAGGGAGATACGTAAATATGCGGCCCCATGGGAAACAGCCCAGTCTAGTCGTGTGAGGTCGACGTCAAGGGGTTTAAGCTGACTTCCAGGTATGGCGTTTTTTCATAGCTTGGACCAATGTTAATGTGTGTGTTCCATACCTCTGGGATGCCCACAGAAGCTGTAAATCACTGCAGTAGGCACAGCTTCCATAGTGATTGCTGCTATATTCCGGATCCTGTGCCAAGGCTGTACTTCTCCTTACTGAAGACAGGAGGTTACCTACTCAGGAATGGGTGCCATTTAGAAAACCCTTTCTATTTTCTCAATAAATGTAAAGAGTTTTCTGATTGGTTGAGATGGATAGTGTGACATCAAAGCCCTACCACTCTATCTAATTTAATAAGAGAACGCTTTGAGGAAAAGTGATGCCTGAAATGGTGCTCGTGCTGAGTGAATGACCTCCTGTGTTCACATTGCAGCAGGGCAGCCCTTTTGCATAGGACCTGGATTCTAGTGGAGATCACTGTAGTAGCAGTGTCTACCAGAATGATATCCAGCTTTCACAGAGATCCTGCAGGTATGGCACATGCATACTTACATTGGTCCAAGGTGGACCAATGTAACTATGTAAAAATTGCCATACCTTGAATGCATCTAGCTATGAATATGTAGTTCTAACACTTTTTTTGCATGTTTATCAAACAGACTCTTTATCAAGACAAGTGGAAGAATTTTGGATCAAAAAGCTCACTTTGAGGGGAATTTACAAAGACTGGAGCAGCCAGAATCTAGAGCAGCTTTACTAATTAAACAATCAGCTTATAGCCAGAACATGTTCAGTTGAACTTTGAAAATGAAAGCTAGAAGCTGACTGGTTACTTAGTACAGCTGCTTAAGATTCTGGCTGCTCCAGTCTTAGTAAATCCCCACTGTAAAGGCTAGTGTCAGGTTCTTCCATAATCTTAAAGCAATAGCATCTGCAAGAGTGAAACAGAACAGAACAGAAACTGTTTGGCTTCCAGTGGGCTACACACTAAAGGTCTCAGTAGAGGGGAGACCTTAACCTAACTTTTAAATTGAACCCCTAACCTTTAACAATAACCCTAAACTTTATACATACTAGGGGTTGATTTGCTAAAACTTTGAGAGTGCAAAATCCGATGCAGCTTTGCCTAGAATACAATCAGCTTCCAGTTTTTTTGTCAAAGCTTAATTGAACAAGCTGAAGTTAGAAGCTGATTGGCTACCATGCCCAGCTGCACCAGATTTTGCACTCTCCAGTTTTGGTAAATCAATCTCACAGTCATCATTTCTCTCAGCTAAATCTGTATACCAATATAACATGATCAGCTGAGAATAGTGTGTGCCTCCACACTCTTCTGCCAGAGCCTTGTTGTTTGGAGTCAAATAGGGGACCTTTTTCTATCTTCTAGGGCCCAATGTAAAGGTGTACTTCCCAAGATGATGGCCTTGCAATGAAGTACTGACAACTTATCATCCTTGGAAAGCCTCACAGTAATAGATAAATCAATGGACAGGCTGACAAATCTTTTGAAACAATCTAATATTTTGTAGCACACCAACTAACTTCTTTGACAGTATCCTGTGGGTCACCTATCAATCAGATTAATAGGAATTTGTTAAATTTTGTCAATTGAAAGCTAACTAAATTGGGCTTGTTATCCGTCACCCAGTGGCCATCACAGCTAGAAGGAACATCTTGTGTATAGCCAGATCTCTAGATGGTTTAGAATTTGTGTGGGTAGAATATATACACATACATTTTAAGAGAATTAGAGACCCCCTACACACACACACACACACACACACACACGGAAAACATGAATGATATGTGACATTCATATTTTGTTTTCCTTTTGTAATTCACGAAAGCTATTTATTAGTTTGAAACTTGGTGTGAGCTGGATAACAAGCTGTTATTTATGAAGACTTTTTTCCCATGAGCAGTGAATGTGACGAGCACAAGAAAATCATTCAAGCATTGAGTTAGTCACACACTTTTAAAGCCACCATTTAATGAATAGAGTGTATATTTCAAAGTTCTGCTAAAGGGAATAAAAGACAATTTGAGAAGAAAAATAAAAGATCTAACAGTAGAAATTGCATTTTAGGAGATTATTTGATGCACTTGTCATTCACAGCTGCTGCCAGGTTGACTTAAACAAATACAAAGTTATTGTACTGTAGAAGCTCCCTATTAGACCTAAGACTGTCGTATGTTATTTATATACAGTGGTGCGAAATGATTAATGAACGAAGGAATACAATTGTACTAAATAAAATCAATGGTTGGTGTTGCGCTACCAAATATATTAAAACAGTAATATACTGCAATAAATATGAAATTGATAAGAAAATGCAATAAATGTAAAATTCATAAGTTGTGGTAACTTCAAATGCGTCAATAAAGAAGAGTGCACTTTTGAATCAGATAAAGTGCAAATAAACATAAATGATCCAATAAATACAATAAAGTGCAAAAGTGCTGAACAAGTGACTGTAGTGGATGAACTATAAGACTGTCCAATATCAATGAGTGGATAAAAGAAAAATCTATAGATCAAAGGGAGTCCATATGAAAAATAAAAAATATATAATATAGAATATATTGGAGGTGCAAATAGTGCTGATGAACAGAAAGAAACTTCTTCTGGATCCAAAGTGCAAGGTGCAATGTGAAGGTGCTCTGTAGTAAACAACAGATGACACTGTGACTTCAGTGGTTGTGGGTCTTCGGTGTAAGTAACACCCGTGGGTGTACTAACTTCTTACCTTACTGCTGTAAGATAAGCAGCAATCAAAGTAAAGAGAGGGGGTTGGTCACTCAGGTGGGGTTGTTTCCTGCGCGTTCCTTCCTTCCAGGGGGTCCCAGTGTATGCAGAGCTTAATAGGTACTTAATTTCATTCAGGTAATATTAGTGCTAAGGACCGCTCAAATGCATCAAAAACGGACATGTATGGGAAAGATTCGGAGAGAACACAGAGCCTCTATGGTGTAGTACGCTTAAGGTTGGTGTTTATTTTTAAATTACAGCAATAAAAGTACTCACATTTTGTATAGAAATACTGCACAATGTAAAAACGAGCAGTGAGCTTGAGACCTAAATGACACTTCCGGTGTCTGTATGTCTGTGTCCTACGCGTTACGTCACTGACATGAGACTTCCACGGGGATCACCGTTGAAGTTACTTGTCACGTAAAATGTTAGATGTGTTCTGATCTGAGGAAGGGCGTGAGCCTGAAATGGAAATCTTTTTGAACACTTTCTGAGATGTAACTTTTCAAATCTTTGAACGAATAAACAAAGTTTTTAAGTGCAGCAATCCTTTGGACTTTTTTGCTTATATATATATATATATATATATACACAGTATCTCATCTGTGATTAAACTTCCTTTTAACTAGAGTAGAGAATGGTTAAAATCCCTGTCGGGGGAGGGGGGGGGGTGTTTCCTTTTTTTTCCATCTGTGTCTCAATCAATAGGAATTTGGCTTTAGATATACAGTCATACCCAACTAAACTTTCAGTTTAAATCAGCTAACTACATTTCAGGTACATCAAAACAAAAGATGTGTAAAGTCTTACAGATTGTTTTCTTTGAAAAGCTGTCACAGCCCAAGTACACAATACTGTCTCCTTCCAGCATGCTGTAGAGAAGGAACCTTATTCTCTGTGAGAAACCAGTGGTCTCTCTGCAGAGGTCAGACATGAATAAGAGCTAGAGCTTTCCAATTAGCAGGAAGCTATGTTGATTGGAAATTTGTGTTTTTTGACTCAGCAGGGGCACGTCAGACTTCTGCAGAGAGACCACTGCTGCTAAACAGAAAGTAGCGGCCCTTTTCTACAGCAGGTAGGCAAGCGAAAAACATATCTGCTAAAGCTGTGGATGCTTTCTTTAAGTAATTCTAAAGTCTCCTTTTTTTACCTAAAATAAAAAAAATATGTTCTACTTATCTGCTCCCCAACTGGGTTATGTGAGTCTATAGACACACACACACACACAGTGCGGTCATTGTCTTTTTGTCAGAAAGGTGAAGGATATTTATTTAATTTGGCTGAAACGTAAACAGTTGTTCAGAGCACTCAACAGCTACACTATTATTCCTCACATGGTGCTCTTAAAGAAGCAATTTTCAGTTACATTTCTTTCTTTTATATAAAGGCTTTGAAAACTGCTGAACAAGACTTGAGTTAAACATCCAATTTATTTGTCATCCAGTGTATCTGTGGAAGGTCACAGTCATTAGGCAGAAACTCATTATCTAATGGTATGAAGCTGATTTTATCCTCATTTTCCCCGCAGGTCATATGTAAACCTGGCTCCATCTTGTAAAATGTTACAGATCTGCCTGAGGCTTCTGTGGTAATCTGAACTTTCAGCTATCAAATTTCTCTCATATGACTGTAGAGTGCCATTTTATTTTTGCTTGGGGTTATGTCTCAGGATAACGTAATTCCATTTACCACCTTCACCCAAGACTCATCATGTAAAAAAAAAGTGTTCTTTGTTACTGGCTGATACTATCTTGTTATAAGTTATCTTTTGTACTGTGGTGTTGGTTGTATTTCTGGAAAATGTAGCTCCACTATTAATTTTCCTGGAAAATAATAAATTCTATTGCCTTGTTATTTTTTATTATTATTATTAATACTACCATATACAATCAGATTAGGCCACTCATCACTTGCTGCAGCAGATCCATAGGGATGGCTATCTCAGGAAAATATGTATATACCGATCGCTCACTGTGTTCATTCAGGAAAGAAGATAAGGGGCACAAAATAACATTTATTAGGCCCTACCCCCCCGTTCTCCATCCTAAAACATCCATCTGTGTGCCTGCAACAGCTGCTGGTGGGAGAAGAGGGAAGCCAGCAGCACTGCGGGGGGGGGGGGGGGACAAACAGGGGGCCTCGGACAGCAAATGGAAGCCGTGCATGTAATAGAATCAATCCCCCTGCAGTGCAGCCGGAGGGAGGTAAAGGAGCAAAGGATAGGTGTCTGCAATAAGAAAGTACAGCCGACCCTCCTTCTCAACAGGTGCCCTGACCCCCCCTTTGAACTGACGGGGCCCAGGCCCAGTACAGGAGGGCTGACTGTACTGCCTTATCAGCAGCCCTGGTGGTCCATATGTAAGCCAATTATCGAAGTCACTGGGCTCAATTCACTAAAGAATATCTCATGCGATAATGGAATCACGTGACACATTTTTGTCAAATATCTCATGAGATAATGAAAATGTCAATTCACTATCACCTTATGAGGTATTTACCTCAAAAAGCAAAAAACGTTCGGTAAATACCTCATAAGATGTCAATCCACTAAAGTAAAAAAATAAATGCATGAGTTAAATAAGTAGTATCCCAGGAATGCTGCATTTAATGAATTTTAAAATATCATAGGCAATTTAACTTGTATCATGATCATGTTGACGTGCGCCTGAGCACAAAATGCATTGAAATTGAGGCTTGACACGCATAATACAGGAGCTCTCCATTTTCAGCTGAGACGCACGCCACTCTTCCTGCATCATATATTGAGTGACGGACCGGCCCCTGCCTCGTCCTCCAGCTGCGCTGCTACCTACTGGATTTTATATATGCATGTAAGTGCTTTTATTAAAGACAGTATTACACAATTACTGCCTTTCTGTGGCTCGTTTATGGGGGAGCCCAACTCCACAGATGTAATGAAAAAGGAGCTGTGGATATATACATAAGAGTGTAACAGATTGAGCAATTTACCAGTTATGATGGGATTGCAGTTCGATTAATTTTGGAAACAGCTGATTGGAGCTACATGTGGCTTGGAAGATTCTAGCTAAAGGAGGAACGATTCCCTTTATTATAGGCCTGGTGGTCAATTTGTGGCCAAAGACATCTGGTCAGCACATTTATATGTCACTTTGGGTGAAGCACTTTTGTTTTTTCAAGATTTAAAGCACACTGCACTTTAAGAGGCACGGTGTTGGAGAAAGCATATATAGAAGATAGTATTTTTTTCATCCATATGTATTTTTGATGGACGTTTTTTGACATAAAATTTATGGTTCATTTGTTATTATCATATACTATATAATTAGTCATATTGGGTGACTCTATGTCTATTTGCGCCCTTTTTTATTATTTCAGAATACATATTGACCTAAATTGATGAAGAAAGTTGATTTTTTTTTAAAAAAATTTTGAGACTGTTTTATAGTAGAAAGTAAAAAATATTTATTCTTTTTCAAAATTGTTGATATTTTTTTGTTTATAGCGCAAAAAATAAAAACCGCAGAGGTGATCAAATACCACCAAAAGAAAGCTCTATTTGTTGAAAAAAAAAGACATCAATTTAGTTTGGGTTCAGTATAGCACGACCACGCAATTGTTAGTTAAGGTAATGCAGTGCCGTATCGCAAAAAAATGGCCTGGTCATGAAGGGGGATAAACCTTCCGGGCTGAAGTGGGAAAGGAAGTAAAAGCAAATCTCCCCAATGACTATGTTGTCTTTTTTATTGGTGGAAGAATGGTATTTATATGTGTGTGATTTTTGATACTATTTTCATTCAATATTTGACATTTATAAAGATATTTTGTATTTACTTAATTTAACCTAGTATTTTTTGATATACCACGGGTATACTGTGAAAGCAGCTTTGCCTGGTATTCAATCACCTTTTTTCTTTTGTAGTAATACATATGCTGCAGGGACCACACTGACTGCTCGTTTTAGCCACGCTTTACCGCTGTTTAGGCAGCACTTTTCAAAAACTCCCGTTTTGCGGCGCTTCAAAAGTGCTGTCCATTCATTCCAATGGGCAGGGGCATTTTGGGAGTGCTGTATACAGCGCCCCAACCCTCCCCAAAGATGCTTGCAGGGCTTTTTATCCCGTCCTGATAGCGCACCGCCCCAGTGTAAAAAGGCACACTGGAATGAATGAGAGATGGTTTTCAGGCACTAAAGCTCCTGAAAACCGCCCCGTGTGTGAAAGGGGTCTAAGGGGGAGAAATCGTCAGTGTAGTTGGAAGAATTATGCACCATCGTTGGTGTGAGTGGAAGGAATAGTGTACCATCGTTGGTGTCAGTGGCAAGAATTATGCCCCGTTGTTGGTGTCAGTGGCAAGAATTATGCCCCGTTGTTGGTGTCAGTGGCAGGAATAATGCCTCAAGGGCTGGATAAAGGCAAGCAAAGGGCCTCAGTTTGGAGACCACTGGTTTAAACCATTTTACCTCTTTATTAGCAATAAAAATTGACAGGGGTTCAAATCCTTCTCCACTGTATCCATCCCACTGAAAATCACATCAGGAGTTAAAATACTAAATGGTTTAATGAGAGAAATGCCTCATATTTTGATGAAATACCTCATATTATATTTTAGTAGTGTTTTTTTGTGAATTGCATTTTTTTATTTTTTTTAAAAAACGCTATGAGCTATTTTATCTCAGATTTTAAAGCTAAAATAACTCTTTGTGAATTGAGCCCAGCATCTCTCAAAAAATCAGAATCAGCAAAATTGTTACAGATGAAGAATTCTCACTAGAAAGATGAGATGCATTACTAATGGATAGACATGTGCACAACCAAAAAATTTGTTTATTTTCGTTACGTTTTTTTCGTTTCCGAAAAAAATCGTTTTTTTTCGTTTCGTTTTTTTCGTTTCCGTCGATTCGTAACGATTCGTACATTCGTAAGTCGTCGTTGTTCGGATTCGTAACGATTCGTACATTCGTAAGAGTTATTTTTTCGTTGATTCGTTTTTTCGTTAGTTTAATTTTCGGACACATTCGTATTTATTCGTACATTCGTAACATTCGTAGATTCGTAATCGGAGCATAATTCATAAATTGATGTAATGTGTATGCTATTATTACATTTTAATAATTTACGAATCGAAAAAAAAAGTTACGAATCGGAAAAAAAAAGTTACGAATCGAAAAAAAAGTTACGAATGTACGAATTTTTTTGTTCAATAGAGACACGGAAAATTACAAATCGAAAAAAAATAAAAAAAGTTACGAATCGAAAAAAAAGTTACGAATCGAAAAAAAAAGTTACGAATCGAAAAAAAGTTACGAATGTACGAATTTTTTGGTTCAATAGAGACACGGAAAATTACAAATGGAAAAAAAAAAATAAAAGTTACGAATCGAAAAAAAAAAAGTTACGAATCGAAAAAAAAAAAGTTACGAATCGAAAAAAAAGTTACAAATGTACGAATTTTTTGGTTCAATAGAGACATGGAAAATTACGAATCGAAAAAAAAAAAAAAAAAAGTTACGAATCGAAAAAAAAAGTTACGAATCAAAAAAAAAGTTACGAATGTACTAATTTTTTTGTTCAATCCATTCGAAGCACGTTTAGCAGCACCATTGTAAGGGACACGGAAAATGACCAATTCAACAAAAAAAAAAGTTACACATTTTTTTTTTTTTGTTCGTTTTCGTTCGTTTTCGTTTTTCGGATTTTCTTCATTAGTACATTCGTTGTTTCTAATTAGTTTTTTTGGGATTTTCGTTGTTTTTCGAATTCGGATTCGTACGATTCGTTACGATTCGTTATTCGTATTCGTACGATTCGAATGATTCGTTCATTCGTATGAAAACGAACGAACGAAAATAACGAGAAAAACGAAAAAAACGAAACGAATTGCACATGTCTACTAATGGATTTGGCTACACATTCAGCATTATGCTTACCTAAAATAATATGGCTCAATATATACTCCAGATTTCTTCATGAAAATGTATCATGCGTGTTTTGGACATTCTGGTTCATGCTTTAGGGGTCTGCCAAACAGCAGGGGATGTCCTCCATACGTAGTGGACCTGTCCAAAGGTATGTTTTTGGTCCAAATTGCTTGCCCTCCTCTACAAATTATTTGGGGTTCATTTAGCCAAAGATCCATGGCTCACTCTATTAAACCTCCAAATCTCACTAAAAATCTATTCAAACTGGCACATTCTGTACTCCTATCCTCCAAATTAACAATCGCTAAAGCTTGGAAAAAGCAATCCACTTGTTCCTCTGAAGTCGAAACCAGGCTTGATGGCTTTTGTATCAACGAACGTCTGACTAGCACCCTTACCAACAGCAACAAAAAATCTAAAGAGTAACTCCACTTTTGTTGAGAAAAAAAACATTCCCCTTTGGGTGATCTATTTCATTGCAAGGATTTTAACAAACTTCATAGCAGATTCCTACCTTTTGTTATTCTGAAGAAATAACTGTTTGTTTGTCTGTGTCCATGTGCTCAGTAAGCAATCACACAAGCAGGAAATTACATTTTAAGGAGGGGTTGTGTACACCATCTGTCCTCTCTGGGGATGCATATTGCGTTACATTTCGCAGAGCTGCAGATCGAAAAGGAAAGGTAATTTTTATTAACTTTCATTTACAATATGACTATCGCAATTATATACCGCATATACTCGAGTATAAGCCGACCCGAATATAAGCCGAGGCACCTAATTTTACCACCCACAAAAATCTGGGAAAACTTATTGACTCGAGTATAAGCCTAGGGTGAGAAATGGGCAGATACTGTAAGTGGAAAAGAGGGTCAACAATGCCCATTTGCAGCCTCACTGTGCCCATTTGCAGCCATAGGTCCCCGAACTTCAAACTCGGTAGTTCCTAGAGGTCCCCTAGCTGCAGCCAATTTGGGGTCTCTGAACCCAAAGGGTCCCGAAATGACATTGCTGCAGGTGGACACAGTTGACCAACTTTGGGGCCCCGTATCTAGGGGCCACTTGGTGCTAGGAACCCCCTGTAGTGCTAGTTCCACTGGGTTTGCAAACCAAATTTTGGGGTTCCTAGCACCAAGTGGCCTGAGATACGGGGCCATAAAGTCAGTTCTGAAAATGTCATTCTCTGCTGCAGAAAAATGCTTGACTCCAGTATAAGCCGAGGGGGGCATTTTCAGCACCAAAAAATGTGCTGAAAAACTCGGCTTATACTCGAGTATATACGGTATATGTATTTTTTTACTTGCTATTTTTCTTTCCCATGAAAGTGGAGTTACCCTATAACAAGATCTGGAGCCCTTGGGTCGCCAGTCGCCACCTTTATCTTCTTTGGACCTCCTCACCCTTTTGTTTACTGCCTCTGAGCCGTGAGAGGACCCCTGCGCCAGGTCTCCTCCTCTGCCCATTCCCCTTTTCTCCTCTAGTACGGGCCTCACTCTTTCTTTCCTGCCTCCTTCCTTTTTTCTGTTCTCTCTGTCTTCTCTTTGCACAATCCTTTCTCAGTTAAATTTCCGGGTCTAACCTGTCCACACATATAGTGTCGATATCCTTTGTCCTGATTTGATCTCTTTTGAACTGGTCCAAGGTGCGCTCTAGAAACGACATCACATCTTTACTTTTAGTTCTATTGTGTTTATTAGATATTTGTTTGACATAATGTCGAGCACTGTACTTTGCTTATTCTTTTCTGGTACCCGCAACGTGGATTGTTTGATCTGAATTAAGGTAAAGCATGTTTTTAGCTTTAGCATCACTTTAGAGCGGAGTTCCAGCCTGGGTGAAAATGAATACTGTAGCTGCTGACTTTTAATATAAAAACACTTACCTGTCCAGAGAGCCTGTGATGTTGGCACCCGAAACCGACCCGTCCATCGCCGGCTCCCTTTCTAAGGGAAACAGGAAGTGAAGCCTTGCAGATTCACAGCCTGTTTCCTACTGCGCATGCGTGAGTCGCGCTGTGCTTTCGGAATGTCCCACTGTCTTCTGGGACCTGTGTGTCAAAACCCTCCCTTACTCTATCCCAAATGAAAAAAAAAAGTTTTGCCTATAGTTCTACTTTAAGTTAGTCAGTCTTCTCACAACTTTTTATAACTTCCCATAGAATGTATGACATCTTCATGCATTGTTTGTAATTATACAATGTCCAGAAAACCGGTACAATGGCTTTTGGCTGAGTTAGCAGAAGCCTCTGAAGTCTGTCCTGCTGATAGTGCTAGCCCACAGCATGAATAATAAAACTTGCTTTAGATGTTATTTTGTATCATAAGCTTACTACAATAAATGTAAAATAAAACGCATTGGTGCTCCACATTGAGTAAGTGAAAGTAATTTATTATTCTAATGAGCACTGTATTTCCTAAAGCAATATTAACCACTTCAGCCCATTCCTGACCAGAGTGTTTTTTTGCGATTCGGCACTGCGTTGTTTTAATTGACAATTACGCGGTCGTGCGATGTGGCTTCCAAACAAAATTTACGTCCTTTTTTTCCCACAAATAGAGCTTTCTTTTGGTGGTATTTAATCACCCCTGCGGTTTTAATTTTTTGCGCTATAAACAAAAAAAGAGCGACAATTTTGAAAAAACACATTATTTTTTACTTTTTGCTATAATAAATATCCCCCAAAAATATCTAAAAAAAATTTTTTTCCTCAGTTTCTACGTATTCTTCTACATATTTTCGGTAAAAAAAATCGCAATAAGCGTTTATTGTTTGGTTTGCGCAAAAGTTATAGTGTCTACAAAATAGGGGATAGTTTTTTTGGCATTTTTATTAATAATTTTTTTTACTAGTAATGGCGGCGATCAGCGATTTTTATTGTGACTGCGACATTTTGGCGGACACATCGGACAATTTTGACACATTTTTGGGACCATTGGCATTAATACAGCGATTGATGCTATAAAATTGCATTGATTACTGTAAAAATGTCACTGGCAGTGAAGGGGGTAAGTGTATCCTAGGGGCGTGTTTCTAACTGTCTGGGGGCGTGGCTGTGTGTGACACCGCACTGATCGCTGCTCCCGATGACAGGGAGCAGACGATCAGTGTGCTGTCATTAGGCAGAACAGGGAGATGCTGTTTACATCGGCATCTCCCTGTTCTTGAGCTCCGTGACACAATCGCGGGTATCCCCGCGGCGATCGAGTCCGCGGGACCCGCAAGCACGGTCCCGCGCAGGCGCGCGCGGTGGGAAATTCAAAGTAACGCACCGGTACGTTACTTTGCCCAGCTGTGCCATTCTGCCGACGTATATGTACAGGAGCCGGTCGGGAACCGGTTAAACCCAAAAGCAAGCATGTATTAAGTTCCAGCTTACCAACTCTAATGCCCCGTACACACAAGCGGAATTTCCGTCAGAAAAATCTTGGATGTTTTTTCTGACGGAATTCCGCTCAAGCTTGGCTTGCATACACGCGGTCACACAAAAGTTCTCTGAACTTTCGATCGTCAAGAACGCAGTGACGTACAACACTACGACGAGCCCAGAAAATTAAGTTCACTGCTTCCGAGAATGCGTCGAATTGTTTCCGAACATGCGTAGGAATTTTGCGCGTCGAAATTGGTACAGACGATCGGAATTTACTATCAGAACTTTTTCCGACTGAAAAATAGAGAACCTTTTGCTGGCGGGAATTCCGCCAGCAAAAGTCTGATAAAGCATACACACGGTCGGAATTTCCGACCAAAAGCTCTCATCGGTCTTTTGCTGGCAACATTTCCGCTTGTGTGTACGGGGCATTAGATGTGATGGCTGCATTTGTTTCCCTTTTTAGGCTTTCTTTCTTCTATTGTTGATCCAGCCAGTAAGTTGGTTGTTTTTCAACAGAAAACTTGCAATTACAGGGATGAGATGGACCATTTAACACTGGCAGGGGTGCTTGCAGTGATCAGCCTTTATTTATAAAAAACTGTAGCTGCTTATAAAGTGTCAGCTGGAGTTTGGCTTCAAAAGGAATTATCACCAGTTTCACCTGTATCGTCCACGACGTTTGTCTTGTTTTTAATATCACTTTTGTATGATGAACATTGTATTTGTTGAAAAATCATTTTTCAAGTATTTCTTAATAAATTTATATATTTCTTTACAAATCAATATGTGTTGCCTTAAAAATCCTATTCCTAGAGGTTTTTTTGAATTTTACTATTCGCACGGATGAGTTCAATTTATTTACTGTTTTTAAATCTGCTGGTACAACAGATCCCCTGACTGACAATGCTGCTGCCCAAAGGTGCTTCCTGTGCTACTGTAATATAGGAGGTGTGTTATTGACCAGATCACCAGGTAAAAGCAGAGGAAAAACAACAAAAAAGAAAACTAGTATATCCACCACATCTAATGATTGGTAATCTGCAATATGTTACATTTTTGGTTTTGAGTTTAATACCACTTTGAGTGCTAATTCACACCAGATGCAGTTCTGTGTGCTTTTTTTCTGCACAATATGCATGCACAGTGTTTTTCATGTATTCCAATGGCTCTAGTTTACACCAATGCAGTCAGTTTCTGGTCAGTTTCTGCACTGGAAACTAACTGGAACTGACTACACTGGTGTGAACTAGAGCCATTGGTATAAAAGGCGCACGAAACTGCATCTGGTGTGAACTGGCCCTGAAGCTCAACTGAAGTTTAAATTGGCTAAATATACTCCAGGTGCATAAAAAAGGTTTTAAATTATTTTTTTACGCTGCTACAGTGTGAATAGAAAAAAACCTGTGTGATGGCTGGATTCACATCGAAAACATTTTTAGTGCTTTTTACATTTTGCAGATTTGTCCATTTAACATGGTTTCCTATGGAACACGTTCTGTAGTGCAAATCTGCAAAATGCAAAAAGCACTAAAAATGCATAGGTGTGAATTTTTTTTACACAAAGTTGTCACTTTACTGAGATATCGTATGGGGATACCACATGTGTGAGACTTTTTGTGAGCCTAGCTGCATATGTATTTTACAGATCTCATTTGTTGCCACAAGTTTTTGGAAAATAAAGAAAAAAAACCTTGCAACAAAAGTGATATCTGCAAAATACTCACTATGCCTCTTATCAAATATCTTGAAGAGTCTACTTTCCAAAAAGGAGTGATTTGGGGGGTGTTTGTTCTATCTGTGATATGTAAAGCTGTGATAGGTAGTCAGAAATGAAATATGCAAGTTAAGCCTTTTGAAACGCGTACACCCGTACGCTGCTAAGCTTCCACAAAGTCTCACACATGTGGTATTCTCATACTCCAGAGAAGTAGCAGAATGTGTTTTGGGGTATAATGCCATGTATACCCATGATGTGTGTGAGAAAAATTGCATTAAAGTGACAACTTTGTGTAAAAAAAAAAAAATATTTGTTTTCATTATTTTCCAAAACCTTGTGGCAAAAAATGAAATCTTTCAAAGACTCAACATGCCAATTACCAAATTGTCTACTTTCCAAAAAAGGGTTATTTGGGAGGTGCTTGTACTGTCCTGGCATTTTAGTGCCTCAACAATGTGATTTATTTTTTTTTTATTGAAAGCCGGTGGCGTGCAAAACACACTCAAAAACTCACCCGGTGCATAAAAAATGTGCACAACATAAAGAGGTGCGCCAAAAAAGTGCAACGGGTACACAAGTCCTCTAAAATCAGAGGACCTAGTCCTGATTCCCCAGGGGCGTTAGGCTCCTGACAGGGACAAGGACATGTAAAACTTGGTCTTCCTGGCCGAAATCAGTCAGACCCTGTTCTCTGGAAGGTCTGCCGAAACAGACCCACCCAAATACTAGGTGGGGCTCCCCCGAAGGGAGACCCCAACCCTGTGAGAGAGGGCGAACTAAGCCAGAAGGCCATGTCCACCCCCTCCCCAGACTTTCAGGACAGGCCCTGGGACCTGTGACCCTACTCATCACACAGTGCAAAACAAAGTGTACAAAACATAAAAATACATAAAAGGTGACAACACAGGGAAAATAAATAAAATAAAGTGGGGGAAGGGATAGTGGAGAGGAGAGGAGAGTGAATAAGTGGCCATTGTGCAAGACAATGACCAGGCCCTCCGGCCAGGAATAAAAAATTCATCTGGTCCTAGCCAAAAGGCCTGGCCCAAGAGGCAGGTGCTAAAAAAGCATGCTGTTAAAGGAATGGTGCAGTGACCTTGGTGCCTGTAAATCAAAGTGACCCTCACTCACAGTGATTGTACGGCACCCCTGGACTGCCACTCCAGGGGCACATGCTCCATTGGCTTTCAAGACTGCCCTGACCCCCATCTTACTACCTTACTACTATCAGGCTCACCGTCGCTCAGTGCCTCAACAATGTGATAGGCAGTTAGAAAGTCAGAGTTGCTTAAAAGCTGCATAAATTTCAGTATATATACCATAGTTTGTAGACGTTATAACTCTCACACAAACCACTTATGGGAATTTTTTTTACCAAAGACATGTTACAGAATACATTTTGGCCTACATTTATGAAGAAATTTCATTTCATTAGATATGTTTCACAACAGAAACTATTTTTTTTTCAACATTTTCTGTATTGTTTCACTTATATAATTAAAAAAAAAGATTCAGTGGTAATCAAATACCACCAAAAGAAAACTCTATTTGTGTGAAAAAAAATTATATAAATACAGTACAGTGTTGCATGACTGAGCAATTGGCACAGCGCCGAATAGCAAAAAATGGTCTGGCCATAAAAGGGGGTAAAACCTTCTGGTGGTCTAGTGGTTAATTACTAAATACAGAGCAGAACTTTCTTCATTAGCTGGTTCTCTGCTTGGTGTTCGTTTTTTGCTGTATTCAGCCAATTAGAACAAGGCATTGGCTCTTTCTTGTGAGAAGAAATCATTATCAGAATTTAAAAATGGTTAAAGGTGTGTTTTAAAACCATATACTTATTACACATTAGTGCTGCACAAGTGCCTTAAAAATAAAATCGAATTTTACATTAAACATCTAGTTCTAGCTAGATTAAATGTGCAAGCTGCAGTACTCCTGATAACTGTTCAGAATATTTTTTCTGCTCCGTCTGCTCTTTTCTAAAATCTGATTAGATGTTGATGGTTACTGCACTTTGCAAATACTTTCTTACTAGATTGCCTTGCTAAAGCTGCCTGACTTCAGTACGTGAATTAAACAGATACAGAAAATAAAAGCAAAGCAGTTGTTCTGCTTTATAAATTAGATCCTAGTTTGCGTATTAATAGATGAGCCTAGACAAAATTTATCACCACGAGTCACACGCTTATATACTACTTTCTGTATAGTTTTACTCTGGAATGAAATTTATTGGGGAAAATTACAATGCAATAATCTGTGTTGTGATTTTGTGGTTTGAGAGATGTCCAGAGAGTTAATGAATGTCTGACTAAATTGTCTTGGGTTTGCAAACAAGAAAGAAAGAGACAGCATTAATATATGTGAAAAAAGTTCTCTCACTGATAAGCTGGAATTGGAGAAGCCTGCAGCACATCACTCCATGATCCATAGGCTAAACAACAACGTTATATACATTAGAATTATGCCCCATACACATGGTCGGAAATTCCGACGGAAAATGTTGTCGGAAAATCCGCCTGTGTGTGGGCTTCAGCTGACTTTTTCCGTCTGATTTTTAGACGGAAAAAATTTGAGAGCAGGATCTCAAATTTTCCGACAACAAAATCCTATAGGACTTTTTCCGATCGTGTGTCGAGAATTCCGACGGACAAAGTGCCACGCATGCTCAGATCAAATTATGAGACCAAAGCTATTAGCTACTAACGTGAACGTAGTCCCGTCGTAACGGACGAACGTCATCACGTTCAGAATGATCAGATTTTCCGATAACTTTGTCCGACTGTGTGTATGCAACACCAGTTTTGGACAAAGTCCGTCTGAGAAAATCCGATGGATTTTGTGGTCGGATTTTCCGACCGTGTGTACAGGGGCTTAGAGTTTGATGGGCTAGATCAGCCCCAGGCTTATTATATGTCTTAAGGCCCGTACACACGAGCGGACTTTTTGACAACCAACATGCAAATTAGCTGTTTTGGACCAACATCCGACCGTGTGTACGCTCCATCGGACCAACTTTTTCCAGGTTTCATCAGACTTTTGTTGGCTGTGCGAACGGACCAACTTTCTGCCAACAAAAGTCCGATGGGCCAAAGTCCTACCGTGTGTACACAAAACCAACGGACTTTTGTACAAACCAATGCAGAACCAATGCAAAAGATCAGACAACAATACAGAAGTTGACCAAAGGTGGTGGTAAAGAGCAGAAAAACCAAGTGATTTTGGTGAAAGTTGGCTGAAAAAGTCCTGCCGTGTGTATGCAATACCAACTTGGGGCCAACGCCCTTTGGACAAAAATCCACAGGAAAGTTGGTCCACGGTCCGATCGTGTGTATGAGGCTTTAGAATGTCTTGGAAAAATTCATTAAGCACAGGGATCTCATCAATACAGCTCCCCGAAAGATATAAAAAATGATCAGGTAGTTTTATTCTCCAGCATCTACCTAAAAACTCTAATACCAGTTTTGAGTAGACTGACCCTTTAACTGTTGCTAAATCCTTTATTGATCTCCCTACCCGTGGACAATGGTCATTCAAATATAGTTACATAGTTACATAGTCAGGTTGAAAAAAGTCCATCTAGTTCAACCAAAAAATAAAAATAAATCATACAATCCCATTTACACAATCCTACCAGTGTTTGTTGGGTAATTTAGCATTATAAGGTTTTGATAGGATAAGATTTGATTGCTGCTCTTTGCGAAAACACATCTCTCAACCGGCGGTTACTAAATAAATGTGTTTAAGTCCAGGTACCAGAGAAGGGAATATTTGTATGTAATTATACATTTAATAAATCTTTTTTTTTTTTTAAATCAAAGTGTGGATAACTGCCAAATACGTACAATGGAAATTATTACATACCAAATGTTTATTTCAATTAATTTATCTTTACTGTATAGCAGACATTAATATTAATATTTTTTTTTTTTAAAGAATACAACACAATACAATGATCTACTAGTTATAGTATAAAAAGTACAAAGTAAGCTAAATCAGGTCTGCCTGCAATTGTTTTAAATACAAACAAGTCTACACTTGTATTTTTACGTATTGGGGATTTGTCAGTTATGTTAGCTAATAAGATGTCCAAAAGAATTAGTTGGGAATTTCTGTGCTTTAGCCTTGAATTAAAAAGCTCAGCAGTGCCACATTTCTACCACATGTCGAGCTTTGATTTAGCCATTCCAGAAATTAACAAGTAAAGAGCACAATGAATGCCACTTCTCCTCACAGTAGGTATCTGCCAGATTCTCATTCTGATCTATAATATCATCATTAACCTCTCTGGCTGTAGTGAGGTCAGGCATGGATGGCAAAGTGGATGGGTGTGGATGCAATTTTGAGTCATGCTTCTTCTTTTTGCCACCGGGTTTCTTTTCTGCACCAGCATTTACGTTGGCTTCTGGGTTAACAGGACTTCCATCAAGCCCCTTACTATTTTCTTTCACACGACCCTTCCCTTTGGTTTTTCCTTTTTCCAATTCTGCAGCAGCATCACTTTCGATTTTCCTCAGCTGGTATTGCGCAGCTTCTGATTTTTTACACAAGCGCGCTTTTAAAGTTTTGTCTTCGCAGGTATTTTTCATTTTCTTAAATTTCCCCAGTATTTGTTTCCAGTACTGCTTGGCTTTTGTAGCATACAAAGGGCATCTCTGGGGCTCCCCTTCATACGTGCAGTTGTAGCTGTGGCTGGTTTGTTCATTACAAATTAATGACAGCCTTACAGTCGCGTCACCGACAATCTCCCAAGTGCACACGTGTTTGTGTTTGGTTGTAAACTGCCCTGAGCGTGCAAAGGCTGGAAGGTCTGCTTTCTTGCTGGCTGTTTTGTCAGTTTTGCCCATCAAGCTTTGTAAAGTACCCAGGCAGTGCAGCAAAAAAATAAAAGAAATTACACTGGAGTGCCTCATCTCATTAGCTCAGTGTTGCCGGATGGTTCGTAATTCAAGGGTGTCCAAGCATCAATAATCTTTACAAGCGCTGGAGCTGAAACTATTTGGCATTCCAAAATTCCTGAAAGACATGGCAGGAAAAATAAAGCGTGGGTGAGTGAAATGCAGGCAATTATTGAGGCACCGGCTGTGACCCCATGGTCTCAAAAGGAGAATAAAATTAATATTAGAACATCCTGCCAATAATTGTAATTTTCAGCACTGTTCTGTATGGTAATTAAACATATAGCCCAAAACGTGCAGAAACTTAATGAAAGAGCTTTGCAGAACAAAGGGGCCCTTTTTAAGATTTACAAGCACATGCAAAACACAAGCAAAAAAAAGCAGACCTAGCAAAAGTATTCAAGTGCAAATAAAACTTTTGTGAGAGTTAAATGCATAGAATATTGTTAACCAGACACCTACTTAGAAAATCAAAAAGTGACTTTGTCTGATGCAGCAAATGAAAGATCAAGATATGCATGGACACAGCTCATGCAAAATTAATGTGTGCTACCTTTGTGTAGGGTATAATGAGTTCCCACTGAACTTGTTCAATTCAAATTGCCTGGATATGTTTATCGCAACTACAGAAGACATTTCAAACTTGTAAGCTACCTTTTGCCTTTTGTATTTAAATAGAGAATAACTTACTTTTAAATAAGCATAAAAATATTTTCAGAAGCATTCGATATTCTGTCTTAGGTTAATGAAATATACTGATATATAGTGCAGATGTATGAATCAGTAAGTTTACAAAGTTAATAGCACTGTTAAACTATTAAAGAAAGTCAGACAAACTTACCAGATGACAAGTTGGTCAGCACCACTGGAGGAGTCTATTGGAGAGTGCATTAAGAGTGTGTGTTATCACTGGGACAGGAGGGACCTTGGTCTCCCATTGCCCCTCCCCATAATACTCTATGCACCAACACACTTTAGTAATAGGAGGGATCTACAAGCACCAAGTCAGCTTCAATGGGCTATGTGAAATGTTTACAAGAGTTTACTGTGTGAAAACATAAGCTTGAATGTATGTCCCTGAGATGCGTCTAAGTTCCAAAAAAAGAAAAATGTAATGTCTAGGCAAAATAGGATAATATTGAGCTTTATCAGCAATATTTATCCCCTTATTTATTATTATATTTGATCATGTTTGAAGTGTTTATTGTGTCAAATGTGTTCAGATTTTATTGTTTGGCAGAGGTTGTCTATCAATAAATACTTAATGTAATTTCTAAACATGACAACGAGTCAAATGCAAACATTTCCGACCTAGTAGAGAAAATGAACATGCCTAGTTCGCTCCGTTTTGGTCTGTTAAATATACGATTGACAATGTTTTGTTGAATGAACACAAGGGATTTTCTGATTGGATGAGGTGGAGATCGTGAAGTCAATGCTCCACCTCTCCAGCTCATCTAGTAAGAGAAATTGGGTGGACCGATGTAGCTATGCTAAAAAAAATTAAATAATTCCTAAACTTCAGCTTTTAGCAGTGTTATCAGCCCTACCCAGGTCACCTCTGAACTTGAGACTAACCCCCCCCCCCCCCATGTATGAGAAGATAATGAAAGGATGAGTTGTAGTCCAAATCAGGAGCAAGCAGCCTAGGGTGTCATTGTTGCTCATTTATAGAAACCCTGGGACAGAAAGCGTGTTATCGGCAGGTTCATCAGGTGAAAATATTGTGATAAAAGCCTTAAAAAATTAAGGCTGCCACCACATCTAAGGACTGGTAAACTGCAACATATTTAGACCTGCACAAGAAATAGTAAACTAGATCTGCATACAGCAAACTTAAGAAATTTTCATTGTACAGATTTTTTATTTTTTATTTTTTTAAATTATTTTATTTAACCACTTGACATCCACGCCATAGTCAAAAGCTGTCAGCGTGAAGAAAAGAATAAAACCGGTAACTGGCATCTGTTAGAGGGACATTGGTCCCCTAAGTAACAACCAGTGCTGCTAATCAGTGCCCTCCAGTGCTGCAAATCAAAGCCCACCAGTACTGCTACTCAGTGCCCACCAGTGCCACCTATAAGTGCCCATCAGTGCCTTCCCATCAGTGCCACCCATCAGTGCAGCCTCATCAGTGCCCACCAGTACCTCCCGATCAATGGCCATCAATGCTGCCTATATAATATGAAAAACTTTTTTTTTTTTTTTCGGACTTTTTTTGTTTGTTTAGCAAAAAATAAAAAGCCCAGTGGTGATTAAATACCACCAAAAGAAAGCTCTATTTGTGTGAAACAAATGATAAAAATTTAATTTGGGTACAGTGTGGCATGACCTGAAAGTGTGACAGCCCTGAAAGCTGTAAATTGGCCTGAGCAGGAAGGGGGTGCAAGTGCCCAGTAAGCAATTGGTAAAATTCTTTGTAAAAGCACATTTTCAAACATAACATAATATGTCAAAAACATTTTTCATTGAGCCTGGGTTCAGACTAGTGCATTGTGATTTCAGGGCCCTGCGTGACTGCGCAGTGAAACGCGGGGGGGGGGGGGAATCCACGCCAATTAAAAAAAAAAAAAAAAACGGCATGGGTTCCCCTTCCAGAGGCATACCAGGCCCTTAGGTCTGGTATGGATTTTAAGGGTACCCCTACGCCGAAAAAACGGCGCGGGGGTCCCCCATAATCCACACCAGACCCTTATCCGAGCACGCAGCCTGGCAGGTCAGGAAAGGGGGTGGGGACGAGCGAGCGCCCCCCCCCCCCTGAACCGTACCAGGCCGCATGCCCTCAACATGGGGGGGTGGGTGCTTTGGGGAAGGGGGGCGCCCTGCGGCCCCCCACCCCAAAGCACCTTGTCCCCATGTTGATGAGGACAAGGGCCTCTTCCCGACAACCCTGGCCGTTGGTTGTCGGGGTCTGCGGGCGGGGGGCTTATGGGAATCCGGGAGCCCCCTTTAATAAGGGGGCCCCCAGATCCCGGCCCCCCACCCTATGTGAATGAGTATGGGGTACGATGTACCCCTACCCATTCACCTAAGGTGTAAAGTAAAAAAACACACATTTTTTTCAAAATATTTTATTGCACTGCTCCGGGGGTCTTCTTCCGCCTTGGGGGGTCTTCTCGCCGGACTCCTCTGCTATTTTACCTAGCTCTTTTACCGAGCGGAGAAGCCCGGCTTTCTTCTTCTTTGTCGCCGTCGTCGTCTGGGGGTCTCGATCCGCCTTCGGGGGTCTTCCGGGGTCTCTTCTGTTCTTGCCGCTGTCGTCGCGTTCTGCGCCTTCTTCTTCTTCTTCTTCTTCTTAAGATGTTGACTCGTCACTCTCTCTGGCCGGAATGGCAGAGCCGCGCTGTGTTGGCACTTATATAGGGACAAGGGGGCAGGGTCACATGCTCATGTCACATGGTGACCCCGCCCCTATGATGTCACAGTCCCAGCATCCTCCCGGACTGTGACATCATCGCCGCCGCCGCCTGGGGGTCTTGTTCCGCCTTCGGGGGTCTTGTCCCGCTCTTCTGCCGCTGCCTTCTGCTTCTGCTTCTTCTTCTTCTTTCGATGTTGACTCGTCGCTGTCTGCTCTTCTAATGGCTCAGACGTGTTGCGCTGCCAGTTATATAGGGACAAGGGGCGGGGCCACCGGCTCATGTCACATGGTGACCTCGCCCTCCTATGATGTCACAGTCTCGGACAGCAGCGGCGACGAAGGAGAAAGCCGGGCTCCTCCGCTAGTGAAAGAGCTAGTAAAAGAGCAGAAGATAGCGGAGGAGTCCGGCGAGAAGACCCCTCAAGACGGAAGAAGACCCCCGGAGCTGTGCAATAAAGTATTTTTAAAAATTGTGTCGTTTTTTTATTTACACTTTTTTCCTTCGTACCCCATACTCATTCACATAGGGTGAGGGGCCGGTATCTGGGGGCCCCCTTGTTAAAGAGGGCTCCCGGATTCCGATAATCCCCCGTCCGCAGACACCAACGGCAAGGGTTGCCCGGATAGGCCCTTGTCCTCATCAACATGGGGACAAGGTGCTTTGGGGTGGGGGGGCCGCAGGGTCCCCCTTTCCCCAGGGCACCCCCCATGTTGAGGGCACGCGGCCTGGTACGGCTCAGGAGGGGGGGCGCTCGCTCGTCCCCACCCCCTTTCCTGACCTGCCAGGCTGCGTGCTCGGATAAGGGTCTGAGATGGATTTGGGGGGACCCCCACATAGTTTTTTCGGCGTAGGGATTCCCCGTTAAATCCATACCAGGTGACGGGGCTAGCGTGGTGGGATTGACTTCCTTCGCTAGTCCCATCTACCTGGAGTTACGTTCTAAATGCCGCGTACACACGATCGGACTATCCGGCGGACTTGGTCCAGAGTCCGGCAGTCAATCCGGCTGCCTGTATGCTAGTCCGCCGGACTTTTGAAATGAACGGACTTGCCCACACACAAAGTAAAGTCAATTTTGAACGTGACTCCAGGTAGACGGGACTAGCGAAGGAAGTTAATGTCGCCGCCTCAATCGGCAAGATTGACACCTTACTAGCCCCGTCACCTGGTATGGATTTTAAGGGTACCCCTACGCCGAAACAACAGCGTGGGGGTCCCCCCATAATCCATATCAGACCCTTATCCGAGCAAGCAGCCCGGCCGGTCAGGAAAGGGGATGGGGACGAGCGAGCGCCCCCCCCCCCCCTCCTGAGCCGTACCAGGCTGCGTGCCCTCAACATGCTTTGTCCCTTGTCCCCATGTTGATGAGGACAAGGGCCTCTTCCCGACAACCCTATCCGTTGGTTGGTGGGGTCTGCGGGCGGGGGGCTTATTGGAATCCGGGAGCCCCCTTTAATAAGGGGGTCCCCAGATCCCGGCCCCCACCCTATGTGAATGGGTATGGGGTACATGGTACCCCTACCCATTCACCTAAGGGACAAAGTGTTAAAAACAAACACAACACAGGTTTTTAAAGTACTTTATTATACAGCTCCGGGGGTCTTCTTTCGACTTCAGGGGTCTTCTCGCCGGGCACCTCTGCTATCTTCTGCTCTTTTACCGCTCTTTTACTAGCGGAGGAGCCTAGTTTTCTCCTTTGTCACTGCCGCCGTCCGGGGGTCTTCTTCCAACTTCGGGCCGGGGGTCTTGTCCCGCTCTTCGTTTGCTCTGCCGGGCCTCCACTATCTTCTTGCAGCTCTTTTACTAGCGTTGGCCCGGTCTTCTGGTTCGTTGCTGTTGTCGCCGCTGCCGCCTTCTGCTTCTTCTTTTATTTCTTCCTTCTTCTCCCGATGTTGACACGACGCTGTCTCCGCTTGTAATGGCCGGGACGTGTTGCGCAGCCACTTATATAGGGACAAGGGGCGGGGTCACCGTCCATGTGACATCAGCCGGTGACCCCGCCCCTTGTCCCTATATAAGTCGCCGTGCAACGCGGCCCGGCCATTACAAGCGGAGAGAGCATCGTGTCAACATCCGGAGAAGAAGAAAGAAGAAGCAGAAGGCGGGGGCAACGACAACAGCAACGGAAAAGACCCCCGAAGTCGGAAAAAGACCCCCAGAGCTGTCTAATAAAGTTTAAACTTTAACAACCTGTGTTGTGTTTTTTTTAAACACTTTTTCCCTTAGGTGAATGGGTAGGGGTACCATGTACCCCATACTCATTCACATAGGGTAGGGGGCCGGGATCTTATTAAAGGGGGCTCCCGGATTCCGATAAGCCTCCCACCCACAGACCCCGACAACTAACGGCCAGGGTTGTCAGGAAGAGGCCCTATTCCTCATCAACATGGGGACAAGGTGACAAGGTATCGATTCTGGGGGGATCCCGTGCCGTTTTTTCACCTTAAAATCCATACCATGCGACGGGGCTCGCAAGGTGTCAATCTCGCCGATAAAAGCGGCGAGATTGACTTCCTTTTCTAGTCCCGTCGTAACTCATCACGTTCAAAATGAATGGACTTTGGTCTGTGTGTAGGCAAGTCCATTCATTTGGAAGTCCGCCGGAACACCGTCGGAACTCCGGCGGGAAGACCGCCGGACCTAGTCTGCCGGAAAGTCCGGTCATGTGTGGGCAAGTCCATGTATTCGGAAGGTCCTTCGGAACTCCACTGGAATTCCGGCGGGAAGTCCGTCGGACCTAGTCTGCTGGAAAGACCGGTCGTGTGTACAGTGCATAAGACTAATTCATCTATCCCTGTAAAGAAGAAATCACTATACATACCTTTTCTGAAGCCGCTCTGGTCTGGTCCCACGCTGAGCTGTCAGTGGCAGCTTCGCTGTGGAGGTGGGTACAGAGGAGGCAGCTGACAACGGAAGCCCCATAGTAACTCTATGAGCAACTTCACTTCCCATTAATTTCCCAGCCGTTGTCGGCTGTCTCCTCTGTAGAACTTCCACCACTGGAGATCGGTCCAGAGCAGCTTAAAAAAAAATATCTACAGCAATTTCTTCTTTACAAGGCTAGATAGGTTGGTCTTAGATCGTGGATGCCTGTAGATTTTTTGATTATTAGTGTTAAGGTGGACTTCTACTTGAACAATAATCTTCTATAATTTACTTACTAATTTTCAACTAGTGTAAGTACATGAATTGGCCTTAATATCAGCCTCATGTAGAACTAGGACTGGGAGAGGGAGGGACAGCACTAGGAGCCAATTAGATTGTTGCAGTGCACATGTGTAGGCAGGGATCATGCTAATGGGAGAGAACAAAAAACAAAGGGTTAATGACACATCACTGAGATGTGGGGCCCCCTTTGTCCTGTGGCTTGGAGTGTGTCCTTGAACAAGCTGTATTTCTATTGCAGTGGAAATTGTGGATCTTGCTGCACTGTCTGGCAAGGTATGTGGATCATAAGGCTTGATTGTGCAGAATTACAAATCACTTTGCATTTAAAACAGTTTCCAGATATGTTTCCTGCTTGCTTCAAGATTAGCAAAAAAAAATCCCAACACCAATCAGGGGCGTTGCTAGGTCTGCAAAAGATCTGGGACTAGAGCCCATAGCAGCGGTCACCAACGCCGGTGGTAGGCAATTTTTTGTGGGCAAAGGCTGGTGTTGGCGTTTCCATCATCATGGCACCATGGTTGATATGGTGTCAGGGTGATCTAAGCGCATTGTTTCTATTGTTACATTCAAATATATAAATGAAGTGGTTCAACTCACCATAATGCAGAATCAGTGGGAGCCCTGGGCGTGTCACTTGGCACATCTCCTACCACCAGATGCAGCTTGTCACTTGCCACCGTTGCCTGTCACCAGATGCAGCTTTTTAACTTACCACCGTCACCTGCCGCTAGAGGTGGATTGTTATTTGCCACATCACCTGCCACCATTTGCAGATTGCCACTTGCAACATCACCTGCCACCATTTGCAGATTGCCACTTGCCACATCACTTGCCACTATTTGTAGATTGTCACGTCACCTGCCACCATTTGTAGAGTGTCATGTCACCTGCCACCATTTGCAGATTGTCACTTGCCACGTCACTTGTCACCATTTGCAGATTGTCACTTGCCACATCACCTGCCATCATTTGAAGATTGTCACGTCACCTGCCACCATTTGCAGATTGTCACTTGCCACGTCACCTGCCACCATTTGCACATTGGTCACTTGCTACGTCACTTGCCACCATTTGCAGATTGTCACTTACCACGTCACCTGCTACCTGATGCGGATTGTCACTTGCCACGTCACCTGCCACCATTAGCAGATTGTCACTTGCCACGTCACCTGCCACTAGATGTGGGTTTTTACTTGCCAACTGATGTGGATTGTCACATGCCATGCCAGCCAGTGCCACCAAATGTGCATTGTTGCTGCATTGGTCGCAGGCTGGCAGCACTGGTCCATTAAGTGAGGGCAGGAGAGCGGAGATGCTGGGGGTGCAGTGAGAGATGATGTAATCTCTCTGCTCCCAGCCGCACCTCCAACATTGAAGAGGCCCACGCTGTGAGGGCGGAAGAGTGCTGATGTGTGGCGGGCAGTGAGAGATGTCATCTCAATGCTCCCCACTGCAAATCGCTCCCACATTGAAGTGGCCTGGCTGTGAGGACGGAAGAGTGGTGACGTGGAGCGGGTGGAGAGATATGATGTCATCTCTGCTTGTCTGCCCGCTCGTCTCTTTCCTCCCATCCACCTCTAATGCAGCCCGCCCGCCACAGCCGCGATCCGCTGGTTCGGCAGGGACCCTGCGGCAAGAGACTCTAGGCTATGGGCTCCAGATTCGGGGCAACAGCCTCAATAGCCACCTCCTGGCGACACCTATGACACCAACCAAGCTTTAGGTTTTTGGAGATTTTCCCTTACTTGAAATAGGTTTTACCCTGACAGAAGTTTTAACTAATCACCATTCTACCTAAATCTAAAAAAAAAAATAAAGTTCTGCCTCTAGTTACAGTGGTGTGAAAAAGTGTTTGCCCCCTTCCTCATTTCCTGTTCCTTTGCATGTTTGTCACACTTAAGTGTTTCGGAACATCAAACCAATTTAAACAATAGTCAAGGACAACACAAGTAAACACAAAATGCAATTTGTAAATGAAGGTGTTTATTATTAAAGGTGAAAAAAAATCCAAACCATCATGGCCCTGTGTGAAAAAGTGATTGCCCCCTAAACCTAATAACTGGTTGGGCCACCCTTAGCAGCAACAACTGCAACCAAGCGTTTGCGATAACGTGCAATGAGGCTTTTACAGCGTCCTGGAGGAATTTTGGCCCACTCATCTTTGCAGAATTGTCCTAATTCAGTTACATTAGAGGGTTTTCGAGCATGAACGGCCTTTTTAAGGTCATACCACAACATCTCAATAGGATTCAGGTCAGGACTTTGGCTAGGCCACTCCAAAGTCTTCATTTTGTTTTTCTTCAGCCATTCGGTGGTGGACTTGCTGGTGTGTTTAGGATCATTGTCCTGCTGCAGAACCCAAGTTCGTTTCAGCATGAGTACACGAACAGATGGTCGGACATTCTCCTTCAGGATCTCTTGGTAGACAGCAGAATTCATAGTTCCTTTTATCACGGCAAGTCTTCCAGGTCCTGAAGCAGCAAAACAGCCCCAGACCATCACACTACCACCACCATATTTTACTGTTGGTATAATGTTCTTTTTCTGAAATGCAGTGTTCCTTCTACGCCAGATATACTTGGACACACATCTTCCAAAGAGTTCCACTTTTGTCTCATCGGTCCACAGAATGTTGTCCCAAAAGTCTTGGGGATCATCAAGATGTGTTGTGGAGAAATTGAGACAAGCTTTGATGTTCTTTTTGCTCAGCAGTGGTTTTCTCCTTGGAACTCTGCCATGCAGGCCATTTTTGCCCAGTCTTTTCCTGATGGTGGAGGAATGAACGCTGACCTTAACTGAGGCAAGTGAGGCCTGCAGTTCTTTGGACGTTGTTGTGGGGTCTTTTGTGACCTCTTGGATGAGTCGTCGCTGCGCTCTTGGGGTAATTTTGGGCGGCCGGCCACTCCTGGGAAGGTTCACCACTGTTCCATGTCTTCGCCATTTGTGGATAATGGCTCTCACTGTGGTTCGCTGGATTCCCAAAGCTTTGGAAATGGCTTTATAACCCTTTCCAGACTGATAGATCTCAATTACTTTCTTTCTCAATTGTTCCTGAATTTCTTTGGGTCTCGGCATGATGTGTAGCTTTTAAGGATCTTCTGGTGGACCTTACTGTGTCAAGCAGCTCCTATTTAAGTGATGCCTTGATTGTGAACAGGTGTGGCAATAATCAGGCCTGGGTGTGGCTAGAGAAATTGAACTCAGGTGTGGACAACCACAGTTATAGTATGTTTTAACAAGGGGGGGCAATCACTTTTTCACACAGGGCCATGACGGTTTGGATTTTTTTTCACCTTTAATAATAAACACCTTCATTTACAAATTGCATTTTGTGTTTACTTGTGTTGTCCTTGACTATTGTTTAAATTGGTTTGATGTTCCGAAACACTTAAGTGTGACAAACATGCAAAGGAACAGGAAATGAGGAAGGGGGCAAACACTTTTTCACACCACTGTATACTATAAGTGGATATCAGTAGCAAAGCTCAATTTTATAATTTATTTTTAGTTACAAAATCTTTAAACAGTAATTAGTTCTGATATGACTCATATTAGAACTAATTACTGTTTAAAGATTTTGTAACTAAAAATAAATTATAAAATTGAGCTTTGCTACTGATATCCACTTATAGTATAACTAGAGGCAGAACTTTTTTTTTTTTCAGACTTGCTGCAATGTTTAAATGAGGCCACTAAGGTATTGTTAGAGTTTACGTCTAAATAGAATCATTACTGCCAGGAAGAAAAAGACTCTCAACACCAGTTACATTTGCAGTTATAGGATGTCATCTGGTCATTTAAAATGAGTAAGCTAGAAATGTAATGCATGTATCTATACTGTACAATATCCACTTGCTGACCGCATAAAGTGGCTCTCCTGTGCAGGATCATGTACCTAGTACGTGATCCTGCACTTCTGTGTAGGGGGCGCACGCAGCTTATGCTGTGATTAGTCACGGCACAAACTGATCAGCAGGTGCCGGCCAATGCACCCGCTGATTGGTGTAAACAAGGCAGAGCTCTGTCCTGTCAGCGGGGGTGTGCTGGATTTTGTTTCCCTTCAAAGCAGGGAAACAAAATCCAGCATATCCCTTACTAAAAGCACCACATAGTAAACACAAAAGCACTGGTCAGGCACACCCTTTGATCGTTCTAGAAGTTTAACCCCTTGCCAGCCAGTGTCATTAGTAGAGTGACAGTGCATATTTTTAGCACTGATCACTGTATTAATGTCACTGGTTCCAGGAAAGTGTCAAAAGTGTCAGTTAGTGTCCGATTGTTTGCCGCAGTATCGCAGTACTGCTATAAGTCGCTGATCGCCTCCATTGCTAGTTTAAAAAATAAATAAAAATTTCATAAGTATCCCATAGTTTTTAGACGCTGTAACATTTGCTTCAATCAATATACACTTATTGGGATTTATTTTACCAAAAATATGTAGCAGAACACATACTGGCCTAAAATTATAAAGACATTTGATTTTTTACATTTTTTTTTATTGAATATGTTTTATAAATGTTTAAATAAAAAACGCAGTGGTGATCAAATACCACCAATTTTATTTGCATACAGTGATGCATGACCACGCAAATGTCGGTTAAAATAACGCAGTGCCGTGTCGCAAAAAATGTTCTGGTCATAAAGGGGGGTAAATCTTCCAGGGGTCAAGTGGTTAAACAAAATGTTCATATGACTGTGTATGTTTGTTTTTGACTGCCAGGAAGGTATTTTTGTAACTATTTAAGACATTAGTTAGTAGCTAGCAATTAATGCAGTTATCTATACTGTACAATATACTGTTTACTAGAATTATAATTACAATGATGTACAAGAAAAGACTTAAGGTTCATTGTGAAAGGATATCGCCATGTCACACAACAAATACCCGTCAGTGTAACATCTTTTATTTTTTAAGCATGAACTTTAAACCCAGCTCTAGCTAGATCTCTTTATCTTTGACTTTATAAAGAATGAAGCACGGGTAAAATATATGCCCGACTTTTAGTGCACAGACAAAAGAACCTGATGGAATTTTCACTCTTGCCCATTCTTTCCAAATCTAAAATAAATTTTGACTGGAGCTGGTCATTTTTAGTTTAAAAGCTGTGTAAAGCCTTATTCCCCGTACACACAATCGGAAATTCAGCCAGCAAAAGACAGATGAGAGCTTTTGGTCGGAAAATGTGACCGTGTGTAGGCTCCATCGGACTTTTGCTGGCGGAATTTCGGCCAGGAAAAGATTGAGAGCATGTTCTCAATTTTTCCGACGGAAAAAGTTTCTATTGGAAATTCTGATCGTCTGTGGTAAATTCCGATGCGCAAAATTCCGACGCATGCTCGAAAACAATTTGAAGCACGCTCGGAAGCATTGAACTTAATTTTCGCGGCTTGTCGTAGTGTTGTACGTCACCGGGTTCTTGATGGTCGGAATTCGGTGTGACCGTGTGTAGGCAACACAAGCTTGAGCGGAATTCCTTAGGAATTCCGTTGGAAAAAACATCCAAGCCTTTTCCGACGAGAATTCCGATTGTTTGTACGCGGCATGAGAGCAGGTTCTCTATATTTCGGTCGTAAAAGTTCCCATCGGAAATTCCGATCGTCTGTAGCAATTTCGACGCGAAAAATTCAGGCGCATGCTTGGAAACAATTCGACGCATGCTCGGAAGCATTGAACTTAATTTTCGAGGCTTGTCGTCGTGTTGTACGTCACCGGGTTCTTGATGGTCGGAATTTGGTGTGACCGTGTGTAGGCAACACAAGCTTGAGCAGAATGTGTTCGGAATTCCGTTGGAAAAAACATCCAAGCCTTTTCCGTCGAGAATTCCGATTGTGTGTACGTGGCATGAGAGCAGGTCTCTATTTTTCGGTCTGCAAAAGTTCCCATCGGAAATTCCGATCGTCTGTAGCAATTCCTACGCATGCTCGGAAACGATTTGACGCATGCTCAGAAGCATTAAACTTAATTTTCTTGGCCCATCGTAATGTTGTACGTCACCGCGTTCTTGACGGTTGAAAGTTCAGCAAACTTTTGTGTGACCGTGTGTATGCAAGTCAAGCTTGAGCGAAAGTCAGTCGGAAAAAACATCCAAGATTTTTCCGACGGAAATTCTGCTCGTGTTTACGCAGCATAAGGCTACTTTCACACTGAGGCACTTTGCAGGCGCTAAAGTGATGAAAATAGCACCTGCAAAGGGCCCTGAAAGAGCCGCTCAATTTACCCAATGTGGTTCGCTTGCAGGACGGTCAAAAAAGTCCTGCAAGCCGCATCTTTGGAGCACTGTTGAAAACAATGGGACAGCGCTGCAAACCCGCCGGCAAATCGGTGCTTTGCGAGCGGTTTTAATCCTTTTTCGGACGCTAGCGGGGGTTAAAACCACCCCGCTAGTGACCAAATAGCGCCGCTAAAATGACAGTAAAGCGGCGCTAAATATAGCGCCGCTTTACCACTAGTGCCTGCCCGCCTCAGTGTGAAAGCAGCCTAAGGCCCCTTTCACATACAGTGCCTTGAAAAATTCATACCCCTTGAAATTTTCCACATTTTGTCATGTTACAACCAAAAACATAAATGTATTTTATTGGGATTTTATGTGATAGACTAACAAAAAGTGGCAAATAATTGTGAAGTGGAAGGAAAATGATTAATGGTTTTCAACATTTTTTTACAAATAAATATCTGAAAAGTGTGGCGTGCATTTGTATTCAGCCCCCTTTACTCTGATACCCCTAACTACAATTTAGGTGAACCACTTGCCTTCAGAAGTCACCTAATTAGTAAATAGAGTCCACCTGTGTGTAATTTAATCTCAGTATAAATACAGCTGTTCTGTGAAGTCCTCAGAGGTTTTTTGGAGAACCTTAGTGAACAAACAGAATCATGAAGGCCAAGGAACACACCAGACAGGTCAGGGATAAAGTTGTGGAGAAGTTTAAAGCAGGGTTAGGTTATAAAAAAATCCCAAGCTTTGAACAACTCACGGAGCACTGTTTAATTCATTATTCCGGAAATGGAAAGAGTTTGGCACAACTGCAAATCCTACCAAGACATGGCAGTCCATCTAAACTGACAGGCCAGGCAAGGAGAGCATTAATCAGAGAAGCAGCCAAGAGGCCCATGGTAACTCTGAAAGAACTGCAAAGATCCACAGCTCAGATGGGAGATTCTGTCCACAGGACAACTATTAGTCGTGCACTCCACAAATCTGGCCTTTATGGAAGAGTGGCAAGAAGAAAGCCATTGATAAAAGAAAGACATAAGAAGTCCCGTTTGCAGCTTGCAAGAAGCCATGTGGGGGACACAGCAAACATGTGGAAGGTGGTGCTCTGGTCAGATGAGACCAAAATTTAACTTTTTGACCAAAAGGTAAAACGCTATGTGTGGCAGGAAAACTAACAATGCACATTACCCTGAACACACCATCCCCTCTGTGAAACATGGTGGTGGCAGCATCATGTTGTGGGGATGCTTTTTTTCAGCAGGGACAGGGAAGCTGGTCAGAGTTGATGGGAACATGGATGAAGCCAAATACAGGGCAATCTTAGAAGAAAATCTGTTACAGTCTGCAAAAAACTTAAGACTGGGGTAAAAAAAAAAACTTAAGACTGTTCACCTTCCAGCAGGACAACAACCCTAAAACATACAGTCAGAGCTACAATGGAATGGTTTAGATCAAAGCATACTCGTGTAAGAATGGCCCAGTCAAAGTCCAGACCTAAATCCAATTGAGAATCTGTGGCAAGACTTGAAAATTTCTGTTCACAGACGCTCTCCATCCAATCTGACAGAGCTTGAGTTATTTTGCAAAGAAGAATGGGCAAAAATGTCACTCTAGATGTCCAAATCTGGTAGAGACATACCCAAAAAGACTTGCAGCTGTAATTGCAGCGAAAGGTGGTTCTACACGCCACACTTTTCTGATATTTATTTGTAAAAAAAATGGAAAACAATTTATAATTTTCCTTCCACTTTACAATTATGTGCCACTTTGTGTTGGTCTATCACATAAAATCCCAATAAAATACATTTAGGGTTTTGGTTGTAACATGACAAAATGTGGAAAATTTCAAGGGGTATGAATACTGAATTGAATTTTAAGGCGCTGTAGGTGCTTCTGCTATGTCTAATCTGCTTACTCAGTAGGGGATCTCTCCGCTGATCCCTGCTGAGCAGGCAGATGACAGGCCCATGTCCGCTACACCAAGGTGCAGGTGAACAAGTGAGTGTAAAGGGAAATGGTGTTTGAGGAAGAAGGAGCAGATCAGAGATAAAAAAAGAAAATCATGAAACAGGTATAGATGACAAAAATAAGAGTTTTTCCTCTCTTGATGCACCTGTGTGAGGTTGGGAGGAGCCCGTGGGGTGTGCCAAGTGTATTTAACATCCTCACTCTGTGCTAGCCAGTCCTCAAGGCAGCACCTTTTTGTGCACACTGCACACTACTTGGAATTCACTTTTCTACATCAGTAACAGGTAATTACATGGTTATTCTTTTCTTGTTCATGCTCAGAGGCTCACTCTTATTTTCGTGATCTATACCTGTTTCATGGTTTTCTTTTTTATCTCTGATCTGCTCCTTCCTCCTCACACACCATTTTCCTTTACACTCACTTATTCACCTGCACCTTGGTGTTGGGCTACAGCAACTTCCCACAACATAGAGTATTTACAGTATACCCAATATATATTTTTAGAGACGAACCCCACTCACACCACTATCTGGATCTTTGTCCTTCTTTTCTTGGGGATCATGTTTATGCACCCAGTCCCTCTTCTGCGGGTCCCTTCCACAGCTCCCGGTACAAACAATATGGACAGCTTCTGACTCCTCGTCCCCCATTTTCCAGATTTATTACTATGTAAGTACTCATAGGCATGAGTAACTCTCTCCCTTTCTTTTTGTACCTATCTTCCCCATTGAGGGGTACAACATTGGATCATTGGATCATTGGATCTACTCATGTTTTGTCTTTTATAGATTTGCGTGCACCTGCCCGAGTGGTATTATCCACGAAATGCGTCAGTCTAGTTTGGATACACTTATTCTCATGCAGACACCCCTGCTAAATACATTATCTTGAGTTCTCCATCTACCATGTATTTTTAAGTGTTTTTTACTACATCCAGGATTTGTTCCATACCACACAGTGGTTGGCTGGTTGCTACTAATGTTTGTTTCTATATATGGTCTGTAATATGTGATTGACAATTTTATTCATTGCTGCATGTATCATGCCATTGAGAAAATTGATAGACTCCCATAGGTTGGCATGTAAATTGCCATCATCTCTCTAAACATTGAAAAGTAACAAACCTCAAAAATTGAATTTTTTCTTCAAAAAAGGCAATTATTAAAAAATTTATAATAAAGAAAATGTATATATATATTGGTGGGTTGAGGAATTTTCTGGGGTGGCGTCCTCATTGGGGGGACCTTATCTGTTTCCATGAGACATACTGGCAATTTTTTTATGTGCACCTCTTAACTGAAATCAACATTTTTTTTATCATAGGTCCTCCTGTTTGTTGATTGGGATGATCATTGCAGGGGATGATCATTGCAGGGGCCACTACAATCTAGGTGTCTCCCTTTTGGATTCAGGAATTGCCTACAACTACAATTTGTAAGTGTGGCTTTTTCCATGGAATTTTTTGGTTATATGTGTCTTATGTGTCTTATGTGTCTATGGATTGGTGCCTGCTCTTTGGGTGGGGGGGCCCGCACCTGGGGTTGCAGCTCCCCCCCCCCTTGTGGGGTGAGCTGCGGTTGCCTCAGGGGTATCCTCGCCCTTGGGGTCCGGATCTTTCTGTTAGACACGTACATAATTGGTTTATGTGCACTTTCTAATTGAAATAAAAATTCTGATTCCAGGTTCCCTTCTCTTTAACAATTGGGATAATAATTTTTGGATCTCCTCTTTTTTGATGCCCATGTTGGGTATTACACCCCACTGCCCTTTTGTATGATGCAAGGCATATACAAACCTTCAGGTCGAGTTCTGGGTGTTGAGGGTTTTCTTTCTCCAGATCAATTTTAATTGATATGTAAGTAGATTGTTTATATGTTTTTTTTTTGTATTGAGAGGTGTTCATTTTACACCACATTTAATGCTTTAATGGTAAAATACAATTTCTGTACTTCAATATGTTCATATTATACTTTATATTTCAGAGGTGGTAACAGTCCCTGATGAAGATTATAATTGTATGCATTTTTTCCAAACGCGTTGGACTTATTCACTACTTACCTTCTAGGCTACCCGCTTGGATGGTTTATGCCTATGTAGTAGGAGTCTACCACCTTTGTCTATAATTATGTAATACTTTCTATGCATGTACATATATGTTTTTCTTGTGGTTTGCTTCCATAAGAATTCTGTTTTTATGACTTGTATTTTGTATCAATAAATTCAACTTTTTTATATATATATATATATATATATATATATATATATATATATATATATATATATATATATATATATTTATATATCATTTTCTTTATTATTTTTTTCTTTTTCATAATTGCCTTTAAAATCCCATTTTTGATTATGTGTCATGTCATTTTGCCATGTCCCTTGTTTCACCAATAAAAACATGGTTTTGATATCTACTCATCTTCTAGCCATGTGTACTCATCTCATGTAAAGTCCCAAAAAAACAAAAACCTTTCTTTTCGCAGATTTAGGGATGGAGACACGTGACCCATATATCTCATTTAAAGTCCCAAACTCCCCCTTTTTAGTTTGAATTGTAAAACTTACTATTATCTCTGGAGCAGAAAGTGAAGGGAAGGAATTTCCCTAATGATGCAAAGACCAGAACAAAAACACCTGGCATGGATTCCAACCCTTCTCTACTATATCCAAAACAAAAAAAGGTTCTGGCTATATGTACACTTTAAGCCAACAGCAACCTTCTGGCCTCCAATAAAAAGTAAACACATTTTCTGCATCATTAAAAATCATCTTTAGTGCTAAAAAATTAAACAGCATGTAGAGAACAGGTGTACTGATTCCAGAGGAGGGAGCACATGCTGAGACGCAATGAGTCATGCAAAGAATCAATGACAAAGTTCAATTCTTTATTTCAACTGTCCCTTACAAAGTTTAACTGCATCAACTGGAGTGTGTGTATAGTGCGCATGGCTTGAGCTGACCTACTTTCCCCGTCTGTTACAAGGTTTGCTTTTTTCTTTAAATGCCTTGTTTGAAGTTGGCACACAGGAAGCCTCTAATGAAGGAAGCATCTTCAGAAGGCACCAGGCTTTCATTATCATCATTTGGAATGTTACTTGGAAGTTAGCCAATTAGTAAGCTAGTACGCTGTATATTTATTTTTAGTGTAAAATACTATAAATATGTAAACACTAAATAAATCATAAAGCTCACTATACAGTTTTCTAAAAGTGTATTTAGATGCAGTGGCTGTATTCATTTCCTTTTTGTTAACCACTTCAGCCCCAAAAGAATTTACCCCCTTCCTGACCAGAGCCTTTTTCTGCGATTCGGCACTGCGTTGCTTTAACTGACAATTGTGCGGTCGTGCGACGTGGCTCCACAACAAAATTGATGTCCTTTTTTTCCCACAAATAGAGCTTTCTTTGGTGGTATTTGATCACCCCTGCAGTTTTTATTTTTTGTGCTATAAACAAAAAAAGAGCGACAATTTTGAAAAAAAAAAAGCATTATTTTTTACATTTTGCTATAATAAATATCCCCCAAAAATCTATAAAAAAAATGTTTTCCTCAGTTTAGGCTGATACTTATTCTTCTACATATTTTTGGTAAAAATAAAAAAAAACGCGTATATTGATTGTTTACAAAATAGGGGATATTTTTATTGCATTTTTATTAATAAATTCTTTTTTTTTACTAGTGATGGGGGCGAGCAGCGATTTTTATGGTGACTGCGACATTATGGCGGACACATCGGAAATGTTTGACACATTTTTGGGACCATTGTCATTTACACAGCAATCAGTGCTATACAAATGCAGTGATTCCTGTGTAAATGACATGGGCAGTGAAGGGGTTAACCACTAGGGGGCAGTGTAGGGGTTAAGTATGTCCTGGGGAGTGTTTCTAACTGTGGGGGGGCGTGGCTACCTGGCACGTCACTGATCTCTGCTCCCGATCACAGGGGAGATGCTTGTTTACATTAGCATCTCCCCATTCTTCATCTCCGTGAGACGATCGCAGGTATCCCCGCGGCGATTGAGTCCGCGGACCCACGACCCAACTCACGGAGCTTGCCTGGCTGTATGTGCCATTCTGCCGCAGTATATCTTCGTGAAGCGGTTGGCAAGTGGTTAAAGCTAAATTTCAGGTTTAGTTTTACTTTAAATAATTAGTTTGGGTCAAGTTGGTCCAAGCCATCTATTTTCTTTAAAAGAAACAATGGGGGGGGGGGGGGGGGGGGGGGGGCGCCTCTCTAAGCGTAGTATTAAAAGCATGGACCTAAGTGGCAAGAATTTTGTCACCCGAAGAAGAAGTGAGACTGGTGCGAACTGTAGCCAGAATATGATCAGGAGGAATCACAGGAACAGGAACCGATTCCATCTTGGAAATAGAGGGAAATTGTTGCGACAAAGCGTCAGCCCTTACATTTTTAGTACCGGGTAAGGATGAGACAATGTAATTGAAACTTGAAAAGAAAAGAGTCCATCGTGCCCTTCTGGGAGGGGGGCGTTTAGCCTCAGACAAGAAATTACATAATCCAGGAAGTTAACCTGTTCACAATGGAACTCGCATTTCTCCAATTTACAGTAGAGATTGTTCTCTCTCAGCTTCTGAAGCACACAACAGACATCTGTGTGGTGGCTCTCTAGGGACTTGGAAAAAATGAGGATATCGTCCAGATAAACCACCACACATAGGTGCAACAAATCTCGGAGGACATCGTTGATAAATTCCTGGAAAACTGCCAGAGCGTTGCAACGGCAAATGGCATTACAAGGTACTCATAATGGCCTGTTCTGGTATTAAATGCATTTTTCCATTCGTCACCCTCCTTGATCCTCACGAGATTGTATGCTCCTCTCAAATACAGCTTCGTGAAAACCGTTGCTCCTTTGAGGCGGTCAAATAACTCCGTAATCAACGGAATTGGATAAGTATTTTTAATCGTGAAACTATTGAGACTCCTATAATCAATACAAGGTCTCAGTTCACCACTATTCTTCTTCACAAAGAGGAAACCAGCACCAGCAGGAGGCAAGGACTTGCGTATGAATCCTTGATAAAGTGCGTCTGCAACATACCCCTCCATGGCCTTATCCTCCGAGACTGACAAAGGGTAAACCCGGTCACAAGGGGGCATAGCACCAGGTTGAATGTCAATTGCACAATCATATGACCAGTGTGGAGGCAAACTACTGGCTTGACCTTTGTCAAAGAAATCTTTAAAATCCCTGTACTCCTCCAGCAGGGAGGAGAGTAAAAAGGTGCATAGGACTTTAGCCTCATTCTGGAAACATGTCTTACTGCATTGTGGATACTGGAAGGGGTGCTAATTAATGTTTCTATAATTTAAATAATATGTTTGGTGTCCTTGAGATAGGCATCTGTTTTTACAACTGAGGCTGGAGAAAGAAGTCAATATACTATCCTAACCTAGCAGTAACGTAATCTATCCCATTCACACACTAACACTACAGTATAATCACACTACACTATACTGACACACTATACTCACACTACACTAACACTTAACACTCAGTGTCACAATAACACACTAACTCGCTAGTAGCAAACTGAGCCCTGCATCTCCACTCCAACAACACTCTGCAAAAGGTTCCTGTGGGAAGGAACCTTTTATAGTGTGGAGTGGAACTATGAACACTGAGCCATGATTGGGCAAAGTCATCATGACTTTGTCCAGTCATGGCTCTGACTGTGCTCTGTGCCCTGATTGGGCAAATCCTTGCATCTGACCAGTGGTCAGGTGAATTGTATCATCCAATTAGGACCCTAGAATGCACTGTGCAGCACATGTGGGGCGCTCCGCAGGTGAACTTGCGATATTTGGGCAAACTTTTGCTCGGCTCGAACTGTTCACCCAACTCTAGTAGCGGATGATGTCACAGTCTTCACATCAGCCAATCAGAGAAAGAGTTTCCACATTGGCTACTGGAACTTCCTCAATAGTGGTAGACAGAAGCAATCAACACATTGAGCTTATGGGAATGTCAGAGCCCAGAAAATAATAAATAAAGCTAGCTGCAAAAAGCTAATATTAAATAGGAACACTCCAGCAGTGGCTAAATGTTGTTAGCCTGCAACAGGAAGTGCTGTCGGTGACAGAAGTTACCTAAAAATGTTTTGCTTTTAGAGGGTTTGGCATGATGCCAAACATACTAAAATAGATTAAAAGTTTTCCCTATTTACCCTGAAGATGTTATTTGTAATGAAACGCTGCATGGGGCGGGTAGGATGTGTCTGACATTATTATGTTTTCGCACATGCGCTCTGGTTACTGATGCCAATAGCACCATTTTGTATATCACAATTATTATTTAATGTTTGCTCATTTTGCACACAATTTTTTTTGAAAGTGTATGCAATAAGATTAAATAGAAATTTTTATTTTTTAAACATAAGTTTTTAAACAATATCATTGCCATTTTAGTCCTAAGACTAAAACTAAAGCTAAATCGAAATTTGCTGTCAAAATTAACACTTGTACAATTTAGAAATGATACCCCGGAGCGTGGGGATCAGAGTTGCAGATGTCTTCATACAGTGTCATATTAGCCGGTGAAGTAGAGGCACACAGGTAAGAAGTAAAAAAGTGGGATATTTGTAGATAACGGAAGATTTCCCTGTTTGGGAATTGGAATTGTTCCTGCAGGCTCAAAAAGGTTTTCAGGGAAGAGGAAGATACCAGAGTGGTTTAACTAGGCTAATCCCTCTGGTATCTACGCTTCCAAATTGTAAAAGCATCTGGGTCTATGTGAGCTGGCAAGAACAGCGGGTGGCCTAAGAAGGATAATAAGGGGTAGTGTGGGGAGTGTAGTTTAAAGGGACTTTTGAGTCTATCCCATAGCTGCAGGGAGTGTGCTGACACTGGGTTATGTAAGGACTTACGTTCTGGGCATTGTAACCAAAGCAAATTATCTACCAAAAGAGGGTTGAGGTCTATAGCTTTGAGGCTCACCCACAGCGGGAGAGGTGTAGTATCTTGAGTGGCTGAATACCTGTTGTCCCATGGTCCTATGGTGTTGGATGTATGCCCTGGAAACCATCAACCATCCACGTGTTTCCTGTGAGTTGTCCATGAGATCCTGGGAAAAACATTTGAGTAGGTCTGGAGCCAGAAGGAGTGTGAATGGTGGTATAACAAGTTATTTTTCACCTCCTTGTGATACAGGGGTCATATTACAGGGTAAGGAGCTTGGCTATCTTTTCTGGTGGTCATGGTTGGATTGGTTTACTTGCATCCTGGCACAAGAGAATTTGGATCTTTTGTCTTCACAAGCACTTTTGTGGACTTTTTATCACTTTATTATTTTAAGCATTAAAAGGACTTTTTTCAGGACTTTATTTCAAGCATAAATTGCATGTGGTGTATTGTAGATTTAAAGGGACATTACCTATGTTTGATGTTTGTAAACACTGAGGATAGTGCTTTATATATATATATATATGGTTTTAGAAAAGTTTACATATACCTTAAAAACATATTTTGGCCCTTCTCCACAAAGCCGTAGCTGGCATCCCCCGACGCTGTTGTATCCATATCGCACATATTTTTGTAGCTACCAAGCAGACTATTGCCTGCGCTTGCGAATCTCCATCCCTAAACTTTGAAGAAGATACATTTAGAATACAGGGCAAGATGGTAAATTAAAAAATTAACAACTATCCTGAAGGTCACCCACAATAAATTGTATAAATTTGTTTCCATATGGCAGCCATGGCTTGAGTATTTCCCTTCTTCCCCTCACACCCCTCATCTAGTGCAACTTCGATGCAGGGGTTGGACCTCCCATCCTAATTTTTATGCCTATCTCAAGAGTCCTCAAGCGGTCTCCATGGTCCCCTCATCCCTTTTTGTTTTCTTCTCTCTCTTTTTTTCTTTCTTCTCCAAAAGCCACCATTAGCTTTCCATTTAGCAAACTACACTCGATACATGTGGGTTGCCTTGAAATGCTCACAGGGGGGTTCTGTGTCCCTGTATATTCTACTTCTTGTATTTTTAGAGACACACAAGTGCTTCTAGACACTGTAAGCTTTTTCTTTCTGTTAAATGTATATTTGTGATCTAATTAAATATTTCTGAAACAGTTTCACTCAATGCTGAGGTGCTTGATGATCAGTTTATCCACTCTGAATACTTGTGTTTGTTTTTGTCTTTGTGTTTGTTTTATTTTTCAGCAACTCCTGCACATGCGTGGATTTACTGTTTATTTGCATGCTCAGTCACTTTGTGTATTAATTGCCAATGCTAAGAAAGCGCAAATGAGTGATTTAATTTACCAATCTGCCCATTGCTTCCTATGGAGGACTAACTGATTGTTCTTGCTCCCACAGCAAATTTGAAGACCTCCTTGGGTGCAATTGAAAATGAGGATTTCAAACCTAAAAATCTTATGGGCATTTGTCTCTTGCAACTGCCTCTGCGAAGATCTATATCTTTCCAGAATGTAAAGGGAAATTTGGTGGTAAATGCAAGCAACTGCAGGCAAATCCAAATGGGTAGCAGAAGGTCAGCAATGGTAGCTCTATACATCTTTTAGGAAAGGCTCAATTTAACAGCAGTTTAATATAACAAGGCAAAAATTGTGGAGCATTATTCTGCCAGAGAGATTAGAATCAAAAGGACAATACAATTCTAGTTTAATAGGCAAATCTCATTCTGTTGTGCATTCAAATTCTTCACTTTGCACACATCATTTCATTTATTTCATTGGCTTCTATAAGAATGTTGGTTGTGATAACCTAATGTCCTTTTCTGTCAGAATGGCTATTGGAATAAAGTGGTTACAGGTTAAAAAAGGCAAACTCATTATATTCGTTCTAGTTTAGTAGCTGAAAATAGAGCTCTCAAGTGAATGAGAAAGAAGCAAATTTGAGTCTACATATGGAGATTGTGTTGGCTTCAAGTCTCAAGGTAGCCTGCACTCGTGGTCATTAAGCATGATTGTAGGACACTTCAAAAGCTAAAATAAAGGAATTATATTCTTGTGATTGCAAATATTTTTTTTGCTGTATGAGTCATTCCCTGTTTCCATTCTTATCAGCATTTATAAATGTGATCCAATGATACTGGCACAGTACTCATGTCTTTATCTCTATGCTGGGTCAAATTTCCATTGGGAGGTTTAATCACTTTCAATGTCTTTGTATGTCCACCTCCTACTTAATTGGCCTTTTCTAACCTAGGATAAAATTACATTCATTTATGGTTCAAATGTATGCAAACATCACAATATCACGTATATCTGAATGGTCGACTGCAGTTCAGCACTAAATCACATCTACTTAGTAAGTCAATTTCCTATTCTGATCAGGCTGATGTGTGAAACATTTAGATTAGAAGTGCATAATGATGGATATGCCTTCACTGCTGCATCTGTCTCCGATTCTATTTAGTCTTAAAGTGAAACTGCTGAGGTTTTGCTGAGAAAAAGAAGACTCCCTTTAAATGTACCGTATATTCTTAGAAAGTATTTTTTTTAAGTCTTCTAATATCAGGGAATGCCTCTTTATCGGTTATAGCTGTGAGCAGGATTCTGGAAAAAAAGCAATGCGTCCATCACACAAAGTGAGTGAATAAGTTTGCCTTATCGCAACACAGTAACTTTTTTTTCTAATTTTAGAAAATCCTTGCAATTGCAGATTGAAACCTTATGTTCCATTTGGCTCCTTTTCCATGTTTTACAGCTTCTCCTTAGCTTTGGTTGTATAAAGCATGTTGTTGTTTACAGAGGTCAGTAGCTCACGCTTAAATTTTCACACACAAATAAATAAATCCTTCCTCTTCCTGTGGTTCTGTCCACAATTGTCTGTTGGTTATGGCATATAGCTTCAGCCATTACCCCGGTATAAACATTTGATGCCAATCGCGTACATATACATGATTCGGTGGCAAGTGGATACTCAACTTTCCCAGTGCCCACATTTCCAAACACTGATTTATTTGCAAGTGTTCATTCGCATTGGTCTTTTGATGCCCTGCAGCTCTCAATGGTTCCTCCCTTTTACCTCACATTACTCTAGGTAGACATTTTTCTTCTTTACTATAATGGGAACTATACTTTTGAGACTGGAAATAGCCTGTAAAACTACCCAAGCTGAAGGTTGTGTGGCTGTCACAAAATAGGGAAATGCATCTGAGGTGAAACTAATTATTTTGCACATTGTAAAGGCTCAATTAGAGACAGAGACTGCAAGGAAACACCATTGCTGTCCTTTTTCTTTAGAAAACCCATAGTGCCCTGCAAATTCTGGTATGTGTTCAATGATTATGTGTAAGAAATAAGACTGTCTATTTGTATTGTATACATTGCAACTTTTCCTCTTTATCAATGCATTTTTATTGCAGCTTAAGGCTAGGGTTATATCTCCGTGGGTGGGGAACGTGTGCAAAATTGTGCTTGTTCACGACCTGCAAAGAAACATGTTGCACTTCAGCAGACATGTGGGGCTACCAATAATTAAGGGCACTCCCATGCATCATTTTTGTGCATGCTAAACTGTATGGTGATGCAGCACCATGCTATTAAGTGTGGCACAATTTAAAAAAAGGGTCCAAGATTTGTTTTCCCCACATTTCTTGCAGGTAGGACAGCCTATTGAAATGAATGGGCTGCTCTACCCAATCCATGCACACGCAAACACGCATGCAGAGATGTGAACATAGCCTCACTGAAAATGAAAAGAATAGCAACATTGCTGGCACCAAGTTATGAATGAGAAGGCAGCATCTCTGGGCAATCTGGTCTGCTGGAAAATGTGGAATGTATTAAAAAATATGCTCTTAATTGTTTGAGTATAAACAAAGTCGTATTATTTTAAGAAAAGCATATACATAATCATAGAACATTTTCAATATTATCCAAACTCTATGAGGCCATATTTAACCACTATTGTCCTGAATAATAATCTATATATTACTCAAGTGCACAGCATGAATCTAACCACGGCGGCTCAAGTGCCATTGTTAAAAACAGCTAGTTTCAGAGTGCTACATTGCAGGTGCAAGGATCTTTTTCTAACTTCTAAGCTGACAACAGATTATTGAAGTATTGAAGAAAACTCACATTTTAAAATCATGGACTCGATACAGAGTAAGATCACCCTTTGCTATCAGAACAACTTCAGTTCTTGGAATGCTGGCATACACATTTTGATTGTTGAACTGTGTGAAGTGGAATGCTGAACCCTTTTTCAAAAAGAAGAAAAGCCTTCTGTTTTGTGACCTATTAAGTAGATGAAGTAAAGAATGATTCACGAGATAAAGATATGTAGCATTTCTTTTTTTCTCAGAGTTACGATTTTGTGCTTTATGCAAAGCACTGACTCTGGATATAAGCAGTTTATGAATGGTGGTCTTGTCATAACATGCAGCATTATGAAGCCCACTATATGTTTTTTGTTCAGACTTGGTCAAAGAGGTGCCAATTTTGCGATAACTTGAAGGATCTGCTTTATGGCATTTAATTACTATTATCTAAGTGGGTACGTTTTAATTTGCAGCCACTTTTCCTCCTTGTTGATGGATATTTCCTTAGTTTAGCATATGTTATTATTTTAGTGACTGTTCACCTTTACACATGTAACTTTTTTCATGTTGTCGTTATGGGGTATTGTTTGTAGAATTTTGAGGAAAATAATGAATTTAATCCATTTTGGAATAAGGCTGTAACATAACAAAATGTGGAAAAGGTAAAGTGCTCTGAATGCTTTCCGGATGCACTGTAATGTGGTCTGACCACGCCCCAATCAGCATTGAAATTGGCAACTCGCATAAACATACTTTTCCCTGTCTCTGGAGGTTGAACTCCAATCTTGTTGCGGACCCCAAACACTATAGCAAGATAGAGGAAGCCCAACACTTCTATCCCACCCCTTTACCTTACACCCTTTAAAAACTATCCCTTTACCCATAGATATCTTACACTTTATGATCCCAAATCTTAATCTCCTTCCATGGAAACGCTCTGAAATGCATACTCTACTAGATCGTCACATACACTGCAAACTGGCACCCTTCCAATATCTACAAAACACATATGCACTTAGCCCCCATTAAATTTTCACCTATATGAGTGTGCACCACTGCTTTAGCTCAACCAATATTTCCCTTGAAACAAACCTCTCATTACCTGGATTTCACTATACCAACAGCCAACCTTACCCGGGTAAGGGTATAACCTTATTGTACTTCTACTTACTTAACACTGAGCTGACTCCCAGACCACTTTCCCTGTCCAAATAAGAATCTGACTTAAAGGTGAGCATCACAGACCAAGACTGGGAAAAAACATTTTATCACACATACAAATCCTCACATTGTTCCAATCATTGGGAAATATATATAAAATTCACCCACTGTTATTACCTGACACCCATGGGGCTATCTACAATTTACCCTAACTGCTCCCAACCTTGCTGGAGACAATGTGGTGAAAATGGCTCCTTACACTATCTATTGGGTCAGAGAGAAAAGGGGTCGGGACTTTGAATGAGGCATTGGCTACAACCAGATAGAATACATTATAATGGTTTTTAATTCAATAGATATATATATATAAAAATCAATTCATAACAATTCGATCATGAATGTATAACATATCATAAATACACATAATAATACATATAATACTTCTTATTAACACATTTAATCCTCCCTAGTTCCACGTGGGCAATAAAAAATATATATATAAAATCCATAATTTTTCTGAAAAACCCCATGGGTATCCAGATGATATAAAAATAAGGGTGACGTCGCATCTAGGAAAGCTCTACGCGTTTCGTGGAACCCTCCACTCATCAGGAGCAATGCGGGGTACGTCTAGTTGCATCTGGAAAATATATAACCAGAAGACTGTGCCATAAGTGGAAGGGAGAAATGAGGTGGAAAAAAAAAAAATATATGGCAAAAAATAAGAAAGCAAAACACAATGGATGCACCCCCACCGTACCTGGCGAGACAGCCCTATAGACCAGCCCCATGGGTATGGAACGGAGGACATGGCGGAAATATCTGGCACGGGAGCTGAGGAGGTGGTCCGGCAGCAAAAAAGATCAGCACACATAGCAGCGGGCAAGCATATGAGAAAAGAGGAAAGACCTAAAATATCCAAAAAACTAAAATAAAGGAATAAAATAATGGAATGAAAACAGTGGTGATTTGAATGAAAACCAGAAATAGAAAAAGATAAAGAAACTAAGGTGGGTTTAAATAGTGAATGTATGATGAAACCAAGGCCCCAAAGAATGTCAGAAACAGTAGAACTAAGTGCGTAGTTATAAGAAGTACCTAGGTGCATAGGAATGGTGGTAAATAATTGTTACTCACCATAGTATATAGTAAAAAAATGTGTAAGCACCAAGGAAACCTATAGTGGCCCAATAAGGGAAAAAAGACAACAGGTGATGACTGGAATCATATTGCAGGAGCATGAACGCAAATATATGTGTATGCAGATGAGAGGAAAACAGAGGTGAAACAAAGCTGCTTCCCATGGTATATGTACCCTGCCGGAAGTCCACACCAACATCACGCAGAGTGTGCAGAGGTAAAGAAAGGGCGCCAAACCGGGCTGAGCCGCTCCGGAATAGGCGTCCAAGTCCTCAATGCAGATGCAGATGGCAGAAAGGGCGGGCTGGCGCACGACGCCAGAATGACGTCACGCGCACGGCACGCATAGCGTGGTGTCGATGCACGTCAGGTGACCACCCCACCACCCAACAGGGGGGAAGGGGAGGACCCCGAACATGCATCACAGCTCCCGACACAGACAGAACCACCGAAAGTCCCCGGACCCCACAACCCATGGGACAAGGGCAATCCAATCAACCCACGGCGGGTAGGCGCAAGCATGTGCCAGCCTTATGGGGTAAACAGCCCCTTAGAAGATATGATGAGCCGTATACTGTAATAGCTCATACATATACAAAAACTAGAGGGGCCGGAAATGTACAGCCAAGTGCCTCCATCCCTAAATTATCAATTGTAAAAAAGAGCGGGGTGGGACTTTAAATGAGGTCATGACCACTAACTGTCAGGTACCTCCATCCCTAAATATTGGGTCAGAGAGAAAAGGGGTCGGGACTTTGAATGAGGCATTGGCTACAACCAGATAGAATACATTATAATGGTTTTTAATTCAATAGATATATATATAAAAATCAATTCATAACAATTCGATCATGAATGTATAACATATCATAAATACACATAATAATACATATAATACTTCTTATTAACACATTTAATCCTCCCTAGTTCCACGTGGGCAATAAAAAATATATATATAAAATCCATAATTTTTCTGAAAAACCCCATGGGTATCCAGATGATATAAAAATAAGGGTGACGTCGCATCTAGGAAAGCTCTACGCGTTTCGTGGAACCCTCCACTCTTCAGGAGCAATGCGGGGTACGTCTAGTTGCATCTGGAAAATATATAACCAGAAGACTGTGCCATAAGTGGAAGGGAGAAATGTCCCACCCCGCTCTTTTTTAAAAAAGAGCCCGGTGGGACTTTTTTTTTTTTTTTAACATAAAGTTTATTTATTCGTAACAAAACAGAACATAACTTATTCGTAATACAGACGGGGTGGGACTTTAAATGAGGTCATGACCACTAACTGTCAGGTACCTCCATCCCTAAATATTGGGTCAGAGAGAAAAGGGGTCGGGACTTTGAATGAGGCATTGGCTACAACCAGATAGAATACATTATAATGGTTTTTAATTCAATAGATATATATATAAAAATCAATTCATAACAATTCGATCATGAATGTATAACATATCATAAATACACATAATAATACATATAATACTTCTTATTAACACATTTAATCCTCCCTAGTTCCACGTGGGCAATAAAAAAATATATATATAAAATCCATAATTTTTCTGAAAAACCCCATGGGTATCCAGATGATATAAAAATAAGGGTGACGTCGCATCTAGGAAAGCTCTACGCGTTTCGTGGAACCCTCCACTCTTCAGGAGCAATGCGGGGTACGTCTAGTTGCATCTGGAAAATATATAACCAGAAGACTGTGCCATAAGTGGAAGGGAGAAATGTCCCACCCCGCTCTTTTTTACAATTGATAATTTAGGGATGGAGGCACTTGGCTGTACATTTCCGGCCCCTCTAGTTTTTGTATATGTATGAGCTATTACAGTATACGGCTCATCATATCTTCTAAGGGGCTGTTTACCCCATAAGGCTGGCACATGCTTGCGCCTACCCGCCGTGGGTTGATTGGATTGCCCTTGTCCCATGGGTTGTGGGGTCCGGGGACTTTCGGTGGTTCTGTCTGTGTCGGGAGCTGCGATGCATGTTCGGGGTCCTCCCCTTCCCCCCTGTTGGGTGGTGGGGGCGGTCACCTGACGTGCATCGACACCACGCTATGTGTGCCGTGCGCGTGACGTCATTCTGGCGTCGTGCGCCGGCCCGCCCTTTCTGCCATCTGCGTCTGCATTGAGGACTTGGACGCCTATTCCGGAGCGGCTCAGCCCGGTTTGGCGCCCTTTCTTTACCTCTGCACGCTCTGCGTGATGTTGGTGTGGACTTCCGGCAGGGTACATATACCATGGGAAGCAGCTTTGTTTCACCTCTGTTTTCCTCTCATCTGCATACACATATATTTGCGTTCATGCTCCTGCAATATAATTTCAGTCATCACCTGTTGTCTTTTTTCCCTTATTGGGCCACTATAGGTTTCCTTGGTGCTTACACATTTTTTTACTATATACTATGGTGAGTAACAATTATTTACCACCATTCCTATGCACCTAGGTACTTCTTATAACTACGCACTTAGTTCTACTGTTTCTGACATTCTTTGGGGCCTTGGTTTCATCATACATTCACTATTCAAACCCACCTTAGTTTCTTTATCTTTTTCTATTTCTGGTTTTCATTCAAATCACCACTGTTTTCATTCCATTATTTTTTCCTTTATTTTTGTTTTTTGGATATTTTAGGTCTTTCTTCTTTTCACATATGCTTGCCCGCTGCTATGTGTGCTGATCTTCTTTGCTGCCGGACCACCACTTCAGCTCCTGTGCCAGATATTTCCGCCATGTCCTCCGTTCCATACCCATGGGGCTGGTCTATAGGGCTGTCTCGCCAGGTACGGTGGGGGTGCATCCATTGTGTTTTGCTTTCTTATTTTTTGCCATATTTTTTTTTCCACCTCATTTCTCCCTTCCACTTATGGCACAGTCTTCTGGTTATATATTTTCCAGATGCAACTAGACGTACCCCGCATTTCTCCTGATGAGTGGAGGGTTCCACGAAACGCGTAGAGCTTTCCTAGATGCGACGTCACCCTTATTTTTATATCATCTGGATACCCATGGGGTTTTTCAGAAAAATTATGGATTTTATATATATATATTTTTTATTGCCCACGTGGAACTAGGGAGGATTAAATGTGTTAATAAGAAGTATTATATGTATTATTATGTGTATTTATGATATGTTATACATTCATGATCGAATTGTTATGAATTGATTTTTATATATATATCTATTGAATTAAAAACCATTATAATGTATTCTATCTGGTTGTAGCCAATGCCTCATTCAAAGTCCCGACCCCTTTTCTCTCTGACCCAATATTTAGGGATGGAGGTACCTGACAGTTAGTGGTCATGACCTCATTTAAAGTCCCACCCCGCTCTTTTTTACAACGGCTCCTTACACTATAACATAGTTTGCAAGTCCATTCAATCCTTTTGGAATTATATTTTCACCTTGATATCTGAGCTTGTAGGTTACCAGGTCAGCCCTAGCCCAACTCTAGCCATACTTCGATGGTATAGATAAATTCTCCTCCAAATCTAGGACGATCATATTTTCACCTACTGCATGCGGCAAAACTCAACACTTTGGAAACTCTATCACAACCCTCCACCTCCCTTAGTGATGTTAACCATCAATGCGAAATGGAGAAGCTTTTTGCTCTCCAAAACTTATCCTACGCCAAATATTATGCTACTTTGTCTATATCGCTTCACAATCCTAGCTGTCCAGTCACTCTCTGACATTTGAATTTGCCCTGGAGCATGCATTTCTCTTACAACTTGACTTTCTTTTTGTGTATGCTTATTTTCATCTTTGTTATCCCCAAGGCCCCTGTTCTTACCTCTCCTATCCCCGCCCCTCCCTCCTCACCCCTTCCTTCCTCCCCCTTCTCTTCCCTTACCTTTTCGGGTTCACTATAATTCGTATGTACCATGACAGATTGGATGTTTATGCAGCTGATGTATCAAGATATTTGATATTAAGAGTCTAAAACAGTCTTAACTTTTGTTCTTTACCGCTAATACATAAGTGAACCTCAATGTTATACTCTCTGTATATGTTATTGAAAAACAAAATTCAATAAAAACGAATTAGAAGTAGGCATACTACATCTTCCATTACAAAAATGTAATTAAAGCTTGTGAAACACTAAGTACATCCTAATATTCTACAATGTGTGAATTACATTTTAAAGTCATAATTGTACTGTACTTGAAGCCTGGAACATTTATCCCCTGTTTGTACATGCAGCATTAAAATGCTGTCCAAACAGCACTGGCCACTTGGGTAAACTATAAGAGTCAATATTTCTGCAGCATTTGCAATTTATCCAGCTTGACCTAGACACAGCAGGCAACAGTATAAAGAAACCTTCAGTGAATGCTTCTCTCAGCACTAGTTTGTTTTTGTTACTCTTCTAGACTTTTGGGTAAAGGCATTTGGCATTTGGGTAAGCTTGGTGGACCTTACCCAAGAATGTACACTGAACCATCTTTGATGCTTGTGTATGTAGGGCCTTATTTTCCAATTAAGCCTAAATGGCGAGTGATATGCACGGATCCCAATAGGCCTTTTTAGCTTTTATTAACCCTTTCTACACTGGAGAGACCCTTTAAATAATTTACAGGTCTCAGGGAAATACTGTGCAAAATTATACCAATTTGTGCGCATAGCTTAATCAAACGTTTTCTCACATCCCATGCTTCGTATCTCACTTATGAAATTATTTTCAGTGATCTTTAAGGAATATAAATAATAGCAAAAAAGAAGCACACACAGGTACAGTGGTAGTGTTCCTGTACATTGGTTCAGAAGTGCATTTTAAAACTGGTAGTAAGTCTACTTCTCTCTTTTATTGGTGGTCACTGGTCAGTGAAGAAGGGCCCGCTTACATTGATAGTCAGCAGAGAAGTAACCCCTTACATTGTCAATAAAAAAGCGTCCCCTTATTTTTGGTGGTAAATGTGGTTCCCTTTTACGTTGGTGGCCAGGGAAGAAGGGTTTTCTTACAGTGGTGGTTAATGAAGAAGAGGCGCCTTATGTGTCCACTTATGTAGCCAGGTGCTGGGCTACAGCATTATGGAGAAGGAGACATTGCTTTCTATTCTTCTCTTCCTCTACTGAGATACTGATGTTATGCTGCACCATACTCCTCCAGCTAGCAGTGGGAGAGCTAAAGCCAAGCAAGGCCATAGACTTCTAGACAGTGTACTGAGAATACTGGGAATTCCAGCTTAAGATGGCAGCCATATAAGGGAACATATAGACTGCAGATCCCAATAGGCACTGTGCAGTGGGAGGAATGGAGAGATGATTTTTATTACACTGCTTGGGAAAGTTTTTATGCTTGGCACTGAGAGAGGAGAGAGAGCACCTCTGTCTGGATATTTGCCTTCAGGGAGAGACACAGGGGCCCCACCTTCTACAGCGAGAAATCACAGCAGCATCCCAGGGACTGCCAAGAGACCTATTCGCTCATTGCTGATGCTTGTAGCAGGGAGTGAGCAATTAAAAGCAAGACACCAAGTGTATCTAGTCCATACTGCACCTATACTGCACTCATTCCAAATCTAGACTGCCCCTATACCATTCCTATACTGCATTATACCAAACCTTTACCGCATCTGAACCACACCTACCTTGCACCTGTACCAAGACTATAATGTACCTGTATTGTACTTATACTGCATGCGGGTAAACTGGGACAGTCGTTAAGTGCACTGGCACTCTTAAAGGGTCCAAATGATAGTTGGCAGGAGAACATCTAAAAGGACTGCCCCTCCAGCAGTGGCGGAACTACCAGGGTCACAGCAGTCGCACTTGCAACCGGCCCTGGGGTTCCACCACTGTGGGGGGGGGGCCCTGCCTGCCCATTACGGCACTGTGGGGGCCGCATGTTCCGCCACCACTGGGGAAGGATCGTCCACTGGGGGGAGGCCTGTCAATCACTGCCCACCTGCCAATCGCCGCTCACCGCCTATTGCTCCAGAATTCAGTCAGATGCCATAATGTCGAGGGGAAAATGGAGCAGAAAGTCAGCTGACGGCCAGTAGAGTGAAGGGGGAGGAGCTCTCCACTCTCAGAGGAGCCCCCATGTCAGCAGAGGCATCCCTGGAGGCACGTGAAGGGAGCAAAGAGGCAGAGACACACTGACAAAGGAGGAGGGGGATCAACTGGCACTGAGAGCAGGTAAGTGCCAGTGTCACCGATCCTATTCCCCCACCACTACTACCGCTGCCTCTGACTGATCCCACCCCCTCCCACCAGGCAGTGGTGATGGGGGGATAGGGATGACATCAGTGGCAGTGTCTGATGTCATCCCTATCTTTCCAACTGCCACTGATGCCCTCCCTATCCCCACCACCTCCAATAATATCATCCCTAGCCCAACACCACCACCACTGATGTCATCGCTATCCTTATCACCACCACTTCCACTGATCTCATACCTATCCCACCACACCACTGATGTCATCCCTAGCCTCACCACCACCACTGATGTCATCCCTATCCTCACCACCACCACTGATGTCATCCCTATCCTCACCACTGCCACTGATGTCATCCCTATCCTCACCACCACCACCACTGCCACTGATGTCATCCCTATCCCCACCACTGCCACTGATGTCAGGCCTATCCTCACCACTCCCACTGATGTCATACCTATCGTCACCACCACCACTGCCACTGATGTCATCTCTTGGCCAAATATGTGTATGTGTATGTGTATGTAAGCGCTCTGAAACCCCATGTAGTAAAGGACTGTGCTATACCAGTGGAAAAAAGCGCCCTGAGGCGATTCAGTTCGCATAGGTAGCGCTATACAAAGTAAGTCACTCACTCACCACCGCTGCCACTGATCCAATCCCCCCTACCATTATTAGTGGACTGATCCCACCCCCCTCATAGGGTTGCCACCTCATCCCTTTAAAACCAAACTAATTTTAATTACACAGGTTTTGGTGCTAATTTAATGCAGGTAAGGCAATAAGTTAATTTAATTACCACTTTATTCAGCCACAGAACCTGTGTAATTAATATGCATTTGGTTTTAAAAGGGATGAGGTGGAAACCCTACCCCCCTCCCCACCACCAGCAGCACTGCTGCCACTGATTAATGGGGGGGGAGGACTTCATGGTTTCTGCACCGCGGCCCTGAAGGTTCTAGTTACACCTCTGCCCTCTAGTAATAATTATTCATCAAACCTTCTTGCTCCCCTGCCCCCTACACTACCATCCTCTTTCTTTTGGACAGTAAATACTCAGTCGGACTAGGACTAACATATTCACCGTAAATGTGTTCTTGCAGTCTAGTTCCAGCTCTTGGTAGATTAAACTATTCTGCCGCTCACTGCTGCAATTTCAATTTTTGTTATGTAGCAAGGTACCAGGCCTTCATTGATCTATAGAGAACCTCCAGGGCCAGGGACAGCTGATATCCTTCTTTCACACTTCTTGGATGCAAAAGAAAGTTTATTTCTCTTAACAAACCTTTTGGGGGAGAGAGGGTTATGGCCAGGACACCCTTAGGTAGTTGCAAGATTAATTGGCAGACTCTGAGACTTCAATAGGAGGACAGCCATGCAGGGAAAGGCATCCAGCAAGATGCCACATCTGCATGTGTAGGAATGCTGTCTCCTATGACAACAGTCTTTAACAGTTCCAAACACAAGGCTTAACAGTTCCTTCACTTTCACTACAATCACTGCTTGTAGTTATTCAACACAATGAGCTCCCAGTCTCTCACTAGACCCACTGATTCACTGCCACTGATTCCCTTGAGCTCCTTCAATCTTCACAGTGGTATCTTCCTCAAATGTCCCCCCCCCCCCTTCTCTGCTGGGTCCATAGCTTGGCAATCTAGATACCACTCAAGCATCACCCAAGCTGGCCTGCTCGGTCCCTAGCTTGACACACAAGGCTGCTCTGCAAGCGTCACCTCCGCTGGCTGGGTCCCTGGCTCCCTCTTTACATTGATAGCTGGTAGAAAAGTAACGCTGCCGATTGAAGTATGCAGGCACTACTCATTGCTGGATCAATTACAATGAGTGGGTCATTCCAGTTAATTGCTGTTGTGGGGCCACTAGCAACCTTTTGCAGTAACCTTGGGTTCCATTAAACCCCACTGAATACTTGTAAATATGGTAAGGATTACATAGTTTTTTTGAAATATTATATCAACAGTGAATATGTAAAGACATGGGCCTCTAGGTTGATTTCGTAACTAGCAGGAGAAGCTCCTATGTGCTTCTGCTGACGATTTGCTTGTTGCTGCTACTGCTGATGCTAGGTTTGCTTAAACTTTGGTCTTTTGTATTTCAGGATGGTGGGTCATTCACATTAAGTAGGACAATAAGTATATTCATCGGTAGAGGTTTGAGGTGACGTTGCTAATGCTGCACCTCAGCAATGATTTCAGCCATTTATAGCAAACATGCAAGACAGTAGGGGAGAACAGAGAACAATGCACCTGTAGACACACACTACAACAATCTGTCAAGTATGGTGGGTGAGCTTCAAGCTTACTTGCTTTCAGAGATAAAAAATATATCATTATTACATACAGGGCTGAGTATTAGGCAGCCAGCATCTCACTATAAAAGCGAAATAGGAATGTATTCTACACTCTGGGCCTAACTTGTGTCAGCTTTTGAGAATGAAACATCTTTTCAGGTCCACACTGCATCCCTGCTCCATAATTTCTGCTGCAAGAACCTCTTCCAGCACTGGTGCAATCACCTTTGCCTGGAGCAACAGTAGCATCAGCAACCACTACAGATTATGCACCATGATGGTTTTTTTTATAGCCCCCACACAATGCTTAGGTATCCTATCAAAATCATAAGCAACATCTGGAATATATGACATGTTTGAAGTTGAACTGTCTGTCATCCAAAATAAGCCAAGCCATGATTTACCAACTGGAGCATTGGCATAACTTGCCATACAGACGCATGCTTGCCCTAACTCTCAGGTAGGAGAGAAGGGTGCAGATCCACCAGCGGTTGGTACCTTCCTACCTAGCTGCCATGCTGCCTACTCTCGGTTATATTTATGATATGTTTTTATCTGCACACCTTTGTAGATGTGTATTAGGGTAAAAATAGTAGTACAATTTCTAGGTAGAGAAAAGGAAGGCAATTAAAATAAATATATACAAAGCTTATAGAAGGAAAATTTGTAAATTGTAATAAAAGAAAAAAAAAAAAGTAGAGCCTCTGCTTCTTTTTGATTAAACAATCTTAAAGTGGTGTTGCCACCAAAAAAAAAAAAAAAAAGTGCTTAAGAATCATAAAAAAAATAAATAATAATAATTGGAAAAAAAACCTCTAAACTCACCTCTAAATGCCTGTTGCTAGGGGGTCCCTCGTAGTCTGCCACCTTCAGTGCCCGGGCACTAACATCACTTCCCCTCGGCGCCGCACAGTCATCTAGGACCTGTCACGTGTCCCAGATGACTGAGCGTCGTATCACGGCGCACGGTGCCGCTCGTGCATGCGCAGTGGGTGCCCGGCTGTGAAGCCACAGTCGGGTGCCCACAGTAAGAATGCCGGCGCCGCAAGCGGAGCAGGGAACTAGGGGGGGGCTTCATTCCCCCGCATTGCTGGACCCTGGGACAGGTAAGTGTCCGATTATTAAAAGTCAGCAGCTGCAGTATTTGTAGCTGCTGACTTTTAAAAAAAATTTTTTAGGTGGCACACCTCTTTAACTGTTTCTCTCTATCCACTAATTTATATAGGAAGATCTTGAAAGTTTTGGTTGAATCACCCTTGAGCACAATATATGTGCGGGTATCAGAAAGTTGGCGATTTGCCTCTGTCATGTAATCATGAATGTTCATGACCAGGCCCCCCTTATCCAAATTACGGATAACGATAGACTGATCTTCTTCAAAACTTTTCAAGGACAGTCTCTCGCCTCTGGTTAAGTTGTCCCGCCACTCCGTTGATCCCCCCAAAGATGACACAGCTAGGGCTGTCAGGTCCCACTCCACCGATTTCTGAAACTGATTTATTTCAGGGGTGCGGGAGTTGACTGGATAAAAGTCTGATCGAATCTTGTATTTAACAGATTTAACTTTATCATCCCCAGCTACCGATACACTAGTCACGGATCCCTCATGTGAGAGATCTTCAAGATCCCTCATGGCACAGAGTTCCCTGAAAGTGTATTCCAAACAATCAGACCCAACATCCAGAGCTTCAGAGACATTGTCCCCCAAATTATCTGTTGTTATCTACAGTATGGTAATGTTTTCTAAGGGTAAGAAGATGCAATTTTTCATGCATTTCCCATGCAGCATTTTCAATAATTTTTTTTATATATCGGTCCATATTCCTACCCTTATTCATGCTTCTTTGTGGACATCATGTTTCATGGTAGCTGTTTCTTTTCAGTTCTCAAATCAAATTTTATTTGAATTAAATTAAATTAAAATCAACATTTATTTTCATATTTTGATATGTACACTTGCCCATTCAGACAAGGTTTGTTTCAATACACACATAATTACTAAATTATAAATTCATTTGTAACTTAAGACATACTATGTGTGTGTGCGCATGTTTTTTTCAATTTTTTCTATTTTTGTTTCTTTGTCCACAAACTTTTTTTTTTCTTTTATAACAATTTTATGTTGACACATTTTGTTTGTGGTTTTTAACAATATAATTTAATTTTACGCATTCAATTCAACAATTGTTTGCCTTTATCATATGTGTCCTTTCATTTCATATGTAATTCATATAGAGTGTTTATAGGGCCAGGCAGGGACGTTATATGGGATATTCTTTAGACATAGATTGCTTTCTTTTGGTCCCTCCCATGTTCCCTTTTCCTTCTTTTGACTGGCTATGGTGTCTGTGTATGTCTATGTCGTTGTTGCTCTCAGCATGTAGTAGCCGAAGTTCTGATTGACTTCATGTGATTCCATTGTTCAAACAAGGTGCACAGCTGAGAGGGATTTTAGATGTTCCCCTGACGTTGTCCTCACCTGTGTTTTACATGAGGGGGGAGCCCTATTTAAGGGATGTCAGTGAAACATTTCAGGGTAATGAATAAGCGCAGCATCGCTGTGTGAAACGTGTCTACCTGTACTCGTTTGCCTGTCCTGTGGTGTTATTCATGTAACGGATTTTACAATAAAGAGATTCATCACTACCTTGTTGTGCAGCCATCCATTCCTTTTATCCATGAATGCCCAGAACACAAGAAGTCTGCAATATGGGCCTTCATTTCTGGGCGCATGCGGCCATAAACATTACTATCACTTGGCACAACTTTTACTTGATAGTGGCATGAGGGCTGGATGGTGCACCTGTGCCTACCACCCACACAAGAACACCAGTATCTGAGGCACAGGGAACACCCAGTATAAATAAGGCCTAGTTGTAATAACTTACTTTATTTCCTTGTTGTCATCTCTGGACATTTGTGTCTATATTCAACAAGATAACTGTGTGAGATGCTAAGTGGAGTGAGAATATTTTTTCTTTTCTCTTGCTTTGTGGTCTGTACCATTGAAACATACTTGTACATATAAGACCTCCAATAATAGATTTAAGATATTTTTTTATGAAAACAAATCATGATTTAAGATGTGAAGTTTGTCCAAAATGTGTCATTTGAGCGTGTACAATATTTAGGAATGCAAATCATGGGTGTTTTAATGTTTATTCATACAACGGGTGTCATTCCTATGCATGACAATGTGGTAGAAATCATACTATTACAGTGCAGTATAAGGCCTCATGTACACTGGGCGTCAAACACACGACTTTTAAGGGCTATTATCTTTTTTTTTTTCTGACTGTAAATGCATCTCCATGTCACATCAGCCTATGTGTCCATGCACACAGGTCCGTTTGAAGGAATTTGGGGGCCCCAAGCAAAATGGACATGGAGGGTCCCCCAACCCCCCCTTACACACACAAAGCCTACAGGAATCGCAGCATAGCGATACAGTTTAAGTTCACCAGCACTTTATATAAATAAAAAAGGTTTACAGTGCAAATACTGTTGTTGCATATACTGTGCATAAAATTTGAAAATTTTCAACAATTGAACATTTGCAAAAAAACACCGCTGTACCATAAAATCAAATATACATTAAAAAAGTGCACAATAACTAAATCCAACATTCTTGCCCCCCCCCCCCTCATCCCAACTCCATCCTTCTTGCCCCCCCTCATCCCAGCTACATCCTTCTTGTCCCCTCGTCCCAGCTCCATCTTTCTTGTCCCACTCCTCATCCCATCCCAGCTTCATCCTTCTTGTGTCCTCCCCCTTATCCCATAACATCCCCATTCTTCTCCCCCATGCCTCCCTCCTCTGCAAGTCCCCCAGAAATTGTCACAGACCTGGCAGAAGAGAGACCTGACCCAACTTCCTCCAGAAAAGAAAAAAAAATTGTGAGCAGGTGGCCGCCAGCCATTATGCGTATATTGTTAGGGCAGCCTAGGGGGAAATAGCCCCCGGCCCAGCCCACCCCTGGATGTGCTGCTCCCCGCCTCCTCCTCTGTGTATAGGAAAACATAAGCGGAGGAGGGGCGGGTTCAGTGCACTCCGCTCTGTGCTGTGTCAAAATCCGGCCCTGCTTATAGGAAGCGGCTGTGCAGCTGGGGCCCCAGTCCAGCTCGGGGCCTCAAGCTATTGCTTGTTTTGCCTGTCGCGACGGGCCTGCATGCACACATAGACGTTTACAGGCATTTAGAGGCAGAAAAATCCAGAGCCAGCACATTCAGGAGAGGAGCATTTTGCCGCTAATAAACACCCAACGCCAAGCTCTTGTGCAATAATTTATTTCAATGGCCAGAATAAATATTCTGGCTAATGGAATACATTGAATGCCCAAGCGATTGACATGCCTAAAAGCATTTGCAAAAACTTTAGGTGTGTTTTTGATGCTGCTTTTCTCCTGCCAGTAAAAGGTAAACACACAGTGTGCATCAGGCCTAAATTATACATCTTTTCTAAAGTCTATTCAAAGTAGTATCGAAAATCTGTTCAGTTCACTGTTCTGCCAACATCTGTGCACTGAAAAGGCTTGCCCAATCTTCACGTTGATTAAGTTCATTTTGCAAATAATAATTTTCTCAGGATTAACTTCTAGCTTTGTTTTCCTTGTGGGGAAATAGTATTAAGTTTAATCATCCTAAACAGAGCAAGGGTGGGAGTTAATCCCATTTTAGTATGGGGAAACTAGACAGTACAGTGAAGGTAGATGTAGGCTATGATTATACAGAATCATACAGTGATAATACAGAAATTTCTGCTACAAAGCAATATGGATATATTGATCCATAGAAACAGAGATGAATTGCAGAGTTTTGTTACTTCTCTGGGTTACAGCTACTTAAATGCAAAGGGGAATTTTTTTCTTGCCATATTCATTATGACCGGAGGCAAATTTCTTCATAGCAATTTAGGCTGTCACCTAGGGCAAAAGAGCTGCCCGGGGCACATCATGACTGTGTGTATTAGGCCCCTTTAACACGAACGGACTGTCTATTCTTTTTTCTTCCATCCGTCAACAGACGACAATGCCTACGGGCAAACGGATGACCATCTGTTACCATCCGTTAACCACCGCTTCCGATTTTATCCGTCTTTTTCTTTTAACGTACAAGGCTACATCGAGATCCGAGAAAATGGATATTAACGGACAATGTCCGTCAATGTCTGATCAGTTAAGATCTGTTTAAAAGAAAAACATTTTTTTTTTTGTTTGTTTATCTGTGAACTCAACCGATGACCCAGGCAGTAGTTGGACAATTGGAAGTACATTGGAAGTACAGTATCTCCCAAAATTGAGTACACCCCTCACATTTTTGTAAATATTTTATTATATGTTTTCATGTGACAACACTGAAGAAATGCCAGACAAGACAAGCAGACTAAGGACATGGATTACTGGAACCATGTCCTGTGGTCTGATGAGACCAAGATAAACGTATTTGGTTCAGATGGTGTCAAGCATGTGTGGCGGCAACCAGGTAAGGAGTACAAAGACAATTGCTGTATGGTCTTGGCCATGAGTGCCGGAAGCACTCATGCAGCCCCAGACCATGGACACTCCTACCACCATGCTTGACTGTAGGCAAGACAAACTTGTCTTTGTACTCCTCACCTGGTTGCAGCCACACACGCTTGACACCATCTGAACCAAAATAAGTTTATCTTGGTCTCATCAGACCACAGGACATGGTTACAGTAATCCATGTCCTTAGTCTGCTTGGCTTCAGCAAACTGTTATGGCCTTTGTGCATCATCTTTAGAAGAGGCTTCCTTCTGGGATGACAGCCATGCAGGCCAATTTAATGCAGTGTGCAGCGTATGGTCTGAGCACTGACAGGCTGACCCCCCCCCAACCCCTTAAACCTCTGAAGCAATGCTGGCAGCACTCATCCGGCTATTTCCCAAAGACAACCTCTGGATAGGATGCGGGGCATGTGCACTCAACTTCTTTGGTCAACCATGGCGGGGCCTGTTCTGAGTGGAACCTGTCCTGTTAAACCGCTGTATGGTCTTGGCCACTGTGCTAGAGCTCAGTTTCAGGGTCTTGGCAATCTTCTTATAGCCTAGGCCATCTTTATGTAGAGCAACAATTCTTTCAGATCCTCAGAGAGTTTTTTACCATGAGGTGCCATGTTAAACTTCCAGTGATCAGCATGAGAGAGAGCGATAACACCAAATTTAACACACCTGCTCCCCATTCACACTTGAGACCTTGTAACACAAATGAATCACATGACGCCGGGAGGGAAAATGGCTAATTTGGACATTTTCACTTAGGGGTGTACTCACTTTTGTTGCCAGCGGTTTAGATATTAATGGCTGTGAGTTGAGTTATTTTAAGGGGACAGCAAATTTACACTGTTATACAAGCCGTACACTGACTACTTTACATTGTAGCAAAGTGTAATTTCTTCAGTGTTGTCACATGAAAAGATATAATAAAATATTTACAAAAATGTGAGGAGTGTACTCATTTTTGTGAGATGCTGTATGTCCCGTTCAGTCTTGCTGCAGCAGAGCCAAACCATGTGGCACTCTGCTTTGTATGTATTGTTATTTGCCGTTTGTAGTAATGCATGGGAATTTTAGGTCAGTGCACATCCTTTCTGGCCTCTCTGAACTATGCGCACCTTGTCCCAGGACATAATTTTAGTGTCTATTGCTGTCCTTATAATATATGAAACAATCAGCGCAAACCAAAATAAGACTAACAAGTGCAAGATGAACACAAAAAAGGTAAATCACAAATCCTTCACAGTGCAATATAAAAAGAAAAAATGTGCAGCGCATACAATAATTTTAACTATTAAACATAAAAAGTTCATATCCAGAATATACGGAGTGATGTGGATGAACGGAGTGATGTGGATGAACACCCAAGTGACTGTAGATCATAAATCAAACATATCTTCAAAGGTAAATCCTCCACCAAACAAATAAGGTACTCTTACCAGGTGTACTATACACATACGCATGGACCCAATCAGGGATAAATATATGATTCCAATCCAACCAGGATGCAATCTGAGGCTGTATGATGACCAGGAAAGCCAGGATATCTTTACACTGAAGATGCAGCTTCACGCAAGATGAAATCCACCATAGGCAGTGTTGATACAGGCAAAATCCCCAGAATAAAAAAGGAAGGATGCAATCTAAGTGCAGACTGTATTCTTCTTTTTATTTAAAAACGGCAAAAAACTGAGTAAAAATTGCTCTTATAGGAGCAACACGTTGTATGTGCCTTCCAAGGCATGCAAGCCTTTAAAATCTAACAGGTGCAGAGATACACTGGAGCGCAATGAAAAAGAACTTCTCAGGCTCAGAGTGATACACATACAATGTGGCAAAATAAAAATCAACGCTATAAATTCAAATAAACCGCGGTGTATACCGATGTATGTTATGTTAGGACACAGGTGACGCGTTAGCTTCTCCACTGTACGCACGTTACGTCCTATGTCCTTGTTGCACGTTCAATTTGTGGTGACCCAAGCATAAAAACATTGCTGTCCATCTGAATATGTTGATAGCATTCTGTGCACATGATTTTTAATATTGTGAATAGGCAAGGGCATGCTGACTCCTCCACAGACTATGGAGTCCTATTGGTTATAGTTTTTTTTTCTTAGCCACTTTACTCAAATTCTTTCTCAATGTGTGTTTACAATTCCTCTCATCAGATAAAAATTATTAATACTAAAAAGCATTAAAATATTCATCCAAAGCGGCGCTCCTGTCAATATTTAAAATTACTAGCTATCAGATGTCCATCAACATAAGTGCACAAAAAGAAACAACAGGAGTAGCAAATGGTGATGAAAGAAATAGTCCAAAGGTGCACACAGCTGGTAAAAGTGTTGTCTGTAGAACCTGCACCTTCCACCAGATTCCTCAAAACAGTGTGCCACACACCCCTCTGGGGTTTAAACTCACCAAACCTCTGTAGTTATCGAGCCCTAACAGATCTACAAGTACTACCTCCACACGATGTCCTTGATCGGAATCTCACATGAAATCCTCAGGAACCCAAAACATGAGAATAAAACTCCACATAGTCTAGTTCCATTTTGAATTTTTATTTGAATTCCTCCGATCATAAAAAGTTTGCTCTTTAAAATACTTTCACAATCCTTGCCTTTCCGTTGATCCTATAACTTGATGTCTTTTGTTATTATCAAAACCGTTGCTGAGGGGCCAGAAAGCTGGTTCCGTGGTGTACTTAGCGTAACAAGCCAACTCGCACTACTTCCGGTTTCCTCTCTCAGCTCTTTGGAACGCAAGGCGTTAGTACGTTATTTCCAGTCGCTGTAAGATCATGCACTGACGCGTTTCGTCATTATGAATTTGTCAAAGGACGTGACCTTTGCAGCGCGGCGTCCCAGAATTTCTCTGATGGTCAATCAATTAGGATTAACCATATGTGTACTTCCTGACCGCTTTCAATGTAGGTGCACACTAGCAGAGCGGAAGTAGACAGTTCTATAGTGTATATTTCCAATGTATTGATACTAACAGACACCAAACTATAGATCATTACAATCTTAAATTCTAAACTATGTCAGCTATTATTACAATACTATTTATTAGATAATAGACTGCATTATTACATTATTTTTCTATAGGTCCAAAAGTTAATGCCATAAAAGAAAACCTGCATATTCTTATTCATCCATGGCTTATAAAACATTATTAATCATTTAATAAAATTCCACATTAAATATATTTAACCGCTTAAGGACCGCCTCACGCTGATATACGTCGGCAGAATGGCACGGCAGGGCAGGGCACAATCACGTACCTGTACGTGTCTCTTTAAGAGCCTAGCCGTGGGTCGGCGGCGCGCTCGTGACCCGGTCCTGAGCTCCGTGACCGCGGCCGCGGGACCAGCGGACCCGATCGCCACTGGTGTCCCGCGATCGGGTCACAGAGCTGAAGAACGGGGAGAGGTATGTGTAAACAAACCTCACCCCGTGCTTCCTAGTGACGCTGTCACTGATCGGCTGTTCCCTGTCATCAGGAAAGCCGATCAGTGATGTGGAATGTCAAGCCACGCCCCCTACAGTAAAAAAAACACACACACACGTCACACTTAACCCCTCCCCGCCCCCTAGCGGTTAACTCCTTCACTGCCAGTGTAATTTACACAGGAGTGCATTTAAATAGCACTGATTGCTGTATAAATGACAATGGTCCCAAAAATGTGTCAAAAATGTCAGATGTGTCTGCCATAATGTCGCAGTCACAATAAAAATCGCTGATCGCCGTTATTACTAGTAAAAAAAAAATATTAATAAAAATGCTATTAAACTATCCCCAATTTTGTAAACGCTATAACTTTTGCGCAAACCAATCAATAATCGCGATTTTTTTTTTTTACCAAAAATATGTAGAAGAATATGTATTGGCCTAAACTGAGGAAAAAAATTTTTTTTTATATATTTTTGGGGGATATTTATAATAGCAAATTATATTTTCGAAATTGTCGATCTATTCTTGTTTATAGCGCAAAAAATAAAAACCGCAGGGGTGATCAAATACCACCAAAAGAAAGCTCTATTTGTGGGAAAAAAGGACGCCAATTTTGTTTGGGAGCCACGTCGCACGACCGGGCAATTGTCAGTTAAAGCGACGCAGTCCCGAATCGCAAAAAGGGGCCTGGTCCTTTGGCTGCAAATTGGTCCGGGGCGTAAGTGGTTAAAACAGATAGACTGAAATTATAAAATCAATAGGTTTAAATCTAACTACATCATTTAAGACTAGTTTTACATTTGTTCACGGTAGACAGGTTTTTATAAAATTATATAATTTATATTCCTCATTGGTAATCATAATAAAATTGAGTAATCATTATAAAATAAAATCAATAAATCCCACCAGTAGAGATATTTAAACCTTATTCACAATTACAAAATCTCTATACATCAATAGTCACTTATGAACCAATTTATATCAAGCTCTACATTTAACCCCTTAGGGGCAAGATTGTCACTCAAAAATATCCATTGGGTTTCTCATTTAGAGAATTCTCTCATCAGATTGGATCCCCTCCAAGCTGGTTTAATATGATATATACCCCAAAAAATTAAACCTGAAGGATCCTGGTTATGGTGTAGTTTAAAATGGAGAGATACATTATGATCCTTAAAGCCTATTGCGATATTGTGAATATGTTCTGCTATTCTGATCCTCAATAACCTCTTAGTTCTCCCTATATACATCAACCCGCAAGGGCATTGCAAGATGTTATCAACATGTGTTGTATTGCAGGTGATGAACTATTTGATCAAGAATTCTTTATTGTTAGATGTTGATGTAAACTTATCTACATCTCTCATTAGTCTCGACACCTCCTTACAAGCCTTGCACTTTCTACAAGAAAAAAAAAAAAACGTCTCTATCCCAAAAGGTAGGTAGGCGACTGGGGGGATCTAACACCTTCTTTACTAATCGTTAATGAAAAAAGGTTAAAAATCATATATATATAAAGATACATAATATATGATGTGAGTCTAGGACGCACTAGGGCTCACATCATATATAATGTATCTTTATATATATGATTTTTAACCTTTTTTTTATTGTCCCTTTTCATACCATATGTACATTTACATCTATGTTTCAATAAATATTTATATTTTTTCATATCCTTATTGCTTACTGTGCCTTTAAAGTCCAACCTTTGGTTACCTTTTGGAACCCCTCTTTTTTGCATTCTCATAATTATGTGGAGTTTTCTCCTCATGTTTTGGGTTCCTGAGGATTTCGTTTGAGATTCCGATCGAGGACATCGTGTGGAGGTAGTACTTGGAGATCTGTTAAGGCTCAATAACTACAGAGGTTTGGTGAGTTTAAACCCCAGAGGGGTGTGTGGCACACTGTTTTTAGAAATCTGGTGGAAGGTGCACGTTTTATAGACAACACATAGATTACCAGCTGTGTGCACCTGGGACTATTTCTTTCATCACCATTTGCTACCCCTGTTTCTTTTTGTGCACTTATGTTGATGAATATCTGGTAGCTAGACAGGAGCGCCACTTTGGATTAATATTTTGATGCTTTTTAGTATTAATATTTTTTATCTGATGAGGAATTGTTTTATTTGATCAAGCGGCTGCTGAGATACACATTATGTGGAATAATTTGTTTTATTATTATTCAAATTTTACTGTGTCTGTTGTTGTAATTTGAACACCATAGCGCTCAGATAAGGAAAATTAGGTATCAGTAGTTAGAAGGGAGGAATTTTGTGGGACTTTAAATGAGGGTATGCCATGTATGAGAGAAAATTACAACATAAAATGAAATTACAATACATGATTTATTTATTACAGTCTGGAATACATATCAAATGTTTTGTATAAAATAAATAGGTAGTCACCGGACTTACACTAAATATGCTGCTACATAGCATGCAGTACAAATAAAAATAGACATGACAAATATACATGGTATAGTAAATCAATTGAAAACACTCCTGATGAATGGCTGAAATGCCAGGAAAAACGCGTAGAGTGCCATTAGATGCCAATAGTTACTTTTCTTTATTACATTGGTCTTTCAAATCAATTTACTATACCATGTATATTTGTCATGTCTGTTTTTATTTGTACTGCATGCTATGTAGCAGCATATTTAGTGTAAGTCCGGTGACTACCTATTTATTTGATACAAAACATTTGATATGTATTCCAGACTGTAATAAATAAATCATGTATTGTAATTTCATTTTATGTTGTCATTTTCTCTCATACATGGCGTACCCTCATCTAAAGTCCCACAAAATTCCTCCCTTCTATCTACTAAATCAGGGATGGAGGCCGCCATGTGTTTTATATTGTGTGTGTCAGGTCACATCCATTTACTGTATATCAAATATTTGGGTGGAAGACACCCGCCTACAGTGACCTGTCACACCTTATACATTTTATCAACTTATGTTTATCGGCCATAACAGTGTTCAGCAATTCATTATTCGAAAAAATATCCTTTTTCCCTATTCCCAATAGAAGCATATGTCCTCTTTTCCCTATGTATTATCTTCGACCCTTATCCATTTTAGACCACTTCTCAACCCCTTGTCCGGTTCAGCTTGGGTTTTGGAGGGCTTCGGGTGTTTTCTCTGTCTCCGGGGTTGCGATGTGCAGTAGCCCATCCCCCCACACCTTCAGGTGGGGGCGGGGCCTGGCCTCCTGCTCATCGGCGTCATGCTTCGACGCTGCCATCAGCGGTGTCATTGACATTGATTTAACGTAATTTTCATTCCATTCCTAGCCATGCACGAGAGGGGTGGTAGACCCACTGCTGATGGCTCCTCCACATGCAGCTGGGAATTCCCACCTCTCTTGTACGGACTGGCCTGGGAATGGGAGTATATAGCAGCCTTGAAGCAGCTGGTGGTTCATTTGCTTGATTCAATCACAAAAAAGCACATCTTGATCCCACACACAGGCTATTTTCTTTGCTGGAAGATCAGCCATCCTCTTTCGGTATGTTTCTGTGTTTGTTTTTTCTCCCCTTACTTTTTTTTTCACATACACCCCCTCATGTAGTCCCCCTGCGGGAACACATAGATATTTTTGCCCTATTACCTTCACATTTTTACACATTTAACCAATCCCTTTATTGATACACTTTTTCTAGGAACACCATGCACTTTTGGTGTACACATACTCTATTGGATCATGCTGTGACCACTATGCTGGGCTCCGGGCGCTGTTTTCCACCCTTGGAGGGTTCCCCCGTTTCAACCCCGGGGGAGACATCATGCCTCCTACCCTCGTCTTCCTTGGTGGATACCGGACTTGGCCTTGAGGCTGTTAGTAAGTATCCCAATTTATCTCCACCATGTTGGGACATAATTCCCCTGTCCTCCCTTATTTCAAGGGTATTAACCATTAACCCCTGTTCTTTCTTTCTTAGTTTATTACTTCAAAACACTCCTGATGAATGGCTGAAATGCCAGAAAAGGCGTAGAGTGCCATTAGATGCCAACAGTTACTTTTCTTTATTACATTGGTCTTTCAATCGATTTACTATACCATGTATATTTGTCATGTCTATTATTTGTACTGCAGTATTTGAAATTAACAGAAGGTGGCGTTCTCTGAGAGACCGTTTTTAAAGAGTTTGAATAATGAGGCAGAGTGTGCAAGCGGTTCCGGAGCTACCACAAAGAAAAAAAATAAATCAGTCTTCTTCTAAATGTTGTCCTTCCAAATGAAAAGTCATGGACGTTAGTCTGTAAGTGACGTTTGGATGTTACATCTAGAAAAGTGAAAAAAAAAAATAGGTCTCCATATAGAAAGGTTTGTGACCAAATGTTCCTCCTTTTTATTGTAGTACATCAAACGTCTCAGGAGTGTGAGGAGACAAAACCAGTGCAGGGAGGTGAGCAAGCCACACAAGAGAAAGAAGGCCAGTCCCAGTCTGTGGATGAGACAGCACGTCCTAGTGCACATCCAAGCCCTTCAGAAAGATCAGTCATGTAAGCAAACTATTGATTACTAAGCTTTATCTGATGTACACCAAGGCATCATTGCATTTCTCAATCGGCATATTATTCTCTACAGGTTATTCAGGCCAACAACATCACGATCCTTGCGACGTGACAAAAAGCCTGAAAATCCTGAGATGGAGATGGACAAAGCCATGAAGTCCTTCATGGACAAGATGACCTCCTTTAAAAGACAGGAGAGTAAGGATCCATTCTGTGATGCAGATAATTAAAATGTGTCCTTCCTGAGGACAATTTATCATACACTTCAAAAAGCACCAGTAGAGAGCCAGATGGAGATACATATGGGTATATTTAATTACGTGGAGGGATGTATTAGAGCTGCCGGGTCAGGAATGCCATTTCCCACTATTAGCCAGTATGAACCCCCGGTCATATCCGGTCAGAGGTCATATCGTCAATATTCGTACGAGTCTCCATGCAACTGTTTTGAACATATCATGAGCTTTTGTGTCTTTTTATGCTATCAGAACACAACGAACTAACAACCAAAAATAGCAAAAATAACACAAGTAATTTTCATATGGCATCATAGGACATATTTGTACAATTATTGAAATTTGCACTGCATTACATATATTGATATTGCCATGGAACATCTCCTGGTGGAGAAAGAAAGTCGTCAAATTGTTCCTGCATAGCAATGTAGGATCTCCTTGCATGTACTCTGCTGTACTGTACGGAGAGCATGTGGAACTCTTCCTCTATGCGGATGCCCTCATTATCCTGGATAATATTATGCAGAATGCAGCAGACCGGAATTACTAACTCAGCATTCTCAAGACTGAGTTGCAACAGTGTTTGGAAAACACGCCATTTACTGGACCATATGCCAAATGTGCATTTAATGAGGCGCCTTGCGAGGCTCAGCCGATTAGTTAAAGATCCTCTTCTTGTCGTCCATGTCGGCATAAGGCCTAAGCAGATATTAAGAAAGTGCAAAGGCCTCATCTGCAAAAAGCACAAAAGGCAGGTCTGGTCCTTAAGTTCCAGGCAAAGGCTGATCAGATGGTATGTTGAATCGCCCTTCTCATGCCAAGTAAGTAGTCGAATATGGTTACGGTCATCCTGGTGAAGTTGAAAAACTTTGTGGGATACTGTCGGAGATGAGCGTAGTGCAGAGCCTTAAGACCTTCAGAAGGTGGCTTCAGTAGCATGGGGTGGGTCCAGAATCGATGTCTCCTTGCCACAATCAGCTTTTTCTTGCTCTCCTTTCTCCACATATAGGGAAATATGACAATGTCACGCTGTCCCAAAAATTGTTGGAATCCATTGCACAACGCAGATAGCATGCACAACGACAAAGGAAAGACACAGCAAGGACAAGTCACTCACTGAAAACAATGCAGCATGGGAGGAGCAATGCTTTCTGGGTAAAAACAGATGTAAATGGGTAAATTAATGGATGTAAACAGATGTTAACGGAATGGAAGATGGATGAAGCAATGAATATGTTTTTAACGTGGCTAAACTGACAGTGCCCGTGTGAATGAGGCCTTACATTTGTGTGTATAATAATTAACATTCCATACTACCTTTTGGGGGGGGCTGCAAACAATCCACCCGCTGCCACCCCCCGTTCAGGCAGTTGGGTCACAGGCACCCCCCCAGTCGGATGGTCAGTCACCAGCCCAGCACTTACCCCATCTAGGTCGCGGGAAGTGCTTCCTCTGGGTGGTAGCTTCACCCTGTGTCTCCTCCTCCCAGTGCTTCACTGTGGCTTCCCCTGCGTCTCCTCCCTCCTCCTCGGTGACCAATAGGATCACTTTTCCTCTCGGCCAATTGGGTTACGGGTCTCAGGACCTGCTTTCCAATTGGCCAGGAGGAGAATCAGGAAGACAATAGCGAAAAATAATTCCCTATTGTCACACAACTGGGTGGGCTCAAAGCACAGTGCTCTCTGAACCCAGAGTCCACCCTTTTTTGAAGCCTAATAGAGCCCCTGGCTCTAAAACATGTGCTTCTAAAAAAATAAAAAAAAACAATTGGAATCCATGCGTCCGGCACCCCGCATGTAGATTAGGGAGCCGGATGCATGAATTAGGGGGGCGGTGCCCCGTATGGATGGGCTGCCACTGCCGCTGTACCTGCCAGTGCAGTCCAGCCACGTCCCCATTGCTGTCCCTGCACACTTTCTACATTCTAGTTGGTTGAATAACATATTTTTACATCATCTGCTCTGGGTCCCCACACCTTGCCCTACTGTTCTACCTGTTATTTCCAGGTATACTGACACAGAGTGGGCAAACTGTCTTTTTCAGCTTCTCGATTTCCAGTCTTCTACTGTGCCCTAAGCCCATCCCACCATAACATTTTTATTTAAAATAAATTAATTAATTAAAAAGTGTACAAGGATGGCAATGGAGAAAAGTTGAATGCTAAAAAGAATTCACCAAGTATGCCAGACTATCTTGATAATTAAACAGAATCAGAATCATGTAAGGAACTACAATAAAGCTCAAACCATGACAGTTTTTCTTTTCAAATATTTTATTGGTAACAAACAAAAACATTACATAAATAACAACAGTTCAGCCATTTAGAATAAGTGCATACATAGTACTCAGTAACGTGCGTAAGGATGACGCAATAGTACAATACAAGGTGCTCAGGCAGGGAGAGCATAAGTGCACATATGAAATTAGGCAATTACAAAGTTGTAAACAGAATCGGGCCAGAGCCCCTATTAACAAGGTGGACAAACTGAAGGTAACACACTATATGGGGGAGATAGGTTATCAGCCGAACCAGTCATAAGGAGGCAGAGCGTTACCTTGGATTTGGGGAGGGGGAGAAGAGAGGGGGCCCAGGAGGGGAAGGTGAAGCAGTAGTGTTGGACAGGGAGAGAAAGGAAGAAGGAGGGCAGCAAAGGAGAGGGGAGTCGGACGGCACACACAGGACGGGAAAGTAAGCTTTGAGGTTGAGTTTTTTTATAAAAGGGATTATGGCTCAAGTAGACTGTTATCAAAGTCTTGGGGTAGGAAATGGTTGATCCAGGGGTGCCAAATTTTTAAGTGTTTGGGGATATTATCTAGGATGGTGGCCTCAATTTTGCTGTGGATCATTGCTTGGGTGACCCTGTTTTTAGTTTCGGCTATATGGAGGGTAGGGGTTTTCCAGGCTTTTGCAATGGTTTGCTTGGCAGCTGTGGTAAGGTGCAGAATGAGCCGAGTTTGTGCTTTAGTAAGGTGATTTGGGAGGAGGTTTAAAAGAGCTAGGGAGGGGTCTGGGGGGAAATCATCTTGGGTTAATGTAGAGATCATCTGGAATATTGTTGCCCAGAAGCTGTGCACTATAGGACATGTCCACCATATGTGGAGGTGTGTGCCTCGTTCACCGCAGTTTCTAAAGCAGTTAGGAGAATATGATGGGAGGAACCTGGCAATCCTGGCCGGGACCAGGTACCATCTCAGTACTTTGTAGCTGGCTTCGAGTGCAAGGATATTTTGGGACGATATTTTGGTATTGGCCCAGACAGTGGACCATTCATCTGCATCTAGGTCTTTGGTGAGGTCGTTGGACCATTGTTGGGCATAGGGAGGGAGAGCACCTGGGGCAGAGGTGAGATAAGAATAGAAATCTGATATGATACCTGGGGCGTGTGGGTCTGAGTCGCATACCTTTTCAAATATGGATAGGGGGCCTAGTGCAAAGCTAGACCCTAAGTGTGTTTGTAGGAAGTGACTCACCTGAAGGTAACGGAAACATTCCCTATTGGGAAGTTGCGTTGAAGATTGTAGGGTTACAAACGTTTTTATAGAGTTCCCTACAACTAAGTCACATATACGACTCAGACCGAGTCGCCTCCAGGTTTGGAAAGAGGTTGGTTCAGAGGAGGCTGGATAAAATTGAGGATGATCTAGGAAGGAGAGGAGTGGAATATGGGGAGATGTTAGTGCAAAGGAGGCTCGTAGTCTATCCCAGAGTCTTAAAGAGTGAAGGGTCACGGGATTAGAAATGGGCCCTCGTAGTGGGGCTGGTAACCATAGGACATTGGAGATAAGGGTAGGGTAAAGGTCAATTGCCTCCAGGCTCACCCAGATCGGGATCTCATCTTTGGCGAGGTATAACGTTATTTGTGCTAGTTGGGCCGCATGGTAGTATTTAAGAAAATTCGGTACTCCCAAACCACCAGAGTTTTTGTTGCGGAGTAAGATCTTTCTGGAGACCCTAGGTCTTGTAGAGCCCCATATATACTTGAACACTCGGTTTTGGATAATTCTGTGGAAGTAGGGGGGTACCAAAATGGGCAATACTCTGTAAAGATACAGCAGTTTGGGGAGTAGCGACATTTTGACCGCAGCTATGCGGCCCAACCAGGAAATACAAAGGGGTCGCCAGGCGTTGAGAAGAGAAGTGAGGTGGGCCAACATGGGAAGGTAATTTTTCTGGAATAGATCTGACGGGTTAGTAGTGAGCTTTATTCCTAGGTAGGGTAAGGATGTGGAGGACCATTGAAAAGAGAAATTGTTTTGAAGCTGGGTGAGAGTGGATGTGGGCAGGGATACATTCAGGGCCTTAGATTTTGACTGGTTAACTTCCAAGCCTGAGATCCGAGCAAATTTGTCCAGGAGTAGTAGGAGATTTGGCAGTGTAGTATGGGGTGAGGTGATAAATAGGAGTGCGTCGTCAGCAAATAAGCATAGTTTGTGGGTGACTGAAGCAATCTCCAGGCCTTGAATATTGGGGTTTGTTCTAATTAGTTCAGCTAGGGGTTCAATTGCCAGGGCAAAAACTAAGGGGGAGAGGGGGCAACCCTGTCTTGTCCCTCTCTGAATTGGGAAACTTTCTGAGCGAAATCCTGAGTATTTTACAAAAGCTTGGGGATTAGTGTAAAGGGCTCTGATCCACTGGAGAAAGTGAGGGCCAAAGCCCCAGCGCTTCAGGATGAAATCTAGGTAGGACCAGGAGACAGTGTCGAAAGCTTTTCTAATATCGAGCGATAGGAGATGCATGGGTATATTACGTGATTTCGCTAGATGCTGTAGAAGAATGACCCGTCTAATGTTGTCGCTGGCCTGTCGCTGGGGGATGAACCCCACTTGGTCCCTGTGGATCAGTTTGCCTATAATTGGGTTGAGACGAAGAGCTAGGATTTTTGCAGGAATCTTTATATCCACATTCAGTAGGGATATAGGTCTGTAATTGGACCAGAGGGTGTCGTCTGTATTGGGTTTGGGAATCATGGAGATGATGGCCGTGAGGGTGTCCCTGCCAAAGGAGTGTTGGTGTAGAAGGGCATTAAAGGATTTGACAAGAAGAGGGGCCAGTATGTCTGCAAATTTCTTGTAATAATTACTAGGTAAACCATCCGGGCCAGGGCGTTTGTTAGGTTTTAACGTTTTGATGGCTGCCAAGACCTCGGCAATCGTGATTTGGGAGTCCATAGATTCTCTATTGGAGTCAGAGAGTTAGGGTATTGGGAGATTGCTAAATAGTGCCTCTGCTTGATGTACTGGGAATTCGTTACTATTTTCATATAGTTTGGCAAGTTTGTTACGAAATTCTGAGAGAATCTTAAGGGGATTACTAGTGTGGATGTCGTTCGCAATTTTGAGTCTGATCGGTTTGTGAATTCTGTCAGGTCGACAAAGTCGTAGGGCCATAAATGTATCAGGTTTATTAGCTTTAGTGTAGATCGTGTGGTTGGAGCTACGAATTGCTTTATCGGCAGATTCGGCAAGTAAAAGGTCAAGCTCGAGTCTGGTTTTATCTAGGGATAATTTGTTTTCCTCGGTAGGAGAGGCTTGAAATTGTAGAAATTGTTGGTGAAAGGAGAGTTCTAATTGTTGCAGTTTCAGCTTTTTATCTCTTTTGAGATGGGTGGCTACAGAAATACATTTGCCACGGATGACAGGCTTGTGGCCTTCCCAGAGGAGGATTGGGGATATTTCTGGGGTGGAGTTGTGTTGTAGATATTCTCTAAGGGCTATTTGGATATCAAAACAATAGGATTGATTAACCATGACAGTTTTTAAAGTTAGCTTGAGGGTCTTTTTTTCCCCTCAACAAAACTTGTATCCTACTTTAAATGAAGAAAGTGGCATCTTCCCTAAGCTGAAGTGAATATCTCATGAAGCAAAACAATTGTGTGAGAACTTTTAAAATTAAAGTTATCACACCCTAACTCCTAGGTTGTTTTTGGTTCCATGGCGCTAAAGGTGAACCTGTTTTTATTTTCAATGACATTGCAGTCCATGCAACATGAATAGCACCTTGCATCTGAAGCTTTCAAAAACATATTTTGCTTTTTGTTTGAATCCTGTGTAGCCAGGTGCTTGGCTAAGTAGAGAGCGAGTTAGAACACAGTGCTGCAGCTGCTTCTTATGCCCTCAATGAACTGACCTGCTGGATCTAGAAAAACTGTCTGCCTCCCACCATCAGGGGGAGCAGACAAGTGAAAGGAGCTCAATAGACAATTATACTGGCCACACTGAATTGTGAGAGTTGAGGTCCTGAATTGGAGCCATGCTGTGGAATCCTATGGACCATTGAACTACAACATTATACAGTACCCCCACAAAGATAGTGTGAGGGAGTAGGAAATGCTGTATTCATTCCTAGAGTGCACTCTAGCAGTATAGCACACTGGTTGCAGAAAAGTTATTGCAACTGCAGTAAATGTTATCTATGCCTTTGCTTTATGTTGATTATTAGTAGGTTATTACTTATTAGTGTAAAAACAAAAGAAGGAAACGATCCCCCACGTTGGGGTTTTTAGGCAGCGTACAATGAAGGGAAGTCAGAGTTTGTAGGTAAAAAAGTTAAACGTTTTATTTTGTAGATAAAAAATGATTGACATCATTGAATTAGAACATGAGCTCCAATGGGAACAGTAACAAATAACTATACATTTGTATAAAGGAAAAACATGGATATACAGTATGCAGACTAATATTCACATAACAACAGTGACAGTCTGTCGTAAATATGAGAAATTATCCCTGACGCGTTTCAACCCAAAAGGGTCTTCCTCAGAGGGAAAGAGGGTCTGCACAATGATGTATATCCTGAAAGTAGAAAATGTGGTATTCCCACTGGGAAGTTTTTTGCCTGGGGAGGACGTCGTCCACTCCTATGGGGCACACCGGACGGGTTCCACCGATTACCAATTAGGTCAAGGGGCGTTGTACGCCTTACGGGAGGTCACACGTTTGGGGTTCCACTCCTATTGGTCCTGCTAGCCAAGCAGGGGTACCAGAGGAGAAGGAACAACCTGGGAAAGACCCAGAGGCGCACAGATGCCACCAATGACCGAGTCTGGGGTAAAAAATGCTGGAATGCAGTCACAAACTGCTACCCATGGGGTTGTATCGAGAAGGCCAATGGTATATTTTGAAAAGGACCCCTAATCCTGTATCACTGGTATAGTGATGGTGTGACGGGACTACAGGGTCGATGGGGTGAGGATCACCCAATCGCGTGTTGGTCTTGGTGGTGGTCTGGTCCTGTGAGAATGGCCGTGCTTGGCTAGCAGGACCAATAGGAGTGGAACCCCAAACGTGTGACCTCCCGTAAGGCGTACAACGCCCCTTGACCTAATTGGTAATCGGTGGAACCCGTCCGGTGTGCCCCATAGGAGTGGACGACGTCCTCCCCAGGCAAAAAACTTCCCAGTGGGAATACCACATTTTCTACTTTCAGGATATACATCATTGTGCAGACCCTCTTTCCCTCTGAGGAAGACCCTTTTGGGTTGAAACGCGTCAGGGATAATTTCTCATATTTACGACAGACTGTCACTGTTGTTATGTGAATATTAGTCTGCATACTGTATATCCATGTTTTTCCTTTATACAAATGTATAGTTATTTGTTACTGTTCCCATTGGAGCTCATGTTCTAATTCAATGATGTCAATCATTTTTTATCTACAAAATAAAACGTTTAACTTTTTTACCTACAAACTCTGACTTCCCTTCATTGTACGCTGCCTAAAAACCCCAACGTGGGGGATCGTTTCCTTCTTTTGTTTTTACCCTTTAGGGGTGAGCAGCACTCTTATTTGACCTTTGGGTCAGTGTCTTCCCCTTTGTGCTATTACTTATTAGTGTAGCCAGGTGTGGCTGGAATAAGGAGCCCATCCATTTTTTTGAGGACAAACTTTTTTCCCGAAGTTACTAAAATGGGACAACAATTTTCAGCAAGTCTGGGAGCCATACCTCATTGACTTTCATTGCTCACTCCAGCTTGGCCGGTCTCAGGTTAAGGGAGGCAGAGTTGTTTGACCAAAGATTGTGAGAGATGAAGTTTCATAAGGACAAGCGGCATTACCCCCTGTGGGGTGGAAGTTAAAATTTCCATGGAGCTAGGCGCTCTGAGCAGGAGGAGTGTAGAAAATTCTGCAGGCTGCTTGGGGTGGATTGTGGTCTTTTGGCGCCAGACTGGGAAAGAAGCAGACGTTCAGGGGAGAATGCTGAGCCACGGGGCACTAATCCACCAATGTAGCCCCATCACTACTTCTACAGCCTTGTCAAGTGGACAGCCGGTCAGCATCAGAATTTGCAGCATTGTTGAGTGGGTTCGCCAGATGTCTTCTGCCCACACAGCCTTACGGAGCCTGTTCTCCGGTTACCTTCTGTGGCTGAAGCTATCCTGAGCAGGTTCACCAGAGCACACACCACCACACTAGGGGCCCCTCCATAGTTGAAACCCACTACTGAAGCACAGGTCTGGTGAAAGGTTTCTTAAAGGCCAAGTTCAGATTTGTTTTCTAAATTCTAGCTCCAGAGCTAAAGAAGATTGTACAATCAAATTGTACAGTTTGGTGAGCTTTACAGACTTCTGCTGTTTTCAATATTACAGCCTGCATGTGAGTAGATGGGTGGGTGTGAACAATTACCTGGAGGAGGAGAACAGGTGCGGGTGTGTGCTAATGCTGGTGAATTACTTTTCATATCCCAAATTTATATACCAGGAAGCCATGACCTTTTCTATGGAGCAAGCTTGAGCTGGACAGGTAAGGCTGTCCTAAAATACGAAGAAAGCTTTATCTTTTCTGCAGACGAAACAAAAAAGGGTGAACTTAGCCTTTAACCTGCTAAACATTTCATATCACAAAACATATTAAAACTCCAGTTACTTAGTTTTCCACTAGGCTCCTTAACCACTTCAGCCCCGGAAGGATTTGCCCCCTTCCTGACCAGAGCACTTTTTGCGACTCAGCACTGTGTATACCCAAACAAAATTGACGTCCTTTTTTGATCCCCCCTGCGGTTTCTATTTTTTGTGCTATAAACAAAAAAAGCGAAAATTTAGAAAAAAAATCAATATTTTTAAATTTTTGCTGTAATAAATATCCCCCCAAAATATAAAAAGAAAAAACGATTTTTTTCCTCAATTTAGGCCGATATGTATTCTTTAACATATTTTGGGCAAACAAAAAAAAATAAAAAATCGCAAGAAGCGTATATTGATTGGTTTGCGCTAAATTTATAGCATCTACAAAAATAGGGGATAGTTTTATGGCATTTTTATTATACATTTTTTTATTAGTAATGGCGGCGATCTGCAATTTTTATCATGACTGTGACATTATGGCAGACACATCGGACACTTTTGACACTATTTTGGGACCATTGTGATTTATACAGGGATCAGTGCTAAAAAAATGCACTGATTACTGTGTAAATGACACTGACAGTGAAGGGGTTAACCACTAGGGGGCGATGAAGGGGTTAAGTGTGTCCTAGGGAGTGATTCTAACTGTGGGGGGATGGGCTTCAACACACATGACAGTGATCACTGCTCCCGATGACAGGAAAAACTAGTGCTAAATTCATAAAATACATAAAACCTGACATGTTTTAATCGAATAATACCAACAGGCTACCTTACAACCCCTGAGGGAGGATATGGATACACCATCAATTTTCCAAAACATGTCAGGTTTTGTTGTAACCATCAATTACATCTGACCCTGTGGGCGGATTTATTTGTGTATCTCAACAATTTGGTAGTTGGTATACTATATCATGTGTTTCTATTCATGCTCCAATTACTGTATATACTCGAGTATAAGCCGACCCGAATATAAGCCGGGGCACCTAATTTTACCACAAAAAACTGGGACAACTTATTGACTTATTGAGTATAAGCCTAGGGTGAGAAATGCGCAGCTACTGTAAGTGGAAAAGAGGGTCAACAATGCCCTTGGTACACTTGGTAGTTAATGGTTCCTAGATGCCCCCTAGCTGCAGCCAAAATTGGGTGTCTCTGGACCCAAAGGGTCCCGAAATGACATTGCTGCAGATGGACACAGTTGACCGACTTTGGGGCCCTGTATCTCGGGGCCACTTGGTGCTAGGAACTCCAAATTTGGATATGTTGTAGTGTTTATTCCACTGGGTTTTTAAGTCGCTGCAACTTGAAGTTGCAGATATGAACGGTACGACGGAAGTCGCATGACAAGTCGCACTAGTGGAAACCAAGCCTTACATACATAAATCAGAAGTAACATTCACATTTCTGATCTACATACTGTAAACAAGTGCAAAGTAGATAAGTAGCTAGCTGCTGGATACCTTTCATATGAATCTAGTCTTAGGCTACTTTCACACTGAGGCGCTTTACAGGCGCTATAACACTAAGAATATCGCCTGCAAAGTGCCTTGAAAGAGCCTCTCCTCTCACTCCAATGTGAAAGCCCGAGGGCTTTCACACTGGAGCGGTGTGCTGGCAGGACAGTAAAAAAAGTCCTGCAAGCTGCTTCTTTGCAGCGCAGTAGGAGCAGTGTATACACTGCTCCTAAATCACCCCTTCCCATTGAAATCAATGGGCAGCAGCGCCAAACTGCTGGCAATGCATGCTGCAGCAGCGCCTTGCAGGCAGTTTTAACCTTTTTTCGCCCGCAAGCGGGTGTTAAAATCGCCCCCATTAGCGGCCAAAAACCTCTGCAAAAACTATGGTAAAGTCCCACTAAAAATAGCAGCACTTTACCGCCAACGCCCCAGTATGAAAGTAGCCTTAGTCAATCAGGAGCTGATGTAAAGTAAATCTGTTGCCTGGACAATCTAATTTAACTTCAGAGTCTAGCCAGAAACTTGAATGTATTAAAATGTATGAAAGCTATAAGCCCTGGGCAGGATGCTGGTGTATAGATATCCTCTGTGCTGATGCTGCTTCGTTATTATGCAGACTGATACCTTTGCATGGTTAGGGCATGCAACTCAGGCACTCTCATTTGCACACATCTCCTATCTTATGACTAATCTATTAATAAGCAGAGTTATGGCCTATTCTGGGCAGGGAATAGTAAGTGACTAGACAGAACACCTACTGACCTGCTTGGAAGGAACCAAAAAAAAAAAAAAAAAAAACCTTTCACTAAATTTCAAAGCTGTGGAAATATTTCAGTAAAAACCAGGAACAAAAAATATTGAAGGGATTTAATTACATTATTGGATTTATAGACAAGTGCCTAGTCCAATTTATCAGAGTTTGAAGTGGTTTATAAATATGGATAAGTAAAAGAAAAAGCAATAAGCACATACAGTAAAGCTTGCTATATTACTGCAGGCGTGTACACCGCAAATACATTTTATAAAAAACGTACATCTTTATTTATATACTCAGTCTATTGCTCAATACACTTCCTCATATGTCTATGCCTTGCACCAATGTCATACTCTCTACAAGAGAATTACTTATGAATCACTTATTAATTAGACATGGGATATAAAAGGAAAGTGCAATCATTTATGTAGATGTCATTCATTATGCTCATCTCCGCAGTTCAATCCCTGTCACATTAAATCTTCCTCTTATTTCCCAATATGGGCCATTGCTTCCCTGTTTATTCTTACATTGATTCGGACAAAAAGGGATCGATAGCCCATCAATTTTTCCCCCCAAAATATCCCTTTATTTTGCCATCAATATCATCCAAAAATCTATCAATTTTGCAAATCTGAACGAGCACCTGACAATTTCAGATTAGAATGTGAAGAGTAATGCCGTGTACACATGATCGGAAATGCCGCCAGCAAAACTCAGATGAGCGTTTTTTGTTGGAAAATGCGACCGTGTGTATGCTCCATCGGTCTTTTGCTGGCGGAATTTCAGCCATGAGCATGTTCTGTATTTTTCGGTCGGGAAAAGTTCCTATCCAAAAATGCGATCGTCTGTATGCAATTCGGACACCCAGGTCTCTCCCCCTGGTCACAGCCCATTCCCCCATCTAGCCAACATCCCCCTCCCTGTTTACAGCTCTTTCACGCCATCCACCTTATCCCCCCCCCATACCTCAGGCACAGTGCCCTGTGCTACCTCATACCTCTGGTCACAGGTCTCTTTCACACCCAGGTTTGCTTGGATACTTTATTCATTTTAGGTGTACCTACTATGCTTTCAGTGACTTCCTGATAAAAAAAACACTGCTGCAATTAGTTTTTGGTAAAAGCAGAGAACATATTTTTTTGGGCTATATAAGTTTATATAGCTGTATAATTCACTGTGTATCTGCAATGTTCAATTACAATATTCTCCAATTGCAGTAATGGTTATTCACTTTGTGTTCTTCAGGTTCTGCTGTACCCAACATTATTATTAAGAACATTCATAAATCAAGTACTTTACACAATTTAAAAAAAAACTATTTTAGCATTAGGGCTTCCTAGCTGTGCATTGTATTTTCTAGAATAGTGTTAAATATAACTTTAATCTAATTGCTAAGTAATACCACTTTCACTAAGCTGTTGTGGCCGCCCTTGTAAGGCTCTTGCTCATTTCTCAGATGGACTTTCACGCAGTGTTACAAATAGATAAACCTGAGCTCTTCTCTTGCTTAAAGTATAACTAAAAGGGGACACTTTTTTTTAAGTTTTGGATAGAGTGGAGAGGGATTAGAACCCCTGTCGGTTTTTATTTTTGTCTGTGCTCCCGTTAAGGAGATTCACCATCTTTATTTGTCCTGTTTACCATTATCATTGAAAGTGAAAATAAAAGAAAATCCCAAATTTTGGGTTGTCCCCAGAAAAGTAATAGAGGGGAAATCTTCCAATGGGGACACTAGTTCTGGTGACCTGGGGGGCCCAAGGTATTCCTTTAATTGGCAAGGATTTTCCTTTTCCTTGACAGAGATGGTAAAAAAAAAGAAAACAAATCTGATGGGGGTTATAACCCTCCCTTGCGCTATCCAAAATGGAAAAAAATAAGTATTTCTAAGAGATCTCTGCAGTTTATTATCTGGTTTCCTTCATAGGCAAATCTAAAAAAATAGTTTAGGGACATTCTGTTAAAATGTAGGACGATATAAGATGAATTACACCAGTTATACATTTGTCTGTTACCAGCCTTGACACTGACCTCCATAATACATCATGAAATGTTATTGAAAATGTCACTCTGTAGCCAACAATACTGGTTTAGTTCAGGTTTGTGAGATAACCCAGTTAGGCATTTCTTTTTCTGAAAATTAGGGATTCAATTAGCAATGAGTAGTTGAAAATAGATTTCCTGTCTGAGTGCGTGTATAGACTGCCAAAAAGTCTCACATGTGGTATCCCCATACTCAGGAGAAGCAGCAGAATGTATCTTGGGGTGTAATTTCAAATATTTGTGTCATATTCCCAAAACTTGCGGAAAAATATTCCATGGACTCAACATGCCTCTCAGCAAATAGCCTGGAGTGTCTACTTTCCAAAATGGGGTCATGGGGGGGGGGGGGGGGGGGTGGTTGTGGTATCTGGGCATTTCATGGCCTCTGAAACTGATAGGTAGTGAGGAGTGAAATCAAAAGTTTACACCCTTAGAAATTCTGAAGGCGGTGATTGGTTTTCGGGGTCCTGTACACGGCTAGGCTCTCAAAAAGTCTGACGCATGTGGTATTACCGTACTCAGGAGAAGCAGCAGAATGTATTTTTGGGGTGTAATTTCACATATACCCATGGCACGTGTGAGCAATATATAATTTCAGTGACACAATTTTTTTTGTTTGTCATTTTTCAAAATATTGAGCACATAATTCAATGTGCTCAACATGCCTCTCAGCAAATTTCTTGGGGTGTCTACTTTCCAAAATGTGTCATTTGGAGGGTTTTATACTGCCCTTCCATTATAGCACCTCAAGAAATTAGATCGGCAGTCAAACTAAAAGCTGCGTAAATTCCAGAAAAAGTACCCTGTAACATTTGTGCAAACCAATAAATATACGATTGTTTAATTAATCCCCCCCCCCCCCCGAGACATGTGGCTGAATGCATTTTAGCCTAAATATATGACTACAATTTAGTTTATTATACTTTTTTATAACAAAAAGTAGAATTTTTTTTTTTCAAACCTTGTCTTTTTCGTTTATATCGCAAAAAATAAAAACCACAAACGTGATCAAATAAAACCAAAAGAAAGCTCTATTTGTGGGGGAAATGACACAAATTTTGTTTGGGTACAGCATTGCATGACCGTACAATTACCAGTTAATACAGCGCAGTGCCAAATTGTAAAAAAATAAATGCTCTAATCATTAAGGGGGCAAATCCTTCCAGGGCTGAAGTGGTTAAGGGAGTAAATCCTTCTGGGGCTGAAATGGTTAATACAATAATTTAATATATGCAATTACTGCCAAGGCCCTTAGCTAGTTTTGTACCCATTTTATAGATAATGGATTGATAAAAGACAGTGTTAAGAAAATGCATGTGAACCCCTTAGAAAGGACTGGTTTCACAGTACCATTCAATGCCAAATGCAGAATAATGTATTATAAGTATGAAAGGATAGAACTACTCTGGACTCTGGCAAGAGGAAATAGAGCTGATTGTCTAATGCAATCTCAAGTTGTACTCGTTACTGCTAATGGGGGGAATCTTAAGTTCTCACTCCTGACTAATATTCATGATGTGTAATCAGCACACATTACCATATACAGTGGCAATAAATCTTAAGAGAACCCCTATGAAATTAACTCTTTTTCTGCAGTAATTTGACATAAAAGTGATCTTATCCTCCTCTGAGCCACAACAATATACAAACACATTGTGCTTAAGCTGATAACACACACACTTCTAATTTCTCTTGTCTTTGTTTAATACACCCATTAAACATTTACAGTGCTGGAAAAAAAAGTAAATGAACCCTTGGATTTAATAGCTGGTCAAAGCTCTTTTTAAGCAGTGACTTCAAGCAAGCACATTTGGTACCTCTGGATTTGACCTGCTCAACATTCAGGAGGAATTTTTCACCATTCCTCTTTACAAAACTGCTTCAGCTCAGAATGACTTTCTTGAGGTCATTCCACAGCATCTCTAAGGGGTTAAAGAGGAAGTAAACCCTCTTTAAAATAAAAAATAAAACACCCTGCAGGACAAAGGCATAATGAGCTAGTATGCATAGCATACTAGCTCATTATGAATTACTTACCCGAGATAGAAGTGCCTGGAGTGACCCTCGTTCATCATATCTCCAGGAGTGACTTCCGGGTATCGCTGCTCCGGCACTGAGACTGGATGGAGCAGCAATGACGTCACTCCAGCGCATTGTCAGTGACGGCATGATCACCTTCACTAATGGCACGCTAAGTGCGCCAGTGCGTTGTCTACAGCGTGCATGCGTAGACATCGGTACCTGTTTTTTGGAAAATATCTCCTTAACCATGTAGGTTAAGGAGATGTTTCTTGCACCTACAGGTAAGCCTTAATCTAGGCTTACCTGTAGGTTAAAGTGGTCTGTAAGGGTTTACAACCACTTTAAGGTCTGGGCTCTGACTGGGCCACTCCAAAAGGTGCATTTTCTTTTTCTGAAGCCAGTCTGTGGCAGATATACTTTGATGCTTAGGGTTATTCTGCTGCATCATCCTACTTCTACTACGCTTCAGTTGGTGGACAGCCACCCTAACATTATCCTGTAGTATATTTTGGTAATGTAGCCAGGTGCATGGTAATTAATATTCATCTTATGTTACTTGTTTTAGTTAAATTAATGTTGTTATGTACACTATGTGCTTGAAGAGCTTTGTTCCATCTTTGGGGAACCAAAGAGTTTTAGTGTGGGGGAGTATGTAACCAGGTGCTGGACTACAGCAATATGGTGAAGGAGACATTCTCTTTTATTCTTTCCCTCTACTGGGATACTGATGTTACGATGCATCATCCTTCTCAGAAGCCAGCAGGGGGGAGCTAAAGCCAAGCAAGCCCATAGACTTCTAGGCAGAATGCAGAGAATCCTGTGAATGGTAGTTTGAGACGGCAGCCATATAATAGGATGAATGAACTGCTTACAATACAAATCCCAATAGGCACTGTACAGTAGGAGGAGTGGAGGGGTGATTTTTATTAAACTGTTCTTCCTCTTTGGCACCAAGTGAGTTACAGAGAGAGCACCTCTGTCTGGATATTTTCCTGCCAATGGGAGACCATACCAGCAGAGATCTGAGCCTGAGACTGGGAGTGGGGATCCCCAGGAAAATGGAGTGACCACTCACCCTCTGCTTTCCACCACTGATCACCTTAAGCCTTCAGGGAGAGCCGGGGGGGGGGGGGACCTTATACAGTGAGAGTTTACCACAGTATCCCAGGGACTGGTGGCAGGGATTGAGCCACTGAGAGCAGGACAGCAAGTGTACCCAATCTATACCACACCCATACTGCACCTATACCAATCCTACATCACATATATCTACCTTGCACCTGTGCCAGGACTAGATGGTACTTATACTGTACCTATACTGCATGCAGGTTAACTGGGACTGCTGTTAAGTGCAAAGAGGCTGTTTTGGGTCTCAATGATAGCCAGCAGAACAACATTTCAATGGATTGACCCTCCCATGATAAATATTCTGCAAGCCCCCCATAGTTCCCCTGCATCTACAGGGATCTACCCTCCAATACTCTGAGTGCCAGTAACCGAGATAATGAGACAGAATAATTTGATATGGATCCTACTGCTGCTGTCAAATGGTGCAGAGAGCAAAATGGTCAACCAGAGCCGTGTGGGGTGATTGACATGACGGGGAATAAATGTATGGAAGAACAGATCAGACAGGCACTCATTTCCCTATTTCCCAGTCAGTGGGTGTTAACCATCAGCTACCCAATGAAATCAAAGCCCTTCTGATTCAGCTGAGAATGTCAGATGCAAGTCCAGATAGTTCCGCAGGGGTCATGCCAGAACTCAGAGTGGCTGTTTCCGCATCTATGACACTACCAGAGGTTCCTTCTATCTCTGTTTGCACAGATATTGAAAGGTTTATAGAAAGCCTTAAGAATTGCTCTGTGCTGGTCAATTACGGGTACAAGAAGCTGCAGTTCTTTTTTGAGAAGACCTCCCCCATACACCCTTTCTGGAGAAGGTGATTGATTTAGCTGTAGAAATAGAGAGTGGAAAGTAGCCAATGTGATAAAGAGACAGAATAGTTGGGAGCCTGTGGGCACTGGCTTCAGATGTCACCCTAAACTTGAAATGTGACAATCTAGGATACACGGTCACCATAAGCTTAGAGAGCAAATCCTTAGTAGAGTGGGGAGCTGTGCAAAGTTAATCTACCTATTCAATCATACCTATCAAGGGGAGGATGAAAAATTGTCAAAGTATGTTCGGACAAGGTCTTGTGTAAAAGTTTTTTACTCACTATGGTTTGCCTCAGCGTATCCATCCTAATCAGGGAAGAGACTTTGAGAGCAATTTTTTAGGTCTATGCACTTGCTAATCGATATTCATCTTTTGTTACTTGTTCCAGTTAAATTGATGTTATGTACGCTATATGCTTGAAGAATTTTGTACCATCTTTGGGGACCAAAGATTTTTAGTGGGGAGAGTATGTAACCAGGTGCTGTGCTACAGCAATATGGAGATGAAGACATTGCCTTTTATTCTTCTCTCCCTCTACTAAGACTTAAGTTATGCTTCACCATCCTCCCCCAGCAGCCAGCAGGGGAGAGCCAATGCTGAGAAAGCCCATAGACCGCAGCCAAACAATGAGATTAAATTACCTCCTTATAATATAAATCACTACTGGCACTGTGCAGTTGGAGGGGTGGGGAGATACTTTTTATTAAACTGCCCTGGAAAGCTCTTCCTCTTTTGCACCAAGGTAGTTAGAGAGAGCACCTCTGTCTGTATATTCATCTGCCAGTGGGAGACCATACCAGTGGATATTTGAGCCTAGGACTGGGAGTGAGGACACCCTGGGGCAGCGCAGCACTACCCACATCACAGCACCTGTACTGCTGCAGGAGTGAGACTAGAGCAACCACCTGTTCTCTGCTGCCCACTGCTGATCACCAGAAGCTTTTGGGGAGAGACCAAGGGGCCCAACTTATACAGCGAGAAAAAGATAAAAGGATTGATGTGTGCATTACAGTTAGCATCCCTAATACAATTACAAAGAAACAAGTCTCCCCATGGGACTATACTAGACAGTGGCCCACTAATGTGTAAAGTAGTAACAAATCTTTATTATATAAATCCATTATTCAAAATGCTATATTAATAAAAAAAGAGCTGTCAAGAAGAATACATGATTCAACATGTTATGACAGTTTACCCAGACAAGATACACAGCAAAGAATAATGCATATACATACTCAAGTCTATAGTAAAGACGTTTGTTAAATATACACAACACCCAGCACGTATGAATACAGCATGCTTATCCTCTTCAATGGGGTGTTCAAAGAATCCTAGGTCTAAAAGGAAAGTTGTTAGACCAAGCTATTACACAATACTAATATATAATATGCCATCATCGTTGCTTTTGTGCAATAACAGTATACTCACTCACCACTTAACATGCTTGTTACACATCAACCAGCCCATAATTATATTAAAATACTATATATATTATAATATAATATAATATAATATAATATATCATCCCTAAGAAAATCGATTGAAACTAAATTTGAGATGAGAGAGCACCACTCTCCCATAAGGTGATGGGACAGTGACGGATATGTCACTGTCTGAGGTAAGCACATACACAGTGAATAATAAATATAAATTACAAAATATACAGAACATAAAAAGTATTTGACAGTAACATTAGCATTGACCAAGAATGATAATCCATAAAAACTTGAAAGATGCTTGTGTGTACAGTAAGCCGACGAGTTCACAGAAACCTTATGTGCTTCTTCTGGGCAGCGCAACATGCATCTAGATCATTATTCAAATTGCAAAAACATCATAAAGATAACATTAGTATCATTCATAATTAATTTATTCATCGTATACATATGGTACTTAGTAACATTAATATAGGTGCTCACCAAATTCTGTGAAATCGACTCTGTGCAAACTGCAGCATCAAAAAAGAAGAATGAATGGACCTGCATCATAATTAATCAGTGATGTCAGAGTCACCGAACTGGTCTGGTGGGCATCGGATCATATCCAGGGCACAATGGTTATAAAAAATACCAGACATATATATTCAGATGCTAAATCCTTTACATAATCATATATGTAGAAGCATCAAAACAGACTACATCTACACTAAATGCTATGTGACAAGAAGGTGTGAAGGGGGGATATTAGGGGGTGTGGAGGAAGGGAAAGAAGAGGAAAAGCAAAAAGGAAAAAAAAGGGGGGGGGGAGAAAGGGAAAAGAGGAAGGAAAAAAAAAAGAAGGAAAAAATAAAAAATAAAAAACGGGAAAAGGGTGATAAGCCAAACAATGCTTGTATCCATATACACAAAACAGTATATCCCCTTTAAACCTACCTAAAACTACCCTAGGTAATGGCTAAGAGCAGCTAACCAGACATGTATATCCCCCAAAAAACCTCAGACAGAAAGGAAGCATCCAAAAAGTATGACCCATATCTGTCCCGGAGTATCACTTGGCTGAGCCCAGTGTATAATAAATCTGAAACAGAACGGCCATAACAATACAGCAACACACTAGATACTCTGCCACTCACTAAAGAGCAGCAGGAGCCGATATCCCAAGTATCTAAACAGGATTATTAAGGGTCATCCCGATCCATAACTAGTTACTTCAGTATAGCAGAGACAACCTGCATGGTTGTGTGTAGATTTAGAGATGCAGATACCCCTCAGTCTCAGATCCATACCTCTCCGTCACCGTGGCCTGCGTCCCACTGACTATCCCCATCACTTCCGCCGTTATGGATACGATCACGCCGTAAATGACTGAACTGGAAACGGCTCACCGACGTTATATGTGGCACAGTTGCCCCATAAGAACGCCTCCAACCTCGTCATAGACTGTATGACTGATGTGAAATTCATATAGGGTAGACATTTATCCATATGGGTCGAGGTTAGTCCACCCCAAAAAAAGGCCCACTTCCACAAAGGCCAAAAGGGGCCATCTAAGGAAAGGCACCAAACGAGCATGCTCATATCTCAAACCAAAGCAAGAGAGTACAAAACAGCGCACAAATGACACATTAGCCCGGCGGGCTTTCACACTGGAGCGGTGCGCTAGCAGGACCGCAACAAAAGTCCTGCTAGCAGCATCTTTGGAGCGGTGAAGGAGCGGTGGATTTACCGCTCCTATACCGCTCCTTCCCATTGAAATCAATGGGAAACCGCGGGGATACCGCCCGCAAACCGCCGCTGCAGCGGCGCTTTGCGGAGGTTTTTAACCCTTTTGCGGCCGCTAGCGGGGGTTAAAACCACCCCGCTAGCGGCCGCATACCGCGGGTAAAACGATGGTAAAGCAGCGCTAAATATAGCGCTGCTTTACCGTCGCCGCCCGCACAGCCCCAGTGTGAAAGGGGCCTTAGAGTAAGGCCATCAAAGCAGCCAACTCGAACCACTCAATATATTTGTTTCCCCATATCGCATATGTGGAAGCTTGAAGGTACATATAGCTGAAATGCCCAAATTACTCTAATCATTTGCATACTGGCAGGAGGAAATAGGACATCTGATTGGTGAAAGCAATCTCAAGTTGTTTTCATCACTGCTAATGGGGGGGAATATTATACTAGTTAACTCACTCCTGACTGTGATACACCAAACCCCGCCCAACAAGGGAGGAACGGTCAAACCAGGCATAAACATGGAGTCTCACTAAAACAGCCCGAGAGACCCACTTGTGCCAGGGGAGTGTGTGTCCCCCCCCCCCCCCCCGTTGAGGGTCAACACAAGACCCCAGGATGCAGGATCAAGGAAAGAGGCCCAAGGTCACCCATAAAACCCAGGAACAGCACACCATGGAATGACCTACACACCTAATACACAAAAACAACATCAAACAAGAAAAAAAATAAAAAAAAAATAAAGTAGCAATATACTGATCACAGGTGAAATTGAATGTACATACAAGTCTAGAAACTTAACCAGGGTGCATGCACCGACCAGGACCAGACGACCGGATAATACCGAATCCTATCAGCCCTCAACCCCCCCACAGTGCCTGTCACATATCTGTGACTCCCGGGCACATTCTGACAAGGATACACAGTGTGAGGAAAACGAAGCTGAAACCATAGAAGGCTCAGAAATCGCTGACTAAAACCGCAGCTAAAATGGCGGCATCCCCTCACACCATACACTCACATCCACAGTTGCAGCTCTGGTCTCCTCCTTCCCTGACAAAAGGTGAGCCCCTTTCTGACATTGGAATGACCCCCACAGATCTACAGGATATTACTAATGGCTCTGACTTATTAAATCAATTTGAAAGGATTCTCCATAGAGCCTTACAGAATACCTCAGATAACATCAAACTGAAGTGGGAGATTCGTGAGGTGGGCCACCGCACCACTATCTTTGAACAAAGGATGGATGAAGTGGATTTCACTACCTCTAACCAGACTGAAGAAATAGAATCCCTCAAAGATGAATATTCTTTACTTCAAACCTGCATTGAAGACTTTAGAGCAGGGCCAGGAGTTCCAACCTATGAATACGTGGTATCCCTGAGGAAATTCAGGATCTTCAATCAACAGTTTCCTTTTCCAGGAACTTGCTCCATTTATTCCCACAGAACGTCTAGAAATGGATAGAATACATAGATCCCTGGTCCTCCATAAGGATTCTGGACCACCCAGAGACATAATCAAAGTTTCACTATTTCCGTACCAAGAAGCAATTATTGGAAGCTGCTCACAATAAAGAATCCCTTACATTCCAGGGTCATAAATATCGAATTTTCCAAATCTGTCTCAAACGTAAAGCAATGAAACCGCATCTACAAGTACTCCAACATCAGGCGCCTTTCTAAGTGTAGTAATAAAACAGTATCATTTATTGCACAAGATAAAAAACACTTACAAGATATAAATCATAAATATGTAGTTCTGGCAGTTCTACTGCATTCCACAGGCTCCTCACACGATCCGGGTAGCTGGGAAAGGTTCTGGTGTGATGTGCTGCATAGCTGTACATTCAGGAAAACCAGGAAGTAGTCAGCTCCATGCTTTCCAGCTTGAATCGGAAGAGGAAATTATGTCACCAGCAGGGGGCAGGAGGAAGGGGTCAGGACTGTCTCTGGAATGAAAGGCTACGTGCTTGGAGCTCACAGCTCCTTTTACTGGCCTGTTCTCTGGAGGAGAGCATCATTAAATACACTCTCCTGGGCATGACGTTCTCAGCCGTAGAACTACAACGGTCAGTGGACCAAAGGCAATGGGATGAAGAAATTTTGGAAAAATAGTAGATTATAAATAGTTGGGCTTACAAAGGTTGACAGCTGATGCAAAACAGAGCACATATTGAGCCCAAAAAAAAAGAGGCCAACAATCTAACTAACTGTGAAAAATATATATCTAAATATATAACTCGCGCTGAGGAAAAACAGACGTGAAAGAAGCTACTATACACAAAGTGCTACACACTTGAACATAATAAAATAAATAATACAGCGCTTAACAAAAATGTGTCCATATAAGTGAAAACAAATAAACAATCATATATAAAATGTAACAAAAGTCCATGTGAACCGTGGAAATAATAAACAACTAAATAGGTGCTTCACATTCAAAGTGTAAAGTTGCAGAGGATATTTCACATCTAATGGACACAGATGCAAGGCAGAAAATTGCAGACAAGTTCAGGTGTGACAAAACACCCCCACATGTATCCCCACTCACCGGATCACGATGACACCCAGCTTTGCAGTCTGGGAGTCAGATTAGACTTGTAACAGTATCCACCGGGAATCGCTGGATGGCAGGAATGGCTAATGAAAATTAGGAAACAAACAATCCTTCCACATTAATTCTCAATCATGAGAGAAACAGGAACCCATAGAGGAAAGAAAAGGACCAATAGTGAAGTATGCTAAGAAAAGGGATTTTTTGCACATACAAGGGCATACTTACAAACGTAAGTTAAAAGTAGGCATTGGAAATGGTATAAAACTGCAGCAAACGCCGTTACCGGCGTTCCACGAGACCAGAAGTGATGTCAGAACCGGAAGTACGTCACGTCAATGCATTTCGTCCTCCCACAGGGTGTCATCAAAGGAGGTTCTTTGATGACGCCCTGTGGGAGGGCAAAATGCATTGAAGTGACGTACTTCCGCTGCAGTATTTGTAGCTGCTGACGTTAAAAAAAAAAAACCGGCGGAACTCCCGCTTTAACCAATATTCTCTTAGGCACATGGAGAGAACATAATCCAGCCAGAAGACAATATATGTATTATTCCCATCCCCACCAACAGTTTTAGTACCTCAGCACTTATTCTTAACTCAATTATTGTGCCTTGTACCTGGTCAGATCATAACGCAGTAGTAACAACTTTCTTCTTTGGTTCCACGATCCATCCTCCACACTGGGTACATAAACGATTGTTTGACAAATCCCATATATTGACAAATAGAAACAGCCATACAAGATTAACTTATAAATAACAGTACCACCGATACAGATCCTCTGACCCGCTGGGAAGCCCTTAAACCATATATTAGAGAGGTCTGCATTAGCCAAGCCTCTCACCACCGTAAGATAAAATGTCAATTTCATAAACAATTAAAAGAGGCTTCCTTTAAAGCTTCTGAGAATTTCCAAACACCCTCTCCAAACAAATTAAACTATGACAAAGCACGTTTAGAACTAGATCTTTTATTTACAGAATCAGCATAAAATATTCTTTGTAAATCTAAACATTCTTTATATGAAGGCAAAACAGACATTTTTAGCCCTAGCACACTTGACCTAGTCGATTAAAACAAAAGATACCAGCAATCCACTCAAAATTGTAAACAAATTTTGTAGAAAACTTATCACACTATACAAAAGTACAAATACAGTGTAAAATCTGGGTGAACAAATATCTGCGCTAACTATAAAGCAAAACAAAGAAATCAATAGCAGCCATCACAGTTCGTTGATTTAGCAAACATGAAATAATAAAGTCCAGGTGCAGCGCTCAAATTAAATATCAACAAATGAAATGTAGTTGTGTAAAATAGTCCATTGTTGAAAATACAGATGATATGGAAAAAAAATCCTCCACCAAGATTCAGTGCACAAAACGAAAGCACACCACACCCACGAGCGGTCAATCTGCTTACCAGAAAGATATATAAATAAAGCGGTCTAATCATATGATGCAAGAGGTCAGTAGTTGGACCAACAGTGGATCAATATATTGTGCTAGGTATAATCTCCATCATAACATGAAATCCAATGAGGGAAAAAGAAAAGAAGCACAATAGTGAAGCCCGTAAGAAAAAAAAACACAAGTTTATTTGTAGTCTACTTACAGGAAGAAGGGGACATCAAGGCATATAGAAAAAAAACTCTGCAGGTTCACAGCGTACTTGCATCAGCCAGCCTGACATGTTTCATCCTATGTGGATATCATCAGAGGCGTGGCTATCAATGCAAGGACGCCCATATATATACACACACAACAACATCCTGGGTCATGCTGTCCTGTGATAGGACAGCATGACATAATAGCAATGGTATACACCTGTTAGCGTTGGTCGCGCATGCGCAGTACGGCCGTATCGTCCTATAGGAGGAACGGACGATCTGCCGCGACCGCGCATGTGCAGTACGGCGTTCGGTTCACCTGTTAAGGATCAGAACCAGAGTACTGAATAGGTCATATCCGGTGGGCGGATAACAGTAAAGCCGACCGGAAATGACATAGGAATACAGTCACACATGCTCAGGCATGTGAGCGGTTCACTGGCAGCAGGAAGTGAAACCAGCTATGTTTCTAAGGTGCACACAGTGGGCGGAACCCACACAGCGCCATCCTAAACTGTCAGCAATGCATACAAAGTATTAGTTCTGCATACAAAACCTGCAGAAGGCATTTATCACAACAAAATAGAAAAACCAAATAAGATAAAAAAATATACACCTTAATCCTGCAAAAATACATAGGAAAAAATACTTTAAAAGTCATGACCATGAAAGGGGATATAAATAAAATTAGTTAAATTAGAAATAAAAATAAAAAGCTACATTAATGAGAGAAAAACAGAAGGCTCTCAATGGTATCGTATAATGCAACCTTATATATATGGATACTGGAAAAATTATGATAATATTCCTGTACTCAAACACTGAATTATTTATTTAAAAATAAGAATAAACACTGCCCACTAGTGGTTATCCACTGTTTTCCTTTCTTTTTATATAAAACATAAAAATAAAAATCCTTAGCTGTTATTTATGAAGCAATTCACATAGCATTTGACATTCATGCTGAAAGGAGTGTAACATTTCAAATCATAAATCCAGTGGGTTTCAAGTTTAGAAATCTCGCGTTTGGACATGCTACCACGCCAGTGAGGATTGAACCTGTCGATCGCTATAAATATAGTACCTTTGGGATTCTGTTTGTGAAATTCAAGATAATGTCGCAAGACAGTATGCTTGCTCTTGTCCTTGTTGGTGACACAAACGTTGCAATAGCGGCAAGGGTAATAACCCTTGCACTTTTGGAAATGAGATACTCTATTCGGAGCGTCTAAAATGTTGGGTGCTATTTGTAGTTTCAAAGGGGGAACTCCTCTGAATATAACCTGTGGCCTTTCTGGAAGCACCGGACCCAAAATTTTATCATTCTTTAAGACATCTCAATGTTTGGTCAGGATATTTTTAATGTCAAAGTGTTCTTGAGAATAGGTAGTAACCATTGAAAAATTATCAATCTTGTTATGTACAGATTCCTTCTTGTTATGAAGGACAGAGGCACGATCCATGTTCCCCTCTTTATCTATAACCATATTCAAATCACTGGGTGAAGTACAAATAAATTTGATCAATCTCGTTTGACCACGCTGTTATCCTCTATTAACCTTCCTTCTCTCTCCCTATCACATCAGGAAACCATGGACAAACCTATCATACTAACAGAAATCCAGACCGCAATAAAAACATTGAAGCCCCGTAAATGTTCTGGTACAGATGGCTTTTCAGCTGCTTATTATAAATGTTTTTCCACAATTTTATCACCACGTATGGTTGAGGCCTATTACCAAACACAGCTTCCTGATGACGCATATTCACGTGCGAAACGCGTAGAGACTGCTGGGTAATCCTACAACTGGTCAGCTGGCAGGTACACGAGGGGATAGGCGACACAGTACTGCGGTCTTTCTGTGATTCGAAGTCCCTCTTTACACGGCTGGAGAGGCTCAGTGCCGACTCTGAGGGCACAGGCAAATGTGAGTGCAAAAGTTCTCTTGTCTTTTATCTTTTTGTTTGCTAAATAAATTTTTTTGAACGTATTACGCTATGGGAGCATTTCTTATTTTTTCCCTTGAGCATGGAGGACATTCCCTGCAATAAAAACGCAATTCGGACCCCTGAGTGAGGACAAATCAGAGTAAAAGGAGTGGTTATCCAGATAATTAACCAAACTCCAAAAACTCACCTGAATCTGGTGAGTGGCCATTTCTTAGTGGTGGTGGATTCACACAAGGGTGATATACATAATCTGTGAAGGTGTCAATCACTAGTGGTGTATTCAAGTGGAATTAACTCGTCACGGTTAGTTTAAATGACAGTGGTGTCAACACATGGACTTTTTTAATATATATTTTTTATATATTATACATTTTTCACATTTTTTATGTTATATATTATAAATAATTTTCTGTGGCACATAGAATTTGAGAAAATAGAGATTTTTTGAATTTTCCTTTGCAGGAGTGGGACCACAGAAGTGGAGGGGGGAATTGTGTCACTTCACAAAATTTAGGATTTTGTGTGCTGGTTTGTTTTGCCTTGTTCTTTGATAAAAGTGTGGTTTGGTTATATAGATTTTCCTTTACAGGATTATAGATATACACGTATTATATTTTTTTCTTTGATAAAAGTGTGGTTTGGCTACACAGATTTTCCTTTATAGGATTATAGATATAAACGTGTACATATATTTTGTGAAATTTCTTTCCTCACAGGATTGGGTTGTGTATGATTAGGAGGTTTTTTTTTTTTTTTTTTTTTTACAGAATTGGGATTGCGTTGTAAAAACTCCCTTGTAAGAAATTATTTTTCAGGATTGTATAAGAATATCCACTCGTCTGCATAGGAGTATCTAGCACTATTATATAGAAACTAGAGTCACTTTATTTTTAATTGTCACCTTATTTTATCCTGTCCACCACAGGACTGATTTGATCCTAAAGCGATCTATGGTTGACAGCAGTAATACGCAACAAGCGCCTTTAAACATAGCTTTGTAAGGTGCTTAAGGATACACAGACCTTTCTTTGATTGGCGCATTTCTCCTAAAAAACCCTAATTATAACAAGTAATCGGACATCTGGTCCCCTTTACCTTTCAGAGTGCAGCCTCTTAATAAAACGCATACTAGTATAAAAGTACCCCCTTTTTTTGTATTTTTCTATTACCAAACACAGCCTTTCCATTTGGGACAGATTGAAAAACAGATTTGGACTCCTATCCAGATATATTGGCCCCTCCTCTCCTTACGTAACTCTTCCTTCTACCCAGCCTGGTCCTTCCAAAAGTTTTCAGTATGCTTAAATGTAGGTTTGATTAGAGTTCATCATTTTTTTAAATCCCAAAATATCATACCTTTTCCAGACTTATGCAAAACATTATATTCCATCCACAAAAACCCTTTTGATATCTCCAAATTAATTTTTTTTGGAACACAACAAACCCGCTGACATACAAACCCCTGACTTCACAGTCTTTGAAAATGCTTGCAGATCTGACCCCAACAGACGTGGACTTATTTCTGCCATTTATGAAACATTACTTTCTCATGTCACCTCTTCTCCTCCAACCTACACAACCAAATGGGAAAACGAAATTCAAATGAACTAGACGGGACTCAAATCTGGCAAACAACTAAATCAACCACACCAAATAGTACCTTTTATAATTTGTTTCGAGAAACACTAACTAGATGGTATCTGGTCCCATCCAGAATATCCAAATATCTTCACTGTTTGAGGCTGTACTACCCTGGGTTCACATGTACATATCTGGTGGGAATGTCCCATAGTATGCCCCTTTTGGTCAGATTCTTCAAAAAAAAAAAAAAATTCTACCATGTTCAACATTATCCTAACACCCGATCCATCAGTAGCACTTTTGAACAGTAAACCCCAAATCATAAACACACTATCAATTCAAATTACCTTTTTATAACCACAGCAGCTAAACAAACTATAGCAAAAGCGTGGAAATCAAACTCACTTTGCATAGTGTCAGTCAAACAGTTACACAATCCATGATCCATGCAAAAACTAAAGCAATCCTGCTAGACAAAGTTTCTAATTTTGATCCCTGCTACTATGAATACCTTCACCTGATTCTCTAAATCATTGGTCCCCTAGACATTTCCTTCCTTCTCCCTATTGTGCCCTACCCCCCCCCCCCCCACCACCACTCACTTGGTTCATTCCTTTTATTTGATATACCAACTTTGATAGAAGATGTTTGGAATGGTTGGGATTTTTGGACACCAGATAAAGCAAAGCCAAAAGAAGGAACTTGGCCCTGGTTTAGCTTAATTTATTCCCCCAGCTATTCTACAACACATTAACTTTATATTTCTTTATAGGCTCACTCACTTCTATTCTCTTCATAGATGACACGATTTAATTATTTCAATCAACTTAATTTCTCAATAATAATTGTTGTCAAAAAAGCTGTCATGAAGCTATGATTATGCCACTTCATATTATATAATCTTATCCTACAACCCAATGTGTTATCTATTTTCATTTACCTTTTTAAGGAGATGCTTTCCTGAATGTTTAAGCCTTTTTCTACTATACTATTGTACATGCTCTGTTAATGGAATGTCTATTCCTATTATATTATTGTACATGCTCCATTAATGGAATTTTGTTGATAAATTATAAAATTCAATAAAATATTTGAAAAAGAAACTTAACCAGGCTGTTCTGTAACAATATCACTGGTTATATGTAAACCATAATATCCAACTGATACATGGGATTCTATAATTACAGAGCAAGTCAATCGTAATACAACAACACCACATACTGTAATTGGCTCGTGCACAAATATGTGAAAAGGGCAGATAAATGGGAGAGTGGGAGGAGGACAATAGAGAGGTGTGAAAAAGTGTTTGCCCCCCTTCCTCATTTCCTGTTCCTTTGCATGTTTGTGTTTCGGAACATCAAACCAATTTAAACAGTGGTGTGAAAAAGTGTTTGCCCCCCTTCCTCATTTCACACCACTGTATGTGTCACATAGAATACTACATATGGTACCTACAAAGCAAATACAGAAAAATATATTTTTTCTGACCTTCAGAGGAAAATCCCTCTAGGAATGGTTTAAAGTTTAAGGCCTTGTTGAGATCAGGGTAAATGGTGGCATTAAAGAGGAGCTCCAGACCCCCCCCCCCCCCAAAAAAAAAAGAAATTAAACATGAGCAGCTACAAATACTGTAGCTGGTGGGGGGTGGGAACGCATGTGAAAGGTGGGAGAGTATGGTGTGTGGACTCACTCTATCCTCCTCCTTGAAGTGGCGGCTGACTGCTGGGAGAGCGGTGGGTATTGGCTGATTGATCTGGCCGGGCTGTCCTTGCGCAAAGTGGCAGGAGAGGAGGCGATGAAGATCTCCGGAGAAGCATGAGGGAACCTGAGCAGCGTGCACAGCCGAAGGACAGCGTGCGCATCTCACGATACCGTGGTTAAATCCCACGAGAGCTCGGAGAGATTTTTTGAACTGAGGAACCCGGGAAGGAAGGCAAAAAGGGAAAGGCAAGCGGCAATCCCGAGATATTCTGGGGGTCACTGTGTGCATATGGTGGAGACATCAGAACCTACCTGGGCCTTAATGTGTGGGTAATCCCTGTGGAAATCCATGCAGAAACTCGTTTAAAGCAGCCAGGGGGAACCAAGAGCGGGTGGTGAGTGATACCCGTGATACCTGTGTATATGCTATGCTCTGCCAGAGACTGTGCTTGACAAGATTGTATTGCACTAAATCTGATGAACTTTATGAACTGTTACTGAGCCGGCATACTGTGCTTTTGTCATTGCGGCTACAATTGAGTGCAGAACAATTCATTTATGTATACTTCATATTGGGCATTTTAACCCTCTGGCCTTTGAGTTTAATGCAGACAATAGCATATAATACTCTGGAACAAATGGACTAGTACCTCCAGTGTTTGGTGCGGTATACGCTTGGCTCACACAGTGTCAATTTCAGAATATTAATTCCCTAGTCTCAAGTATGGTGCAGTTAATATATAGGAGTGTAATTTTTTCAATCCTGTCTTTATTTTTTGCTCCTCATCGCCCCTATTAGTAACTAAATGGTGACCCCATCATATGCCACACCAGCATATGAGTATTAGCTGCCGGTATATCCCTGCGTAATTTCCTCAGCCACAACGTTAAAAATTTAAAACAGCTTAACGCTTGCTTAATGCTTGCACCCCCTGCCTTAGAAAAACTCCATGTAATCATAGTTGCTGACACTTACTGCCGATACTGCAGCCCTTATAATCCTTAGGCTTAATTGATCTTTCCCTTCCAGAGTAATTGCAATACACAGACTTGTTTGTGGATATGGCAGCAAGAAGAAGAGTAGAAGATCAAACACAGCCGGAAAAGAACAGTCAACAGCAGCCACAGCAAAATTAGAGCGTTTTGTTCATACCCCGGTCCAGACGCCAACAAAAGGGGGTTCGTAGACCAAAGCACAACAGGGCGTATTGCCAAACAGGAAAAGCCAGGGCCACTCTTCAGCAACAGCGTTAGCTGCATCAACAATAAAAACTAAGTAATAAGAGTTTGGGGTTGATTGAACAAAATGTAGAGATACCTTCTGACCCTAGTCCCTCCTCAGTGAGCCGACCTTAATGGCAAATGTCCATGTTCATCCACCTTTTAAAATGGAGGTTATGATTAGACTGAGTGAATTTATTCTAGACAAGGAAGAAGTTCCGGTTATAATAGTAGGAGACTTCAACGAGGTCTTCGATAAAAATATGGATAGGTTCCCGTATGGGTACAGTCGGTGTCAACAGAGAAGAGTCAGTTGAGTCAAATTTTGGAGGAAGTTGGGCTAGTTGATATGTGGAGAGCACGGAATCCAAATGTTCAGCAAAATTCATGCTTCTTGAGCTCGTATTCCACACTCTCCAGGATAGATATGGCCCTGGGAAATAGAGCGCTGCAAATTTTAAAAAAATATTGTATATCTACCAAGACTAGGGATGGGCCCGGTGCTCGATGCGAACCCATGTTCGCATCGAGCACCGGGTGTTCGCTCGCTCGGCGAGCCCAGAACTATTTTGGCCGCTCGCATCACATTCGTGTGATGTGAGCGGCCCCGCAATGCATTGCGGCCGGCGCGGCCGGCGCAGTGCATTGCTGGCTGATGATTGGCCAAGCATGCACTGTGACCCCGCATGCTTGGCCAATCACAGCGCCGGAAACTCGGAGAGCCATAATTGGCTACAGGCAGGACGCCTGTAGCCAATTACAGCTCAGGGGCTTTAGTACACGCCCCCTCATTTAAAAGGCCGCCACGCCGTCGGCGCCGGTCACATGAGTTCCGGCTTTAGAATTTAGGCTGATTTAGGCTGATTCTGTGTCACTCTTTGCTAGATTCATATAGAAAGATTTGCTCTACTTTGCTAAACCATTGGCTATTTATTTGCTAAACCATTGCTACCTGTCATTGATCGTCCATTGCTGCTGCTGGTTAGTGTGTTTTTAGCTGCTGCTGGGGGTTAGTCTAGTACGTGTCTTACTGTTAGTACAGTATTTCAGTAGTACCAACCGCAGTGCTGTTAGTACAGCACTGCACCCCAAAAGCACCCATAGGACTTCTAGTATGTTAGTGGCAGCAAACAGAGCTCCTATATTTTCTTCCCAGAAGCACCCATAGGACTTGTACTGTGTTAGTGGCAGCAAACAGAGCTCCTATATTTTCTTCCCAGAAGCACCCATAGGACTTGTACTGTGTTAGTGGCATCACACAGAGTTCCTATATTTTCTTCCCAGAAGCACCCATAGGACTTGTACTGTGTTAGGGGCATCACACAGAGTTCCTATATTTTCTTCCCAGAAGCACCCATAGGACTTCTAGTGTGTTAGTGGCATCACACAGAGCTCCTATATTTTCTTTGCAGAAGCACCCATAGGACTTCTAGTGTGTTAGTGGCATCACACAGAGCTCCTATATTTTCTTCTCAGCAGCACCCACAGGACTTCTAGTGTGTTAGTGGCATCACACAGAGTTCCTATATTTTCTTTGCATAAGCACCCATAGGACGTCTAGTGTGTTAGTGGCATCACACAGAGCTCCTATATTTTCTTCTCAGCAGCACCCACAGGACTACCGACTACAATGGCTGGAAGACCACCAAGGGGAGGCAGAGCGTGCAGAGCCAAGAACACAGGGCAGGCAGGCTCTGTTTCTAGTGGACGTGGCCGTGGCCGTGGACGTGGTCGTGCATCGTCATCAGCACGTGACCATAGGACACGCGCGTCTTTGTTTTCGGCAGCTGGACATGTGGAGCCGCATCATGCTGAAGGCTTGGTAGAATGGATGACCAAGCCCTCCTCATCCTCCTCATCCTCTCTCACCCAGGCTCAGGGTACTGGCAGAGCAGCTGCCAACGCGTACTCAATGGCATCATCAGCCACCCCTTCCCTAGACCCACCATGTCCTCCTGAGGAGTCCCCCGAACTCTTTGTGCACAGTGTTGGGTACATGCTCCAGGAGGATGCCCAACGATTCGAAAGCTCGGATGATGATACCCAGCTTGAGGAAGTCAGTAGTGTGCGCGCAGAGAGAGGGGATGCTGAAGGACAGCAATCTGGCAGTACTGTTCCACCAGCTGCAGCTTACTGCCAGGTTTGCTCTAGTGGTGAAGAGGGAGGGGATAATGAGGTCACTGATGCCACGTGGGTGCCTGGAGGGAGAGAGGATGAGGAGGAGGACGAGGAGGAGGAGGATGCGGCGTCACATGTCCAACGAGGCAGGATGCCCCCTGGAGGCCAGCTAGAGGCCAGCACAGCAACTGTACAACACCGCAGAGCTCCGCCTGTGCAGGGCGCTGCCTCTGCACGTTATCAGAAAAGTTCTTTGGTGTGGGCCTTTTTTGAGTGCATCAGATCGCACCACTGCTATTTGCAATATTTGTCTCAAGCGTATCTCGCGTGGCCAAAACATCAGCCGCTTGGGCACCACAAGCATGACCAGACATATGTCGACCTGCCATGCAGCTCGTTGGCAGGCACACATAAAAGACCCACACCAAAGAACTAAGCGGACCTCTCCTTGCTCCTCATCAGCTGGGATCTCCATCCCCACTACATCTTCAGTCCTCTCTGAAAGCTGCTGTGAGAGGACTGAAGGTGTAGAATTAGGTGTGTCACAACCAAGTAATTGCAGTACACCGACATCCGATAGTAGCAGGCAAATTTCCCTGCCCCAGCTGCTGGACCGTCAAAAGAAGTACACTCCCAGCCATCCACATGCCCAGCGGTTGAATGCTAGCTTGGCTAAATTGCTAGCACTTCAACTGCTGCCTTTTCAGTTGGTAGACTCGGCCCCCTTCCGTGAGTTTGTTCAATGTGCGGTTCCTCAGTGGCAGGTTCCCAAACGCCACTTTTTCTCACGGAAGGCGATTCCGTCTCTCTACCGGCATGTGGAAGGCAATGTCCATGCCTCCCTGGACAGGGCGGTCAGCGGTAAGGTGCATATTACCGCTGACTCATGGTCCAGCAGGCATGGACAGGGACGTTACCTTTCTTTCACGGCCCATTGGGTCACTCTATTGGCAGCTGGGAGGGATGCAGGACAAGGTGCAGTAGTGTTGGAGGTTGTTCCGCCACCACGCCTCCAAAACGCTACTACTGCTACTGGTTGTGACACACCTCTCTCCTCCACCCCCTCCTCTTCTTCTTCCTCCAGTGCTCTGTCCTCGGAACCAGCGGTGCTCCGTAGGCGTACAAGGGGCTACGCAAGTACGCAGGCAAAAAGATGCCATGCCGTGCTTGCGCTGGTGTGTTTGGGGGACAGGAGCCACACTGGGCCAGAGGTTCTGGCAGCTCTGCAGGGGCAGGCCGAGAGGTGGTTGACGCCACGCCAGCTTAAGCCAGGAATGGTCGTTTCTGACAATAGCACCAACCTCCTCTCCGCCCTGCGACAGGGGCAGCTCACCCATGTGCCCTGTATGGCTCACTTCCTCAACCTGGTGGTGCAGCGGTTCTTGGGCAGGTTCCCAGGCTTACAGGATGTCCTGAGGCAGGCCAGGAAAGTCTGTGTGCATTTCCGCCGATCTTATAATGCCAGTGCTCGGCTGACTGAGCTGCAAAAGGAGCTGAACCTGCCCAAGAACCGCCTAATATGTGACATGCCCACCAGGTGGAACTCAACGTTGGCCATGCTGCAGCGACTGCACACGCAGCAGAGGGCCATCAATGAGTACCTTTGCGACTATGGCACCAGGACAGGGTCAGGGGAGCTTTGTTTTTTTTCCCCACGTCAGTGGAGCATGATCAGGGATGCATGCACTGTCCTCTCACCATTTGAGGAGGCCACGAGGATGGTGAGCAGTGACAGTGCATGCATCAGTGACACTGTACCTCTTGTTCACCTGTTGGAGCATACGCTGCGTGGGATAATGGACAGGGCACTTGAGGCAGAACAGAGGCAGGAAGAGGAGGACTTCCTTGCCTCTCAAGGCCCCCTTTATCCGGACAGTGTTCCTTCTGTCCCACCCATCACACAGGAAGAGGATGAGGATGAGGAGGAGGAGGAGGAGGAGGATTGTGTGAGCATGGAGGTGGAGCCTGGCACTCAGCATCAGCAGCAGCAGTCTTTTAGGGATGATGTACAGTCCCAACAAACCAGTGGACTTGTACGTGGCTGGGAGGAGGTGGCTGGCGATCATGTCATCCTCAGTGACCCAGAAGACTCCGGACCGAATGCCTCAGCTAACCTACGCTGCATGGCCTCCCTGATCCTGCAAAGCCTGCGGAAGGATCCTCGTGTTCTTCGGATCAAGGAGAGGGACCATTACTGGCTGGCCACTCTCCTTGATCCACGGTACAAGGGTAAGGTTGCGGACCTTATCTTGCCGTCGCAGAGGGAGCAGAGGATGAGACATCTCAGGGAGGCCTTGCAGAAAGGTCTGTGCAACGCGTTCCCAGAAACTGGGAGGTTACAAACTCCTGGTCCTGGGCGACGAGTTGCTGAGGCTTCGGTCAGTAGCAGAAGGAGCGGTGGGGAAGGTGGACGTCTGACCGATGCGTTCAGACAATTTTTTAGTCCGCAGCCCCAAGGTATGATCGGTTCCAGCAACCATCGCCAGCGTCTGATATACATGGTGCAGGAATACCTTGGGGCAAGGTCAGACTTGGACACCTTTCCCACCGAAAATCCTCTGGCTTACTGGGTCCTGAGGATGGATCACTGGCCAGAGCTTGCACAGTATGCAATTGAGCTACTGGCCTGTCCTGCCTCCAGCGTTCTTTCCGAACGCACATTCAGTGCTGCTGGAGGATTTGTCACCGATCATAGGGTGCGCCTGTCCACCGACTCGGTTGATCGACTGACCTTCATCAAAATGAATCAGTCTTGGATCACCACCAGCTACCAGGCACCTGAAGCGGATATAACGGAATAATTTATAATGTCACATCCCTTCAAGACTGCCTATGCTGATGCTGAGTGACTGTCCTGTTATGTTCACTGACTATCCTCTTCCTCCTCCTCAATGATCCATGCCACCACACCAGTGCCTAAGGCACAATTTTTCAGCCCCTGTATAACAGGGGCGTGTACTTACAATTTTTTAAAAAAATGCTTCGCAACACGTGTGACTGCTGTGCTCCAAGTACAGTATTTGTGAGGGGTTGCAGTGTTGTGGCACCAGCACCAGTGCCTAAGGCACAATTTTTCAGCCCCTGTTTAACAGGGGCGTGTAATTAATTTTTTTTTAAAAATGCTTCGCAACACGTGTGACTGCTGTGCTCCAAGTACAGTATCTGTGAGGGGTTGCAGTGTTGTGGCACCAGCACCAGTGCCTAAGGCACAATTTTTCAGCCCCTGTTTAACAGGGGCGTGTAATTACAATTTAAAAAAAAAATGCTTCGCAACACGTGTGACTGCTGTGCTCCAAGTACAGTATCTGTGAGGGGTTGCAGTGTTGTGGCACCAACACCAGTGCCTAAGGCACAATTTTTCAGCCCCTGTATAACAGGGGCGTGTACTTACAATTTAAAAAAAAAATGCTTCGCAACACGTGTGACTGCTGTGCTCCAAGTACAGTATCTGTGAGGGGTTGTAGTGTTGTGGCACCAGCACCAGTGCCTAAGGCACAATTTTTCAGCCCCTGTTTAACAGGGGCGTGTAATTAAAACATTTTTAAAAAATGCTTCGCAACACGTGTGACTGCTGTGCTCCAAGTACAGTATCTGTAAGGGGTTGCAGTGTTGTGGCACCAGCACCAGTGCCTAAGGCACAATTTTTCAGCCCCTGTTTAACAGGGGCGTGTAATTAAAATTTTTTAAAAAAATGCTTCGCAACACGTGTGACTGCTGTGCTCCAAGTACAGTATCTGTGAGGGGTTGCAGTGTTGTGGCACCAGTGCCTAAGGCACAATTTTTCAGCCCCTGTTGGGGCGTGTAATTACAATTTTTAGGCAATACTTTGCAACAGGTCTCATTGCTGTGCTAAGAGTACAGTATCTGTGTGGGGTTGCAGTGTTGTGGCACCAGCACCAATGTCTAAGGCACAATTTTTCAGCCCCTGTTTAACAGGGGCGTGTAATTACAAATCTTGATCTAATAGTTCACAGCAGGGCCCATTCCTGCGCCCACCAAGAGTAACTATGAGGGCCTACAGTCTTGTGGCAACACCGTCCACCACCACCGCCAAAGGCCCAATTTTTCTGCCCTGTTCAACAGGTGCATGCAATTACAAATCTTGATCTAATAACTCACAGCAGGGCCCATTCCTGCGCCCACCAAGAGTAACTGTAAGGGCTTACAGTCTTGTGGCAACACCGTCCACCACCACCACCACCACCACCACCACCAAAGGCCCAATTTTTCTGCCCTGTTCAACAGGTGCATGCAATTACAAATCTTGATCTAATAACTCACAGCAGGGCCCATTCCTGCGCCCACCAAGAGTAACTGTGAGAGCTTACAGTCTTGTGGCAACACCGTCCACCACCCACCACCACCACCAAAGGCCCAATTTTTCTGCCCGGTTCAACAGGTGCATGCAAGTACAAATCTTGATCTAGCCATGCCATTTTTCTCAAGGATTTTCAGCCATATGGCGGCCAGGACAAGACATGCCATTAAAGCCGCAAGTGTTTTTAAATGGCTTCTTTTTTTCCTTTACAAATGTCATTTTGTGCAAGGACAGTTCTAAACACGGGAAACACATGCCACTTCACAGGCATACTTTAGACACCCCCCAGGTACCATATTTAAAGGAAAATTTCACTTTTTTTTTTTCACTTTATGCATCATTAAAATGACTGCTCCCGAAAAAACGTTAGTTTTTAAAAGTTTTTTTTGCATTGATATATGTCCCCTGGGGCAGGACCCGGGTCCCCAAACCTGTTTTATGACATTAACATGCATATTGGCCGTTGTAATTAGCACTTTTGATTTCGAACGTTTGCGTTCATTATAACGTATAGGGTTCAAAAATTTGCGCGAACTTTCGGTCCGTTCGAAGGTTCTGGTTCGAACCGAACCCGGGGGTGTTCGGCTCATCCCTAACCAAGACGGGTATCAGATCATTCACCAATGGTGCTGACATTGGACCAAGGGGGGAAAAGAGCTCTAAGAGCCTGGAAAATGAATTCATCCTGGTTTGAAATAATAAACAAAACAGATTAGGTTCTGCCCAAATTGAGAGAGTTCTTAGAGTTTAATAAAGGTATGGCATCTGGGACACTTTGGGATACCTTGAAGGCATTCCTTAGAGGTATCTTGATCCAGCAGGTAGCTACATTTAATAAGGAATCTTGGGAATGGGAATAAAATACCAGAAGAGAGGTCTTGGTAGCTGAAAATAATGTAACCGATCCATCCTCGGGAAAGAAAAAAATATGGTTAGATAAACAACAAAATTACAAAATAGAAATTACAAGGAAGGTTGAGAACAGACGGCTCTTCCAGAAGGGAGAAAGCGTGGTAAAAATGTTGGCACAATTGGTGAAATCCAATTCTCCCCCCTCCACCATCTCTACAATTAGGGCAACAGGAGGAGAGGTTACTTCCTGTATCTCAGAGATATTCGCGTGATTACTATAAAAAAAAAAAACGTTATACTTCGCAGAGAACGGGGGAGGAGGGACTAATGGACAATTTCCTGGGGAAACTAGAGATACTGACCATTACACAAGACAGATGTACTGGAAGCCCAATAACTCTAGTAGAACTCCAAAAGGCAGTAGCTGGATAGCAAACCAAAAATCTCCTGGTCCAGATGGGCTCCCGATGGAGACGTATAAATATTATGGAGAAATATTACTTCCTGGGTTGCTTGGAGCATTGAGAGGACTGCCTGCCTCGATGCTGGAAGCAACAATAATAGTGATACATAAAGAGGGGAAGGACCCGTTGGATACAGCGTCATATAGATCAATCCCTCTCCTGTGCTTGGATGCCGCAATATTAGCCAAGGTTTTAGCAGCTAGGTTGAATAAAATCGCCTCAATATTTATGCATCCAGATCAGATGGGATTCATTGACAATAGATCCACTAGTATGAATATTAGGTGGACATTCCTGAATCTGCAGACCCCGTCAGAAAATGAGGGATCAAGAGCTGTGTTGTCACTAGATGACCAAAGCTTTTGATAGCCTGGAGTGGGAGTATATCTGGTGGGCTCTGGGGAGATTAGAGTTTCTTTTATAGGATGGATAAAAATCCTTTACAAAGATCCTAGTGCCAAGGTTAGAATTAATAATGAATTTTCAGATCGGATCCAGTTGGAGAGGGGGACAAGACAGGGCTGCCCATTGTCACCCCTGCTCTTCGCACTTGCAATGGAACCCTTAGCCATTTCTATAAGATCATGCCCTGAGATAAGAGGATTTCAGAGGAAGACAGGAGAAGAAAGATTTGCCCTATACGCGGACGATGTTTTGCTTTTCCTGGGGGATACAGGGCAATCTTTAGTTAAAGCAATGAGTATAGTGGAGGAATTTAGTAGATTTACAGGATTAGTGATAAACTGGGAGTCGGAGCTCCTACCGGTGGACCCCATGAGTGGTCCCACTCTGTCAGGAATGCCTCAATTGGCGGTAGTAGATACGTCGAGATATCTGGGGATACTACTGACAAAAGATCATAACCAGTACATTAGTAAAAACTTAATACCATCACTAACTAAGTTTAAACAAAAAATTTACATTTGGAAACAGCCTTCTCTATCAGTAGCGGGTAGATGTAGCCTAATCAAAATGATATGGATGCCACAGCTACTGTACTTATTGCATAATTCTCCAGTGTGGATATGCAAGAAGTGGTTTAACATTTTTTTAACTCTCTTCAGAGAGTAAATTTGGAAAGGGGGACAAGCTAGGATTCAACTTCAAACTATGCAGCTCCTGACCGGGGAGGGAGGCTTGGCGGTGCCGCACCCGAGAGTTACTACCTGGCAGCACAAGTGCAACATCTAATGGGATGTGAGATCCCGGGAGGAGGCACCCCTAATGGGAGAATAAGGCTTTCAGGAACCTTGCATAATACAATTGACGCGTTAGAGGCGGACTCCTTTTGTAATAGAAACTCGATAATAAAAATAACAAAAATATGGAAAACAGTCAAAAAGCAGATAGGATATACCAGATTATCTGAATATACCCCCCTCTGGAACAATAAGAATTTGCAGGAAGTGCTTCTTATAGGAAAGGTTAAAGAGTGGGGAATACAGGGTATTTATAGGCTGATACAGCTGTATGATGGTAATAATCTTAAAAATGTTCTGGACTTGAAAAGGAAATTTAATATACCACAACATTAATTTTTTAGATATTTACAGATCCGACATGCCCTAGAAGTCCAATTTAGTAGTATAGTAGTAAGTATTAGAATGGAACAAAAGCCCTCTTTTAAAATATACTCCAGGCAGGCACAACTAAGGGACTTATTGCCGCGCTATATGGACTTCCATGTAAAGGAATAAATACAGGATTGGGTTCCCATAAGGATAAAGAGAGATGGGAAGAGGATTTAGGGAAAATATCTAAGGAGTTGGGACAGTTGGTCTCGGTCTCACCCTCGCAGAAAGTATCTCATTTGATGCTGATATATAGAGCTTACTTACTATACTCCTAAGAGGCTGTTTAAGTATGGTAGAAGATCAGATGATAAATGCCCTAGATGTCGGGACTGGAGATCTCATCCATATGGTATGAAGATGTCCAAAGTTATTTTGGTTCTGGGAGGGGGTTCTTAGTACCATGGGTGAGAGCTATGGGATAACTTTGAAGATGGAAGCCGGATTTTGTATACTCGGATATAGGAAGGAACCTGGGGAGAGGAAATGTACCACAGTAGCAATACTGAGATGCTTATTCCAAGCTAGAAAAATTATTGCGATAAGATGGCAGTCAAGGACACCCGACAGTAAGGGACTGAATCACTGTTATAAATGAAACTATATGTACCTGCATCGCCTGAATTCATGGCCTTTGCCTACAGTCAGGAACCATCAATCAGACGGAGACAGAAAATGCAGTAAAAATCACCATTTAATATAGTGGTAAAAATGGTACAAATAGTAAACGTAGTCAAAACATAGCCAGGGTTCGGTAACCAAATCAGGTAGTCAGAACAAGCCAGGAAATCAGGGAGTCAGAGATCAGCATAGTCAGAGCAGCAGACAAGATCAGGAACCAGAAGGGACATCGGCCAGGCAAGTCTTCAACAGGAACACAGAAGAAAGTCTCTAGATATGTTGACCATTGTTGGGTGGAGAGGGATGATGGATGTGTGTGTGTGCGTTTTTTTTTTTTCTTTTTGCGAAGGCGCTTACATTCGCGTTTGAGATATGATGCTTGCTGGGTAAGCGTACCTCGAATTACAGGTTTATGGGCTTCCCAAAGAGTGAGGGGAAATATCTGCAGAAGTGTTATTAATAGTCATTGAGAGCATGTTTAACATCTAGACAATGGGAGGGGTAAGTTAGAATGGAATCATTAATGCACCAAGATGAATCCTGGGATCCCAGGATAGGGGAGAAGATGGTAGTACAAACTGCACTGTGATCGGATCAAGTAAAGGGCATAATAACTGATGGCATGGCCCCAGAAATCCTAACACTTATGCCGCGTACACACGAAGGGACTATCCCGCAGGATTATCCCCTGGCCTCAAGTCCAGGGGATAATCCCCTCGTGTGTGGGCGTCCAACTGACTTTTTTTCAAAAAGTCCGGCGGACTAAAGTTTTAAGTTTTGTTTTAAAATTATCCGCTGGAATTGGCAGTCCAGCGGACAATCCCGCCGTTAGTAGGCTAGTCCGCCGGACTTTTTGAAATGAACGGACTTGCCGCTCATCGGAAAGTCCGTTCATTTAGCACGTGACTTCAGGTACGTAGCTAGCGTAGGCAGTAAATGCCGGCGCGCTAGCTCCGTCACCTGGCATGGATTTAAAGGGAGTAACCACGCCGAAAAACGGCGTGGGGGTCCCCCCCAAATCCATCTCAGACCCTTATCCGAGCACGCAGCCCGGCAGGCCAGGAAAGGGGTGGGGACGAGCGAGCGCCCCCCCCCCCCTCCTGAGCCGTTTCAGGCAAGAACTCAGAAGAACCATTAAATTAAGTGGCGGGGGTTATTAGCAGACCGAGTAACAATATTTACCAGGTAAAGCTGATCCGGGACACGGTATAATATAGCAGAAACATCCCTTCAGGAGCAGAGCTCTAAGCTGGCATGTCTGCTCAGTCATGCTCTGCCCATGCGCCTCCCGCAAAGCTTCACTGACGGATTCCCTTAGTCAAGATGGAAGTGCCAGCACCCAATAGCCGATTGAAAAATCGGCTTGAGTGAGGACACCACTGGATGCCTGGACAGGTAAGAGCCCCAATATTAAAAGTCAGCAGCTAGTGTGTGTTTGTTTTTTTTATTTTATTTTATTTTTTTATTCTTTATTCAATTTTCTTCAATGCAAAATTCAATAGCACAATGACCATTACAATCATAAAAAGGACAAGTACATCAATTATATTTTCGTACTCCAGTGTTGCAATGCATGACATACGTTCTCTTTTCCCAACCCATGTTAAGTATGTAGATAGTCTCTATATTTACAAATGTATTAGCTATTTTACTTTTATTTTGTTCTATTCTTATACCTTCCCCTTTCTTAAGTTAACAGGAAAAGTAGATATATTAATTCCATATTTAACACTTTACTTTCAGTGGTTCGCCAGTCTGACCTTAGAATGGTCAGACTCTAAATGGTAATATATTTTTATCAGGTTGGATGAGCATGATCACTGCATGGATCAGTTTTCCATAGCAGTATGAACGCTTCTTATTCACACTGCTCATCTGGACCCTCCCACTGGGGCTGCTCTGGTACAACCTGTGTCGCAGGCCATCCCTGCTTCTTCTCCAGTCTCTGTGCAGGCACCCGCCTCGAGTATTCCCTCTATAAGAGGTATGTCTGGTTCTGCTCTGCTCCAACAGCGATTCAGGGTGATCCAGTTCAGTTCAATGCAGAGGGTTTCTCAACCAGATTGAGATATACCTTGAGATGCTGCCCCAGGCGTTTCCCACGGACAGAAGCAAAGTAGGCTTTGTGATATCTTTGATTTCTGAGAGAGCCTTGGCCTGGGCAAACCCTCTATGGAAAGAAAGAAAGCCTGTTGTCCTGAGTTACCCAGAGTTTGTGGCTTCCTTTAAAAAGGGTATTTGACATTCCTGCATGCTCCACTTCTACTGCCAAGAGCCTCATGTCCAGAGTACGATAACTGTTGCTGATTACGCCATTGAATTCCATATTCTGAGAACAGAGGTTGATTGGAACAATGAGGCCCTTGTGGCTGCTTTTTTTTCACATGGTCTCTCAGATAACAAAGATGAGATAGCAATCTGAGACATACCCACTGAGCTGGAGTAGTTGATCACGTTTGCCATTCTCATTGACTCCAGACTCGGTGTGAGACCTTCCTATAAAGGAGTGCTTGCAGAAGCCTCCTGTACGTATGGCTCCGAGCTTTGTAGTCCCACTATTGCCTCCCTCACCTCACATACCTCCTAGTACAGAGTCTGCCAGCGAGGTAGAACCCAGGCAGTTGGGCTTTACATGTCTCTGCGTATAAGAGGGCCTTTAGGAGGAGGGAGAGATTGTGGCTTTGTGGCCAGGTAGGTCACTTTATGGAATTCTTGTCTGACCCGTCCGGGGAAACGCTTGCACCTAAAGGTCCTGTAGGGGACATGCCTTATGTGGCATTGTTATGTCCCCAATTATCCAGAAGGATAAGCCCCTGGTTCCGGTTACCCTTTCTTGGTCTGAGTTGTTCATCGAGATACAGGCTCTAATCGACTCTGGGGCTGCAGGCCTGTTCATAGATGGTGCCTATGTGTCTAAGCACTCAATTCCGCTGCAGCTTCATGCCACTTCACTTGCTATTGAGGCTATTGATGGTAGACCTCTACAGCCTGCCCATGGGATTTACAAGACTGCTCCATTGACCATGGCCATAGGGGGCTCCACACCATGAGACAATCAAATTCCAAGTAATTTCCTCTCCTTATTTTCGGTGGTTATTGGTCATCTTTGATTACAGAGGCACAACCTCCTTTTTTGATTGGCTTTGTGCTGAGGTTCTTTCCTGGGGCGCCTCAATGCAGTAAGACATGTTTTCAGAAAGGGGCTAAAGTCTTGTGCACCTCTTCCCTCTTCCGGAGGAGTACCGCGTTAGTTTGCCTCCACACCGGTCGTATGATTGCACAATTGACCTTCAACCTGGTGCCATACCCCCTCATGGCCGGGTTTACCCTTTGTCTGAGGACGAAGCAATGGAGGAGTATGTTGCAGACGCACTCTCAATGAAATTCATCCGCAAATCCTTGTCTCCTGCTGATGCTGGCTTCTTTGTAAAGAAGAGTGGTGAACTGAGACCTTGTACTGATTATAAGGGTCTCAGTCGTTTCAGGATTAAGGATGCTTATCTGATTCCGCTGATCACGGAGTTATTTAACCGTCTCAAGGGAGCAACAGTTTTCACGAAGCTTGATTTGAGAGCCACCACACAGTTGTCTGTTGTGTGCTTCAGAGGCTGAGAGAAAATAACCTGTATTGTAAATTGGAGGAGAAGTGCGAGCTCCATCGTGAACAGATTCAATTCCTGGGTTATGTCATTTCTACTGCTGTTTTTTTGATGGACCCAGAGAAACTTTCTGCAGTCCTACAGTGGCCCCGACCAGTGGGTTTACGTCAACTGCAACATTTTCTTGGCTTTGCCAATTATCAGAAGTTCATTCATAACTTCTCGTCTGTGGTCAAACCCCTGACTGATATGACCACAAAGAATGGTACCCACAGAATTGGTCTCCGGATTCCATTAATGCATTTGAGAGTCTCAAGGCTGCTTTTGTTTCAGCTCCTGTGATGGCACATCCTTATCCTACTTTATCCTTGAGGTTGATTCTTTTCCAAGAAATTGTCACCTGCGGAGTGCAATTACAAGACTGGGGACAGAGTTGTTAGCAGTCATTTTAGCCCTTAAAGAATAAAGGCATCTCCTCAAAAAGGTACCACTGTGCTGGTTCTCATCCTGACTGACCATAAGAATCTCACATTCTTTTCTGAGGCTAAACGCCTCTCTCCCAGAAGGGCGCAATGGGCTCTTGCCAAGCTTCAATTATATAGTCTCATTCTTACCCAGTACTAAGAATGTAAGGGCTGATGCATTGTCAGTTTTCCTCCACTTCCAAGATGGAGTCAGTTCCTGTTCTTGTGATACCTCCCAATCGTTCTCACCATATGAAGAAGCAACTCATTTGGCCTATTTCCCAACAATTCTGGTTGCCTAGTCTTCATGCTGATGTAGCCGCCCTTGTAACTGCCTGTTCCGTGTGTGTGTGCTATGAGTAAGACAGCACAATACCTTCCAGTGGGCCTCCTACAACCCATAGCCAATGGAGAGAGGCCTTGGACTAACCTGTCTATGGATTTTATTGTGGAGTTACCCAACTCCCAGGGCAGCACAGTTATCCTTATGGTGCTTGACCGGTTCTCAAAAAGGTCATTGAATTCCACTTAAGTGTCAGGTCACCTGAGACCAGGTGACAGGTGCACTTAGTAGGAGTCGGAAGTGCACCGCTAGGTAGTGGACCTTAGGACTGACTGCTGCGGATTGTACCCAGGGAGATTCAGGACACAAGTCTACTGGATCACTAGCACAGATCCCAGTGGAAGCTAGAGCATAGATTCCCCAGGGCGCGGAGTCTAAGAGCCAGCAGTTGTTGGCCAGAGCCTCTAGTGGTGAGGATGGACTTCGCTGCAGTCTGGCTCCAGGTCGCGGCCTCCAGGGTCTCACAGCTCACACTCACATTAGACTACAGGAGAAGGAAGCAGCAGGCTGGAACGACAAAGATAGTAAGGGTATAAGGCAGAGGTCAGGGCAACTAGCAGACAGGAACAACAGAGTACACGCCAAAGGTTCAGGGTCACAGGCAGACAGGGATGGTCGGGGACATGCCAAAGGGTCAAGGTCACAAGCAGACAGGAATCGTTGAGAACACGCCAAGGTCGGTAACAGAGACAAACAGAGCACACGGCAAGCAGGAACCAGGAAGCCGAACACACCATGGATACACAATGGTTGATCAGCACCACTGGCTTGCAGTGCACAGGTTAATATAGGTTTCCCTGATAGGGCCTGGGGTAGAGCCATGCTTAGAGGAGAGGTTATAAAAACCACCAGGTGAGAGTGGCTGGCCTCTTAGTCTGATCACATGAGGAGAGGTAAGCAAACAGGAGAAGATTACTGCATAACCATGACATTAAGAAGTTGCCTACATCCAAAGAACTGGCATCCATTTTTGCTCAGGAGATCTTTTTCGATTACATGGGCTACCCAAGGTTTTTGTCTCGGATAGGGTTATCCGGCTTGTATCCAGGTTTTAGCAAGTCTTTTGTGCACAGTTAGGAATTCAGCTTTCCTTCTCTTCTGAATATCACCCGCAGTCAAATGGGGCCGCAGAAAAAGCCAACCAGTCCTTGGAGCAGTTTTTGCATTGCTATATTTCTGACCATCATAACAACTGGTCAGACCTCTTACCATGGGTGGAGTTTGTTCACAATAGTGCTGTTAATTCCACTTCCTGATTGCCCCAGTTTATGCAAATTATGGTTTGCAACCATCCATGTTGCCTGACTCATTTGTTCCTCAGAGCATTCCTGTGTTAGAGGAGCATCTTCATGGTCTTCGTTCCACTTGGATACAGGTCCAAGAGCCCTTGCGATGTGCCAATGAATGAATGAATGAATGAATGATTTGTATAGCGCTGCAACTGCGAACTGAATCGCCTCGAGGCGCCAATGATAGGTACAGTCTCCATGCTGACCGCAGACGCCTACCTGTGCCTTCCTACCAAGTTGGGGAGAGGGTCTGGCTGTCATATCGCAACCTCTGACTCAGTGTTTCCTCACTGAAATTTGCATTTCGTTTTTTTGGGCCTTTCCGTATTCTCTGCAGGATTAACCCAGTGGCTTACGCTTTAGATCTTCCTTCTAATATGCATATCTCTAATGTATTCCATGTCTCCTTATTAAAACCTTTGGTGTGCAACTGCTTCACCACCTTGGTGCCACGTCCTCACCCAGTACAGGTTGAGAACCATGAGCAGTATGAAATACAATCCATCACTGACACCCGTAGGTTCCGTGGGCGCATACAGTACCTGGTTCATTGGAAAGGGTATGGTCCGGAGGAGCGCTCTTGGGTCTCATCCTCAGACATACATGCCCCTGCCCCCTCCTCTGTGCTTTCCATAGACATTTTTCCTTCAAACCTGGTGGTCCTCCGAGGGGGAGAGGACATTGAGGGGGTACTGTCAGGGCCTCCCTTTTTCAGAGCTCAGGCTGCTCAGCTGTCAGGTAATTGTTAGCACAGATCATTCCTCAGTGACTCACCTGGTGATCATATCCTGCTCGTTAACAAGCCCTGCTGGCTATTTAAACTGCGTGGATTAGATCTCCTGTACCTTCACCTTGGTCAACATATCTAGAGACTCTCTGCTGTGTTCCTGTTGAAGACTTGCCTGGCTGACGTCCCTTCTGGTTCCTGATCCTGTCTGCTGCTCTGACTACGCTGATCTCTGGCTCCCTGATTTCCTGGCTTGTTCTGACTACCCCATTTGGTTAATGAACCCTGGCTATGTTTTGGCTACGTATACCATTTGTACCATTTTTTCCACTATATTAAATGGTGTGATTTTTACTGCATTTTCTGTCTCCATCTGATTCATGGTTCCTGACACCTTGCGCTAGCGAAGGGGAAATAGAGGGGCTTTAAACTGTTTTGTTTTTTTCCGCTCTTTTTTCCATTTTCTTCTTCTAAATAGGTGTGTGTTATGTTGCTGTATTGTTAAAATTATTGTAGTCAGGACAGCAGAGGACCAAGAGTCTGCTACCACTAGAACCATAATATAAGGAATATGACTATTTTGTGTGTCTACAACAAAAAAAAAAGAATTGTGTTAAAGCTATATTTCGTGGTACATGCAATTGTATCATGTTTGTTTGTATCAAAAGTTGTTCAAAATAAAATAGAGAATTAAAACAATAAAATTTTTTTGCTCTGCTGCAAAATAAAAAAATAAAAAACTATGTAAAAGCCATTATTACTGTTAATATTAATATCCTGTAAGCTGCCCCTGAGGACCGGAATTTCCCACACCTGAATGATACCTGTAAGCATTCTATGAATCCCATCTTATAATTCATAGGTTCAGTCTGTCATTGTGTCATTATATAAAACCAGATTGCCTTTGATTTATAGACACAGGCTCATTCAGACTTGCTGCCTGTAAATGTGGTAGAAGGATTCTCTTCTACACTAGACATGTTCTCAATTACCTGTACATTAAAACAATAACATAAACAGCTTTTTTTCAACTACTTCAGCCTCGCAAAAGATTAGGCTGCTCAATGACCAGAGCACTTACAATTTTTTACATCGGCAGAATGGCATGGACAGACAAATGGGTGTACAGTGTACGTCCCTTTAAATTTGCCACCGTGCCATCGCATGCGCGCCGCCAGCGATGCGTGCGCCGCTCGGGACCCCCGTGAGTGCGATCGAGGGGTCCCACGGACTTGATCGCCGCGGGGATCCCCACGATCGTATCACGGGGAGGAAGAACGGGGAGATGCTAAAGTAAACAAGCATCTCCCTATTCTGCCTAGCAACAGTGTCACTGATCTCTGCTCCCTGTGATTGAAACAGAGATCAGTGATGTGTACAACACAGCCATGCCCCCCAAAGTTAGCAACACGCCCCTAGGACACACTTAATCCCCTACACTGCCACCTAGTGGTTAACCCCTTCACTGCCAGTGTCATTTACACAGGAATCAGTGCATTTGTATAGCACTGATTGCTATATAAATGACAATGGTCCCAAAAGTGTGTAAAAAATGTCCGATGTGTCCGCCATAATGTCGCAGTCACAATAAAAATCGATGTTTGCTGCCATTACTAGTAAAAAAAAAAATATATAATTAATACAAATGTCATAAAACTATCCCCTATTTTGTAAATGCTATAACTTTTTCGCAAACCAATCAATAATCGCTTATTGCGATTTTTTTTACCAAAAATATGTAGAAGAATACGCATCAGCCTAAACTGAGGGAAAAAAAAGTTTTCATACATTTTTGGGGGATATATATTATAGCAAAAAGTAAAAAAATAATGCGCTTTTTTCAAAATTGTTGCTCTTTTGTGGTTTATAGTGCAAAAAATAAAAACCGCAGTGGTGATCAAATTCCACCAAAAGAAAGCTCTATTTGTGGGAAAAAAAGGACGTCAATTTTGTTTGGGACCACGTTGCATGACCACGCAATTGTCAGTTAAAGCGATGCAGTGCCGAATCGCAAAAAGTGGTCTGGTCTTAAGGCAGCAAAATGGTCTGGTCTGAAAGTGGTTAACTGGTAATCGCGCGGTCATGCAATGTTGTACCCAAACAAAATTTGCGTCCTTTTTGATTGCCTCTGCGATTTTTTTTATTTTTTTTGAGATATAAATGGAAAAAAGACTAAAAATTAAAAAAAAAAAAATTATATTTTCTTCTTTTTGTTATAAGAAAAATCCAATAAACTAAATTTTAGTCATACATTTAGACCAAAATGTATTCAGCCACAAAAAAAAAAAAAAAAAAAAAAAAAAAAGGTAAATACGCGTATATTTATTGGCATGTGCAAAAGTTATCTCATTTCTTGAGGTGTTAAAATAGTAGACAAAGTAGACACCCCAAGGAAATTGCTCAGAGGCATGTTGTGCCCATTGATTATGTTATTTTCTGTCACAAATGATTGAAAAATTACAAAAAAATATATACACAAAGTTGTCACTTATTGATATATTGCTCACACATGCCATGGTTAGATGTGGAATTACACCCCAAAATACATTCTGCTGCTTCTGAGTACAGGGATACTATGTGTGAGACTTTTTGGGAGCCTAGCCTACAGGACCCCAAAAACTAATCACCGCCTTCAGGCTTTTTAAGGGCTTAAATTTTTGATTTCACTCCTCATTACCTATCACAGTTTCATAAAATGCCCAGATAGCACAACCCCCCCCCCAAATTACCCCATTTTGGAAATTAGACACCCCAAGCTATTTGCTGAGAGGCATGTTGAGTCCATGGAATATTATATTTTGCCATTATAAGTTGCGGGAAAATTACAAACTTTTTTTTTTTTTTGCACAAAGTTGTCACTAAATGATATATTGCTCAAACATGCCATGGGCATATGTGGAATTATACCACATGTGTGAGACTTTTTGGGAGCCTAGCTGTGTACAGGACCCCAAAAACCAATCACCGCCTTCAGGCTTTCCAAGGGCGTAAAATGGTGACTTTACTCCTCACTACCTATCAGTTACGGAGGCCCTAAAATGTCCAGATAGCACAACCCCCCCCCCCCCAAATTACCCCATTTTGTAAAGTAGACAAGACATTTTCTAAGAGGCATGGTGAGTATTTTGCAATTCATTTTTGAAAGAAAAATTTTTTTTTTTTTCCTTTTTTCAATTTTCAAAACTTTGTGACAAAAAGTGAGATCTGAAAAATACTCAATATAATAATAAAAAAAAAAACCCGACTGCACTCAACCTTTCCTTGCCTCCTTCAACTTGCTAAAGAATGATTCACTTCCCTTCTCTTGGACACCTCATAGGCTTCCATACCTAGGATTACAACTCACTCCTAAGATAACTGACTTATACTCAGCTAAGTTCCCTCCATTACTAAAACCTGTTTTAGTAATGGAGGGAACTTATCACAATATCCTGGATAGGCAAAATTAATGTAGTTAAGATGGCTATATTGCCCAAGTTTTTATATATTTTTAGAGTCTTGCCCATCCCAGTTCTATCTAATTTTTTACGGCTTGCACTGCATAGAATTATCTTCTTTATCTGGGGTAAAATCTCAAACCTCTAAATCCACTGTCTCCCACAATGCTGCAGAGGTTTAGGTCTATCAAATATTTCTGCTTACTATCATGCTTCGCACCTTGCAAACTACCATGCAATCAAATACATTCCTTAATGGGTAACAATTGAGTCTATTGACTCTGACCTTAATTCAGTATCCATCATGTTATGGTTAATACCAACTGATCATACTTTTATTCGCAATCCTATCACAAAACATTCTTTATCCATCTGGGACAGATTCAAAACTTCTCTTGGCCTTCAATCCCCTCATTTACCGCTCCTTTCTTTTGTTAAAAATCCCGCTTTTTACCCTGTCTGGATCGCTCCTAATTCTTTCAAAGCATGGAATACAGCCAATTTATTCCGTTTATATAACTTGGTATCTGCCTCCTCCATACATTCTTTTCCTACTTTGTGTGATAAATTTGGACTTCCTCAATCGGAACTGTTCTGATATTTGCAAATCAAAAACATTTTCCAACCTTATCTCAATTCCAACTCCCAACTATCCCAGATGTCGCATTTTGAACGCATATGCATTTCTGACGTTCGTGCTAGAGGACTTGTTTTGTTTCTCTATCAGCAAATTGTAGCCAGTACCAACACTGCCCCTGTTAGGTACCTGAGTGGTGAGCCTGACTTCGCTGGGAGAGGGCCTCTCTTACGGCTCTGGTTCAGGGCCCACTGGAGTGGAGACAGTGGTCCCGTGAGCACAGCGGGGTAGGAGTGCCTGGAATGGATGCTGTGGGAGACGTAGCTGATCAGTAGCGATCTCCTGGATGTTGAAGCAGCAGAGACTGGCAGGTAGCGGAGCAGGGTCCGGATGTAGGGTGACCCCGAGATGGCGTCAGCAACTCTGGAAGTATGCAGCATGCGGGGAGCAGGCAGAGGGGTCGTCAGGCAGGCCGGGTCTGGATACACTTGGCAGGCAGGTAAGTGGGCACAGGCAATGGAGAGGTCAGACAGGCAGGAGATCAGCGTTCAGGTATCAGTCCAAAGCAGAGTCAACAGGCCGGAATCAGGAGTGGAGAAGGCAGCAGAGTCAAGTGGAAGCCGGATCAGGTAAACAGGAGTACACAACAGAGGCAGGTTAAACAAGGGGCAAACTGCAGACGAACAGCACTTGACATGTGCAGCTGTCATTCTTTTAAAGGCCAACTGGCGCCAAACAGCGCTAACGCGTCACGTGTGCGCCCGCGACGCACGTGCCCGCGCTCGCTGCGCACGCGCGCGCGCCTGAGGAGTACGACGGCGCGTACCCTCGTTTCGACGCCCGGACGAATCAGCGGCGCGTGTGCGCATGCGCGCGCGCCGATTCGACCGTACGTCGCAAGTGGAGCCCTGACATTGCCCCCCCACAAGGGGCAACCTCCGGGTGCCCAGTTGGTCATCCTTCTCAGGGTGTGAAATGAAAAAAGCACGAATTAGTCTTCCAGCATGTATATTGTCCTCAGGTTCCCAAGAATTGCTTTCTGGGCCGAAGCCCTTCCATTTGATTAGAAACTGTCTTTGCCCTTGTCGCCTTCTACAGTCTAGAACAACTTCTACCTCGTACTCCTCGTTTCCATCCACTAGGACAGGTTCAGGAGGCCCGGACTCCCTATTGGGGAAGGGATCGGGTACCGAGGGTTTCAATAGAGAGACATGAAACACAGGATGTATCTTCATGGTGTCTGGCAGGGACAGTTCATAGGACACCTCATTAATCCTCCTCTTTACAGGAAAAGGGCCCAGGAACTTGGGTGCCAACTTCTTAGAGGGACAGGTTAACTTTAAATTAGAAGAGGAAAGCCATACCTGATCCCCGATTTGCAGATTCAACTCTCCCCTCCTCTTTTGGTCAAAGGCTTTCTTACTGTCCGCCTGGGCCTTGGTTATGGCTTCCTGGAGGATTTGGTTGTTGCGGCTTAGGAAGGTCACTGCGTCCTGGACCGCTGGAACTGAGGACTCTGTAAGAAAATCTGGTAGAAATGTTAAATGGAACCCATAATTGGCGAAAAACGGGGACTGTCCCGTGGTCGAGTGGCTGGCGTTGTTGTACGCGAATTCTGCTAAGGGCAGCAGAGAAACCCAATCATCTTGCACAAATGAAGTGAAACACCTAATATATTGTTCGAGGGTCTGGTTTGTGCGCTCAGTCTGCCCATTAGTTTGAGGGTGGTAAGCTGAGGATAGGGCCAGCTCAATCTTTAGACTATCACACAGTGCCCTCCAAAACCGCGAGGTGAACTGGACTCCCCTGTCCGAGACTATATTCTTGGGTACCCCGTGTAACCTAACGATCTCTCGGATAAAAACACGGGCCGTCTCTGCTGCAGATGGGGTTCCCCTTAGGGGTAGGAAGTGGGCCATCTTTGAGAGTCGGTCAACGACTACAAAGATGGCCGTGTGATCTTCAGAGGGGGGCAGCTCGACTATAAAGTCCATCGTTATCATACGCCAGGGTCGATCAGGTGCAGGTAGAGGCTTGAGTAGGCCCCAGGCCCGGCCCCTAGTAGTCTTGCTTCGGGAGCACACTGGGCATGAACTGACATACTTGGAGCAGAATTCCTTCAGACCAGGCCACCAGAAGGTGCGCTGCACCAAGTCAAGAGTCTTTCGGGCCCCAAAGTGTCCTGCTAGTGGGTGATCGTGGAGGAGGGCCAATACTTTAACCCGGATGGGTTCGGGAACAAACACCTGGCTGTCCTTCCAGAGAAGCCCCTCTCTACGATTTAGTGAAAGTCCTGGGGGAAGGAGCGGGTTCAGGGAGGCCTCCCTGATCTGGGACAGTAAATCCGGCTGTAGTAGAAGGAAGTTGCTTGCAGGGAGGATGGTATCAGGAGGTGTGGAGTCTTTAGGGCAGTCGAACATGCGTGAAAGCGCATCTGGCTTTACATTTTTAGATCCAGGCCGGTAGGTAATGTGGAAGCTGAAACGTGAAAAGAAGAGGGCCCAGCGGGCTTGTCGTGGTTTTAGACGTTTTGCCGTCCTTAAGTACTCAAGATTCTTGTGGTCCGTGTAAATTAGTACAGGGTGGACTGCTCCCTCCAGCAAGTACCTCCATTCCTCCAGCGCTGATTTTATGGCTAGCAGTTCTCGGTCACCTACATCGTAGTTCCTTTCTGCGGGTGAAAGTTTCCGGGAAAAGAAGCCCACAGGGTGCATTAGGTCCTTATTGCCCTGGCGTTGGGAGACCACGGCCCCCACTGCTACCTCAGAGGCATCCACTTCCAGGATGTATGGGAGAGATGGGTCAGGGTGACTGAGGATGGGAGCGGATGTGAATCGCTCCTTGAGTTTCACAAACGCCTCCTGGGCCTCTGGACCCCAATGAAACCGTACATTCTGCCTTGTTAGCTGTGTGATTGGTGAGATGATGGCCGAGAACCCCTTGATGAACTTTCTGTAAAAATTAGCAAATCCGACAAAACGCTGCACACCCTTCTTGTCAGAGGGTGGCGGCCAGTCCAGCACAGCCGTTACCTTCTGCGGGTCCATCTCGATGCCTGCTGGGGAGATCTGAAGACCCAAGAATTGGATGCTCTGCTGCTCGAAGGTGCACTTCTCTGCTTTCGCGTACAATCCGTGCTGACGAAGACGGAGTAAGACTCGGCCCACATGCCCCCGATGCTGCTCAAGCGTTCTGGAGAAGATTAGGATGTCATCCAAGTATACAATGACAAAAATGTCCAGGAAGTCCCTGAAGACCTCATTTATGAGGTGCTGGAAGGTAGCCGGGGCATTACAAAGGCCGAAGGGCATAACTAAGTATTCGTAATGCCCAAAACGGGTACGAAATGCAGTCTTCCATTCATCACCTGATCGGATGCGAACCAGGTTATAGGCCCCTCTTAAGTCCAGTTTGGAGAATATGGTGGCCGCTCTTAGTTTTTGAAACAGTTCCGGTATTAAGGGTAAGGGATAGCGATTTTTAATTGTAACTTTATTTAGCTCCCGGTAGTCCACACAGGGTCGGAATGACTGGTCTTTCTTGGTTACAAAGAATATGCCGGCCCCTGCGGGTGAGGTGGAGTGACGTATAAACCCCTTCTTTAGGTTCTCCGAAATGTAGGCCTTCAGGGCCTCTTGTTCCTTCTCGGAAAGGGGGAAGATACGCCCGAACGGAATCTCGGCCCCCGGCAAAAGTTCTATGGGACAATCATAGGTGCGGTGTGGGGGTAGGGTGTCCGCTCCCCGTTTACTAAAGACGTCCAAGAATTCATGGTATGGTTCCGGTACCGCTTGGATCAGGTCAGTATCAGAGTCCAGACAAAGAAGCGTAGCGGGTTGTACCGGAGCTTCATGTAAGCAATGTTCCAGGCAGTAGGGGGACTGGAACTTGACCTCCCCTGTGGACCAGCAGATGGTCGGATCGTGTGCCTGCAACCAGGGGATGCCCAGGATCACTGGGAACAGGGGGGACGAGATTACGTCCAAGGTTAACAGTTCCTGGTGGTGGAGAGAAGAGATAGTGAACAGAGGTTGGGTCTCCTGGACAACTTGGCCCGATTTAATGCGGGAACCGTCAGCCAGGAAGACGGATAGTCCGCGGGCCTTCCTCTGAAGAGGAATGTCGTGCCGGCTGGCAAAGGTGGTATCGATGAAACAGCTGCAGGCTCCTGAATCAAGGATGGCGTTGGTGCGAATCGTCCTTCCCAGGAACTGAAAAGACAGGGGTAGAGAGATGTGGGTGGCATGGACTGGTAAGTGAGCAGAGTTGATTGACACAGACGAAAGGCACTTACGCAGCTTGCTCGGGCAACTGTTCACAAAGTGTCCGGGCCCACCACAGTACAGGCACAAATTTAGTTGACGGCGTCGGGCACGTTCCTCCAGAGACAGAGTGGGTCGCATGAGACCAAGCTGCATCGGCTCGCCGGCATCGGGAAGAGGATGGGCAGGGGCCATTGGCTGAGCGGGCATGTAACGGCCAGCCGGTAATGGAGCCCTTGCGGTCATCCAAGCCGGACGGTGGACTTGAGCGGATCTCTCGACTCTGCGTTCCCGGAGCCGACGGTCAATTTGTATGCTCAAAGTTATCAGGCCCTCCAAAGTGTCTGGGGTGCCCACTCGGGCAAGTTCATCCTTTAGGCCTTCGGAGAGGCCCATGCGGAACTGATGCCTTAAAGCCGAGTCATTCCACTGGGTGTCTGCGCTCCATCGTCTAAAGTCTGTCACATAGTCCTCGGCCGTTCTGCGGCCTTGCTGGAGCGCAGATAGAGCAGACTCGGCTGTGGTGGTTAGCTGGGGGTCCTCGTAGAGTTGCGCCATGGCTTCCAGAAAAGACGAGAGGGACTGCGTCAGCATGCTATTTCCCTCCAGCAGGCGATGAGCCCAAATCTGAGGTTCGCCCTGCAGCAGGGAGATTACGAACCCCACTTTGGTGGCCTCTAGGGAGAAGGTTCTGGGTTGAAGAGCAAAGTATAACTGGCAGGCGTTGCGGAAGACACGGAATTTGGAACGATCTCCGGAGAAGCGATCAGGAACAGGTACTCTGGGTTCAGGAGGCAGCATCACCACCGCAGGAGGAGTAGCAGGTGTTGCAGAAGGTTGCGGAGATGTAGGAGCCGCAACATTGGGGTCAGCAAGTTGCTGCACTCGACCTTCCAGTCTGGTATACCCTTCTTGCAGGGATTGCACCGCCTGAGTGAGGGCTGCCAGGTGTGAGCAGAACTCCTTCATGGCAGAGGCTTCTCCCGCAGGCTCAGTCATGGCTGTTCGTACTGTTAGGTACCTGAGTGGTGAGCCTGACTTCGCTGGGAGAGGGCCTCTCTTACGGCTCTGGTTCAGGGCCCACTGGAGTGGAGACAGTGGTCCCGTGAGCACAGCGGGGTAGGAGTGCCTGGAATGGATGCTGTGGGAGACGTAGCTGATCAGTAGCGATCTCCTGGATGTTGAAGCAGCAGAGACTGGCAGGTAGCGGAGCAGGGTCCGGATGTAGGGTGACCCCGAGATGGCGTCAGCAACTCTGGAAGTATGCAGCATGCGGGGAGCAGGCAGAGGGGTCGTCAGGCAGGCCGGGTCTGGATACACTTGGCAGGCAGGTAAGTGGCACAGGCAATGGAGAGGTCAGACAGGCAGGAGATCAGCGTTCAGGTATCAGTCCAAAGCAGAGTCAACAGGCCGGAATCAGGAGTGGAGAAGGCAGCAGAGTCAAGTGGAAGCCGGATCAGGTAAACAGGAGTACACAACAGAGGCAGGTTAAACAAGGGGCAAACTGCAGACGAACAGCACTTGACATGTGCAGCTGTCATTCTTTTAAAGGCCAACTGGCGCCAAACAGCGCTAACGCGTCACGTGTGCGCCCGCGACGCACGTGCCCGCGCTCGCTGCGCACGCGCGCGCGCCTGAGGAGTACGACGGCGCGTACCCTCGTTTCGACGCCCGGACGAATCAGCGGCGCGTGTGCGCATGCGCGCGCGCCGATTCGACCGTACGTCGCAAGTGGAGCCCTGACAGCCCCCCTCCCCCCCCCCCCCCCCATATGTCTCCAAATGGGAACTAGACCTTAATCGCTCATTTAATTCTACTGAATTGTCTAGCACATGGTCCACCACCAAGTCTGCTTCTTCTAATGTTACTGTGGAAACTAACTTTAAGGTGCTAACCCGTTGGCATTTGGTTGCCGCTAGAATATCGAAATATACTTCTGATTAGCATGAAGCTTGTTTTCGCGGCTGTTCCTCAACTTCATATTTGGTGGGATTGCCCAAAAATTCTGGAAGGTAGTTTTTGACTTAGCCTCCAAAATCTTTAATACACCTATACAGCCCAATCCTGCTACAGCCTTATTAAACCTGAAACCTGATGGGATCACACAGAATCAATTTCACTTTTTTACAGCCGCAAAAAATAAAATAAAAAATTTCATTCTAGCTGAAACCATACACAGAACTAATAAAGCTCATATTCATGCTAAAATGGGAGCAATCGAAAGAGATCAAATTGGTCAATTTGAGAAATTCTGGTTTCCTTGGGTTAAGCATTGCTTACCTCCAGACTTTGATGATACACTATTATTGCCTTTACTATAATTTCTATTCATTTAGGATTGCATCACCACTTGTAACCCCCCCCCCCCCCCCCCCCCCCCCCCCCCCCTCCATTCTCTTCCCACCTTTTTTCTACCCTCTTCTCTCTATTTACTACTATTTTTGGTTTTCTACCTTTTTTTTTTATATTGTGTGATACTTGTATACACATTATATCATCTTCAGTTTTTATTATATACCTGTTATATTGATCTCCTTTTTACTGCTCTTGAAAAATGAATCAATACAGCAGTTACTAGCTTACTTTTTTCCTTCTGATGGAATTTTCTAATGCTTTTGATGTAATACTTTATTGGTTTACATTTTTACTCGTTACATTTTTACATTGTTATGTACTCATCCTGTTCATAAAAATCGATAGGTCTAGCTTTATTGCTATTTGAATATTGTACCACAATCCTTGTATTTACTCAATTTGTCAATCTTTGTTACATTTAAAAAATAAACCAAATTTGACAAGAAAGCATGTATACCACCCCCGCTGTCCTGCAGTTAGCAAAATAGGCTGGATTGAATCATTTACCGTTCAGGAGGAACCGGCTGAGTTTCAAATAGTTTGCATAGTTGCAGCTTGCTTGTTAGGGGGATAACAGCCCGCATACTTGGTGTGTTGGACTGGTTTGTTGATGGGGGGGGGGGGGACATGCATTTTGTCAACGTTTTTTAAGAAATGAACCCTCCTCATACTAAAACTGCGTATAAACAGTTTCAATAGTTGGCAAATGAACAAAAGAACATTCCTGTTATTTAAAAAGATTTGTTTAAAACATTTACACAAAAATATCCAATGGTATTGCTACTGTACTATCACATAGTTTCCAACATTGTAAAAACAAATTTTAGGGACACTTTTTGAGCTGTAGGCAGAGTCACATTATAATTAGAGGGCGGGACATGCGTTTGTAGGCGTGGCATATAAAAATGTGGCGCGCACAGCGCCCAAAAATGGGCGTGGTTTACGCTAAATAGCGGGCGTGCTTTAAATGGGCATGGCTCAAAAGGGGTGTGTTTAGAATCTAAGATGAATGAGGGATAGAGGGGGATAGAGGGACAGCAGCCCCAGATCCTACACCACAATTAAAATATGTGTATTGTGCTTCATGGTTGTTATGGTGTCAGGATGATTGAAGCGCATTATTTCTATAATTACATTGTAATATAAAATTAAATCATTCAACTCACCATAATGCAGAATCAGTGGGACCCCTGAGCGTGTCACCTGGCACGTTGCCTGCCCCCAGCAGAGTCCGTCCTTGCATCAGGTGCCCCCAGCAGGGTCCATCCTTGCATCAGGTGCCCCAGCCTCAGTCCTTACATAAGTGTCCCAGGCAACGATGTATCCTGGCCTAGGCCAACAAGGCCCAGGCCTAGGGCAGCACTTTTCAGGGGGGCAGCACGGAAAGAATCCCCACCGGCTTGCGCTACACTGTTAGTGTAGCACCAGTCTTATAGGGTGGAATGGGCTGAGAGGCAAATTAGTCTAGCACCCCCATAAAGCGGCCTCACTGCTTCCGGTATGCGGGCAACTGGCATTCCGCAACTGTGGGGGAGGCGCCGCTTCTAATTTTGACTGTGCTGTCATCCTGGACCATAAACCTCCCTCATTGTGCTATATGTTTTCTGCTGCACCATTGGCATGGTTATATTTTTAGTCCTTGCCATAAAATTATCAGAAATTTGTGCTTAAAGTAGAACTATATGCAACAATTTTTTTCTTCATTTTGGATAGAGTAAGGGAGGGTTATAACCCCTGTCAGTCCATTTTTTACCATCCCTGTCCCATTGCAGAGATTTCCCTTCACTTCCTGCCCCATAGCCAAACAGGAAGCGAGAGGAAATCTATGCAAATTAAGGGAATCCATTGCACCCCCCAGGCCCCAGAACTAGTGTCCCCACTCAAAAATTTGAGGGCGGGTCTTAAACAGCAAGGGGTGTGGCCTTGACAGAAAGGGGTGGGTCATATTTAAATTACGGGGGACACAAGTTTAGTCAGGCCTAGGGCAGCACAAAACATAAATACACTACTGATCTCAGGCAGAGCCATAGTTACCTCCCCTGTACATTACAGTTACATCACTGCTGGCCTGGTCTTTACAAAGAGAGGGACAAGAGCAAAGCAAACTTAACGAGCGGCCCTGTGTGTTCAGTGGAGAGGGGAGGGCCTGATCCATGCAGCTAACCCCCGGCTTCAGAATTGTGAAGAGAGAAGCCGATTCATTGGCTGCACGGATCGAGCCCCCTCCCCTCTTCACTGAACATAAGGGGAACGATCTAGCGCCAGCGCTGGAAGCCATTTTGTTGGAGCCAACTGCTGCAGAGCCACACATTCCCGATTTCCCTGGACAAAAAAGGCAAAATCCCGAATCGGGATGGCCTCCGATCGGAACGAGGGTCCCAAAATCGTGATTGTCCCGGGAAAATCGGGACTGTTGGCAACTATGCTATTAAGATTCAAACAGGATTTGCCCTGAAAATGTCATAATACATATGACAGACACAAAATGCTAGTCAAATCTTATGCCGCGTACACACGACCGGACTTTCAAGCAAACTAGGTCCGACGGGATTAGTCCTTAGCACAATCCGATCATGTGTGGGCTAATCCGTTTGTTTTTCTGGGAAAAAATTCCGGCGGACCTAGAAATAGAACATGTTTAAAATTTATCCGACGGACTCAATTCCGACGGACTAAAATCGGGAAAAAAAATACTTTGTCTGTGTGCTGGTCCAATGGACCAAATACAAAGGGCAGCTATTGGCTACTGGCTGTTTTTTTGTCCCGTTTTCGTCACCACGTTCGAACGAACAGACTTTCGGCTGGACTTAGTCTATTCGTATGTGGGCAAGTCCGTTCGTTTGGAAAGTCCGTCGGAACTCCGCCGAAAGTCTGTCAGGAAGACCTTCGGACCTAGTTTGCCAGAAAGTCCGGTTGTGTGTACGCAGCATTACTTGGGCGAATGGAACATTTTTACACTTGGCATATTTCAGCAGCAAATCATTCATAAATACACCCCTATATTTCCAGATAAGAACAGCATGTGCAAGTAAGCACTTGACATTTTGGCTGGTCAGAAGGGACACTAATGCAGTTGGTCAGCTTCAATAAAACATATGCAAACTAAGAATCCTTGTTTTTATGTATAGTTTTCTAGAGGTGCATGCAGGAGTAAGATAGTGTGCAGGGGGTTTATTACAGATATTCTGTAGCTTTTATTAGTATGGGTATTCTGTGATAAGTATTTTGAAACTATTTCATTGAGCTGTGTCATCCTGCCATCTACAATAAATACTTTTGAAATTGCTTACCAGATTACTGTATTATCTAGTCTATTTTGAGATGAATGATAGTAAAAAAGATGATATACCCTTTGTATGGTGATAAAATGTGCAATCTATATTCATAGCCCTGGACATCATCCACTTTCTATTTGTAGGCATCTAATAAAAAAAGATTAGCCATTTCCCATTTGTAAGTAGCCACAGATAGGCATAATAAAGAATTGCGCACATTTCCTTATCCTTCTGCAAATAATCTGCCACCAATATGTTTGTTATTCATGTTTCTGTAGATTTATGGTTAAAAATCACAGTAATTTCTCACATTATTGTTTTTGCAGTGAGTATGTACCGTACATTGCGATATAGTGAGCCAGGCTAAAAATTACACACATACATCTATCAAAATTGAAGTAACTGTAAACTGAGTATTCATTTAAAATGTATAAACTTTCATAAAAGTGCATTTGCATAGTTAAGAGAAACACCCCTTGCCCTCCACATGAGAGTAATGGAGCCTGCTGATAGGTTGCTTTGGCACATTGTATTGCATTGTGGAATGGGGCAGGGGTGTGCCTAAAGCTGAACTCCAGGTATAATCTTAATTGTATAGTTACATTGGTCCAGAGAATACAAGGCATTCTCTGATTGCATGAGGTGGAGATTGTGATGTTAAAAAAAAAAACACAAGGCATTCTTTGAAAGGTGACACTGATGAGTGGCAACCTCCTGTGGTCAGTATGCAATGGGGCAGCCACATGGAACAGGACCGGAGAGATAGCAGCAGTCACTGTAGGAGTGACAACTACTAAAGTTATTGTCAGCTTTCACAGCTTCAGGCATAAAATATGCATACTTACATTGGTCCAAGTTTAACCAATGTGTCAGGAACCATGAATCAGACAGACAGAAAATGCAGTAAAAACACATCTTTTAATATAATGGTAAAAACGGTACAGATAAGTGAACATAGTCAAAACATAGCCAGGGTTCGGTAGTCAAAGCAGATAGTCAGAACAAGCCAGTAAATCAGGAAGCCAGAGATCAGGGTAGTCTAGGGTGACCAGACGTCCCTGGTTTCCAGACACCTTCCCCAGAGCCGGTGATTTGTCCCTGGATTCAGGGGTGGCTCCCATACCCATTGCTGACAGCCTAACAGGACATGAAGCAGTGTGACCATGGATCCAGTGCAGACAGTGATTGGGGGGCAAGCAGGGGCGTATGGCTGCAGAGAGAGGGACTGGTGCTGTCAAACTGAAGCTCCGATGTCGGGGATGGGTGGGGCCAATATGCAGAGCTCCACCGGCTTTGTCAGACAACCCAGTACATAGACAAACAGCCAGGTTTTTGGCAGAATACCGGCGTTTAGTGGGAGGGAAGATTATCAAGGGGCCCAGAAGCTCACAAGTGTCTCTCTTCCTCTGCCTTTCTGCTACATTAGCAGACTATCCCCAGACTCCTGGCATTCTCCCTGCATGGCTCAGTGCTCTGTTTTCAGCTCTCCTTCCCTGCATTATCTTCTATCAATCTCCGTAAGTTTTGATACCCCTCCCCCCTTCTAGATACGTGTCCTGCTCACATTCTGCCTTAGTCCCATTGATTGTGCTCAGTCTCCAGTCACTCCTGTACTCTCCTTCTCTGTCTCATAGTGTATTTTTCCTCCAACTCACTGCCCCCAGCCTGTGTATTCTTTTCTGCTGTCCCCCCTCCAGCTCTGCCTCCCTGACAGTCATAGCAGATCATCTACATTCAGGTCTTCTACCTCATCTTATCCAGTGCATAGTTGACAACATTGTAAAAAAAAAATGTAGGGACACTTTTTTGGCTGTAGGCGGGGTCTTATTATAATTAGGGGGCGGGGCATGAGTTTGTAGGCATGACATAGCGAAAAAGAAAAATACACTGTGCCAAAAAATGGGTGTGCTTTACGTGAAATAGTGGGTGTGGCTTATATGGGCATGGTTGTGGTTAGGGTCTGAGATGAATGAGAGATGGAGAAAGAAAGGGGAAAAGAGGGAGGGAGAGAGAAAGGAAAGAAGGAGAGAGAAGGAAGGAAAGAGGGATGGAGAGACAGCAGGCTCAGATCCTACAGCACGATAGAAATGTGTATTCCAGAGTTTAACAAATCAGCAGATAAAGATACTCCAAACACCTGGTGTTAGCGCTTCAATCATCCCAGCCCCATGGTTGTTGTGGTGTCAGGATGATTGAAGCGCATTATTACATTGTAATATAGAATAAAATAATTCAACTCACCATAATCCTGAATCAGTGGGACCCTTGAGCATGTCACCCGACACCAGATGCCATCAGGTGCCCCCAGCAGAGTCTGTCCTTGCATCAGGTACTCGCAGCAGAGTCTGTCCTTGCATCAGGCATCCCCAGTACAGTACCTCTTACATCAGGTGTCCCCAGCGGAGTGCCTCTTACATCAGGTTTCCCCAGTGGTCAGTTTCCCCAGCGGAGTGCCTCAAATCAGTGCCCCCAGCGGAGTGCCTCAAATCAGTGCCCCCAGCGGATTGTTGGCTGCAGTCTAGCTACATCTCCTCAAGAGTGGTGACAAGAGGGAGAGGTGTGTGGGTGGAGGCATGGTGACTTGGGGTGTTACAGGCTGACTTGGGGAAGGGTGGAGGCATGGTGGTGATTTGGGGGTGCAGGCATGGTGGTGCAGGCATGGTGGTGACTAGGCGGAAGGGGGTGCAGGCATGGTGTGGTGACTAGGCGGGAGGCGGTGCAGGCATGGTGTGGTGACTAGGCGGGAGGCGGTGCAGGCATGGTGCGGTGACTAGGCAGGAGGCGGTGCAGGCATGGTGGTGACTAGGCGGGAGGTGGTGCAGGCATGGTGCGGTGACTAGGCGGGAGGCGGTGCAGGCATGGTGGTGACTAGGCGGGAGGCGGTGCAGGCATGGTGGTGACTAGGCGGGAGGCGGTGCAGGCATGGTGGTGACATGGGGGAGGCAGGTGACGGCATGGTGTTGCCAGGCGGGGAGGCGGGTGCAGGCATGGTGTTGCCAGACGGGGAGGCGGGTGCAGGCATGGTGTTGCCAGGTGGGGAGGCGGGTGCAGGCATGGTGTTGCCAGGCGGGGAGGCAGGTGCAGGCATGGTGTTGCCAGGCAGGGAGGCGGGTGCAGGCATGGTGGTGACATGGGGAGTGCAGGCATGGTGTTGACATGGTGGTGACATGGGGAGTGCAGGCATGGTGTTGACATGTGGAGTGCAGGCATGGTGTTGATATGGGGGTGCAAGTATGGTGGTGACATGGGGGGAGGGGGGTGCAGGCATGGTGTTGACATGAGGGGAGGGGGGTGCAGGCATGGTGTTGACATGAGGGGAGGGGGTGCAGGTATGGTGGTGACACGGGGGGAGGGGGGAACAGGTATGCTGGTGATCAGTGTGGCTCCTGTATGCTGGTGCAGGGCTCAGGAGGATGCTACGTACAGAGCGCAGGGCTCAGGAGGATGCTACATACAGAGTGCAAGGTTCAATAATGCACCCTCACAGGGGAGGCTGATTCCCATAGAGGGATTGGTTTAGGAGATCAACCCCCCCCCCCCCCCCACACACACACACACACACACAGATTAATGATTATTAAATATCCATTGACATTTTTGTATTATGAAAAAAAAAATAGAAATATAGTGAAATGATTAAGGCTGGGTTCACAGTGGCGTGATATTGGAAACCCCGCGGATCCTGTGCGGGTTCCTGCATCACATCTGAATCAGACAGTTCACACTGACATCTGCGAAACGCTGCAAGTGTCAATAGAAAGCTAATGACCCACCCAGATTGGTTCACGGATCACAGTGTGAACTGAGAAATGGTACAGGAATCGGATCACATGGGTGTCAACAGCCATGCGATCTGATTCCTGTGTGGACCAAAAAGAGTCCTGCACCATTCAGGTGTAAATGTGATGGGATTTCAGCCATACAGTTGCACAGACATCACATGTGATGTGCATAGCAATGTGGTGCGAATCACATGCGATGTCTGTGTTTGCACAAGTGTGAACCCAGCCTTTATGTTATAGTTATGAGGGAATAGGACTGACCTGAAGTTATGGATGCAATTGGACTAGCGCTCAAACTCCATTAAGAATCCTATAATGATCTAGCTATAGGTGATAGAAAATGGGACACATTAACCAGATCAGTCAGTAAAGGGTTACATTGCTCCAGAGATTTGTAGAAGGGAATGAAGTGTAAGGGGTGATGTTAGTGTAGAGGGGGAGTAGAAGTTACATTAGATAGGGGGATGGGAAATTTATAGCAGAATTGAGGGGGAATGAGACTAGAAGAGGAGTGAGAAGCCACACTGGCATAGTTGCCAAAAGTCCCGATTTTCCCGGGACAATCCTGATTTTTGTGAGCCTCGTCCCGATTTTAGCTTGTCCCGATTATTTTCTGGGATTTTGCTTTTGTCCCGGGAAAATCGGGAATGTTTTTGGCTAAAAATGGCAACGGCTACACAAAAATAGCCGCCACCACGAGTGTTGTTTTCCTTTGTGTTCAGTGCAGAGGAGAGGGGCAGCCAATCTGCTTCTCCCTTCAGTGTACAAATAGAAAATTCTATTGTACACTGAAGCCTATTGGCTGCAGGGATTGGCGACCCCCCCCCTCCCCGCTCTCCACTGAACACAAGTAAATGTTTAGCCTCCACCCGCCGCCGCAGCCAACCCTCCACCCCTGTGTGTCCGACGAGCGGGGATACTGATGGAAGGACCCCGTTCTGGTGACAACCCAAAATTTTGAATTTTATTTCATTCGTGGTGATAACGGTAAATAGGACAATATATAGAGTGAATCTCCCTTGCAGTGGCACAGAAAGAAATAAAACCCTGACATGTTCTAGGTGTTCCATCCAAAACTAAAAAAAGTTTGCCTTTAGTTTAACTTTAGAATTCTATGTGATAAATTCTCAACTGTAAATAAGGGGTTAAAGTGGAGTTCCACCCCAATAAACAAAAAAATGTGCTTAAAAAAAAAAAAAAAACATTTGGAGAAATTTGGAGAAATTTTTACTCACCTCTAAATGCCTGTTGCTATGGGGTCCCTCGGTGCAGGAAGGGAGATCGCCTCTCCCTCCTCCCTCTTGTCAATCATCTGTGACACGTGACCGGTTCCAGATGATTGCGCGGCCAGGGACGGCACATGGCGCGGCTCGCATATGCGCAGTGGGTGCCCGGCTGTGAAGCCACAGCCGTGCGCCCACAGTTAAAATGCCGGCGCCGCCGAGCGGAGGGGGGATGAGCGGGGCTTCGATCCCCCGCATCGCTGGACTCCAGGACAGGTAAGTGTCCGATTATTAAAAGTCAGCACCTGCAGTATTTGTAGCTGCTGACTTTAATTATTTTTTTTTTAAGTGGGAACCCCTCTTTAAGTTCAATTTACCAAGAAAATCTTCAGTTTAATACACAGATGGCTGAACTTTTTTTAGGTATTTATAGATTTGTTTACTCCCAGTAGTGCTACTTAATAATGCTCTGGAGAGCTTTCCTAAACTAAGGCATATGGTGACAAAATTAATTTTAGCCATAAAAGAAAGACAGTAACATAAAATGGTAATTCAGCAGCTCTTAATCTGCGTTATATGTGCTATGTTTGTAAGGTGGATGCGACGCAAGCAGATCTTATTTCATTAAATAGCTACTTAGACTACCCTATACCCATATTTCCTGCCTGCTGAGCTATTACTAATTTGACTCAGGCTGCTTTGATATACAGATTTACATCTGGAAACTGGTAATTGTAGCATATGCCACGGCCAATTGATCTTAGAAAAAATGCCAAGGGGATTTCACAGCAATTCCGAGCAAACACACTGCTTTTAGTTTCTTACTGCATGTTTTATGCATATATACATTTTTACAGTTGCTGGGTTCCAAATAATCCTATTTGAAATGTACAGGATACATTATTTTAGTCCATACCAAGCTTCCCCTTGATTTGTGCAGGCAACCTATTTTTAAATCAGATTCTCAAAGTGTCAATTTTTAAAACATGTTATACAGTATAAATTTGAAACTGAAGCTTCGTTATTTTGTGTGTGTATATATATAGGCGAGTATCCCTTTACCTCCATGCTGTTGCTTCTTGTAAAAAATCTTCCCCATGGTGTGTCCTTAAGAACTGCGAGATACTCTCCTGAGTGATTTTTTGGACACTGGAAAGTGCTACCGGACATTGGAGCGAAAATACTCTGTATATGTATAATCATATTTTAATTTCATATAAGATTTTGTTATATATGTAACTGTGTTTTCTGTCAGTGTTTGTTTTATCAATCATCATATGTAGATGATTTTTTTAAGCATAGTCTTTGTCTTCTTTATGTAATAAACTACAACCCATTTTTAATGAAACCTCCAGTGTCTTTGCCAATTTAAAGTCCCAATTTTTTAGGTGGGGGTACAAACCCTTTTTTCCTCTACATACAGGGATGTGGCAAACTCACTGTAATATCTGACATGGTGAGAACCTCTATTTATCTTTAGAGTTAACAGCAGCCTCTGCTACAGAGAAAAGTTGAGCTGCTTGTCTGCTCCCGTCTGCTCTCTAAACCATTCACAGTAATAAAAATACTATTACTGTATTAGAGGAAATTAATACTGTAACTGCTTAAGTGCTTTCGTCATATACCGCTTCCTCCAGTCTGAATATAGATATCAGATATTCCAACCGCTGACAACCAAGAACTAGGTAGTACTCATCTTGGCTGTTGAACATAAACTGTTTATTGAAACACAGGTACACAGAGGTAACACTTGGGACAATTCCCCCACCCTTTGCATTCAGGGCGGGGTAGACTGTCCAACAGGGAGAGCTGCTGGAGGAATTCCCCCCTCCCTCCTCACAGCAAACACACATACACATCCCGTGACTTAGACATAGGAGGTGCATGGGGAGCTGAAACAATGGTTTCCTAACCTCTCCAAGGGATTCTGGGTTCCACGAGCCCCCCGCCCAAAGTGACTATACAAGTTTATTAAAAAAATAATTAAAACCAGTGTAAAAACATCATATATCCATGATGGGCATTGATTGTAAACCCAGAAATTTGTTACAATACATAAAGCCCATGCACACTCATACTACTTTAGCTCAAAAATGTATATAACATAATTGAACATAAAGGATTAATTAAAAAAAAATTGGCATCAGGCCAGAGGCGGCTCTAGACTTTGTGAGGCCTTAGGCAAAACTTAGACATGAGGCCCCAACAGTACAGGTACAGTATAGGGGAGTGGACAGTACAGGGCGTAGGAGGCAACAGTACAGGGGGTAGGAGGAGACAGTATAGGGGCAGTAAGGAATAATAAAGATATATTCTCCTCAAGCAGAGCTGCACAGGGAAGCTGCTCTCACAGAACCTACTTATGACAGGCTGTCACAGAAAGAGAGAAATAAAGGGGGATGTGTGGAGAAAGAAAGAAAGAAAGAAAGAAAGAAAAGATGGAAAGAAAGGAAAGAAAGAAAGAAAGAAAGAAAGAAAGAAAGAAGAGATGAAAGGAAAGAAAGGAAAGATGGAAGGAAAGAAAGAAAGAGAAAGAAAGAAAGAAAGGAAAGATGGAAGGAAAGAAAGAAAGATGGAAGGAAAGAAAGAAGAGAAAGAAAAAAGAAAGAAAGAAAGAAAGAAAAAGAAAGGAAAGATGAAAGGAAAGAAAGACAGAAAGAAAGAGAGAGAAAGGGAAAGAAAAGATGGAAGGAAAGAAAGAAAGAAAAGATGGAAGGAAAGAAAGAAAGAAAAGATGGAAGGAAAGAAAAGATGGAAGGAAAGAAAGAAAGAAAAGATGGAAGGAAATAAAGAAAAGATGGAAGGAAAGAAAGAAAAGATGGAAGGAAATAAAGGAAAAAGGAAAGATGGAAGGAAAGAAAGAAAGAGAAAGAAAGAAAAGATGGAAAGAAAGAAACAAAGAAAATATGGAAGGAAAGAAAGAAAGGCAAGAAAGAAAGAAAGAAAAGATGGAAGGAAGGAAAGAAAGAGAAAGAAAGAAAAGATGGAAGGAAAGAAAGAAAGATGGAATGGAAGAAAGAAAGAAAGAAAGGGTGGAAGGAAAAAAAGAAAAGATGGAAAGAAAGTAAGAAAAAAGAAAGAAAAGGTGTAAGGAAATAAATAAAGAAAGAAAGAGAAGGTGTAAGGAAAGAAAGAAAAGATGGAAAGAAAGAAAGAAAAGATGGAAAGAAAGAAAAGAAAGAAAGAAAAGATGGAAGGAAAGAAAGAAAAATAGAAAGAAGAAAAGAAAGAGTAGGTGTAAGGAAAGAAAGAGAAAGAAAGAAAAGATGGAAGGAAAGAAAGAAAGGAACAAGAAAGAGAAAGAAAGAGAGAGAAAATAAAGATGGAAGGAAAGAAAGAAAGAGAAAAAGAAAGAAAGAAAAGATGGAAGGAAATAAAGGAAAAAAGAAAGAAAGAAAATATGGAAGGAAAGAAAGAAAAGATAGAAAGAAAGAAAGAGAAAGAAAAGATGGAAGGAAAGAGAAAGAAAGAAAAGATGGAAGGAAAGAAAAGATGGAAGGAAAGATGGAAAGAAAGAGAGAGAAAGAAAGAGAAAGAAAAGATGGAAGGAAAGAAAGAAAGGAAAGATGGAAGGAAAGAAAGAAAGAGAGAAAGAAAGAAAAGATGGAAGGAAAGAAAGAAAAGATGGAAGGAAAGAAAGAAAAGATGGAAGGAAAGAAAGAAAGAGTGAAGGAAAGAAAGAAAAGATGGAAGGAAAGAAAGAAGGAAGGAAAGCGAGGGGATGGAGGAAGAAGGGAAGGAAGGGCATCCCCTACATCAGTGTACTCACTGGGAGGCAGGAAGGACTGGATGGATGGATGGATCAGACTGCCTTTTCCTTTTGTGTTTGATGGGCTTCATCATGAATCTTCCCGCCCAGAAAGAGAGAAATAAAGGGGGATGTGTGGAGAAAGAAAGAAAGAAAAGATGGAAAGAAAGGAAAGATGGAAAGAAAGAAAGAAAAAAAAAGAAAGAAAGAAAGAAAGAAAGAAAAGAAAGAAAGGAAAGATGGAAAGGAAAGAAAGAAAGGAAAGATGGAAGGAAAGAAAGAGAAAGAAAGAAAGAAAGAAAGAAAGAAAGAAAGAAAGGAAAGATGGAAGGAAAGAAAGAAAGAGAAAGATGGAAGGAAAGAAAGAGAAAGAAAAAGAAAGAAAGAAAGATGGAAGGAAAGAAAGAAAAAGAAAGAAAGGAAAGATGAAAGAAAGAAAGAGAAAGAAAGAAAGGGAAAGAAAAGATGGAAGGAAAGAAAGAAAGAAAAGATGGAAGGAAAGAAAGAAAGATAGAAAAGATGGAAGGAAAGAAAGAAAAGATGGAAGGAAATAAAGGAAAAAATAAAGAAAAAAGGAAAGGAAAGATGGAAGGAAAGAAAGAAAGAGAGAAGGAAAGAAAGAAAAAGAAAAGATGGGAGGAAAGAAAGAAATGGTGGAAGGAAAGAAAGAAAAGATGGAAGGAAAGAAAGAAAGGCAAGAAAGAAAGAAAGAAAAGATGGAAGGAAGGAAAGAAAGAGAAAGAAAGAAAAGATGGAAGGGAAGAAAGAAAGAAAGAAAGGGTGGAAGGAAAGAAAGAAAAGATGGAAAGAAAGAAAGAGAGAGAAAGAAAGAAAGGAAGAAAGAAAGGAAGAAAGAAAGGAAGAAAGAAAGAAAGAAAGAAAGAAAGAAAAGATGGAACGAAAGAAAGAAAAATAGAAAGAAGGAAAGAAAGAGTAGGTGTAAGGAAAGAAAGAGAGAAAGAAAGAAAAGATGGAAGGAAAGAAAGAAAGGAAAGAGAAAGAGAAAGAAAGAGAGAGAAAATAAAGATGGAAGGAAAGAAAGAAAGAAGGAAAGAAAAAAAAGAAAGAAAGAAAGAGAAAAAGAAAGAAAGAAAAGATGGAAGGAAATAAAGGAAAAAAAGAAAGAAAATATGGAAGGAAAGAAAGAAAAGATGGAAAGAAAGAAAGAAAAGAAAGAGAAAGGAAGAAAGAAAGAAAAGATGGAAGGAAAGAGAAAGAAAAAAGGAAGGAAAGAAAGAAAGAAAGAAAGAAAGAAAGAAAGAAAGAAAGAAAGAAAGAAAGAAAGAAAGAAAGAAAGAAAGGATGGATGGAAAGAAAGAAAGAGAGAGAAAGAAAGAGAAAGAAAGAAAAGATGGAAGGAAAGAAAGAAAGGAAAGATGGAAGGAAAGAAAGAAAGAGAGAGAAAGAAAGAAAAGATGGAAGGAAAGAAAGAAAAAGAAAAAAAAGATGGAAGGAAAGAAAGAAAGAGAGAAGGAAAGAAAGAAAGGGTGGAAGGAAAGAAAGAAAAGATGGAAGGAAAGAAAGAAAGAAGGAAGGAAAGCGAGGGGATGGAGGAAGAAGGGAAGGAAGGGCATCCCCTACATCAGTGTACTCACTGGGAGGCAGGAAGGACTGGATGGATGGATGGATCAGACTGCCTTTTCCTTTTCTGTTTGATGGGCTTCATCATGAATCTTCCCGCCCACACATCCCCTTCTCTGAGGCAGAACAGAGAACACTGCCGAGTGGGCGTTGCAGACACAGGAGGAGAGGGCTGGAGGAGGAGCAGGAGCAGCTCTCTCCTCTCCTGTCTGGCTGTGCGGGTAGCAGGGGGAGATCTGTCAGAGTAGGCTCTGCTGAGCGGCTCACCCTGTCTGTGATCCGGAGCTGTACGTGAGCTCCAATCACACAGTAACTTGCTCTCACTCACAGCCTGGTATCTCTCTCCCTGTAGCAGAGCGAGGGGACACAGGACTGTGTGATGGCAGGTATCTCTGCTGCTGGAAGAGACAGCTCTCTAATTAGGTAATCTAGCTGGCCGTGCAAGGCCCCTGTGAGGGCGAGGCCTGAGGCTATCGCCCAATTTGCCTAATTAGAGAGCCGCCTCTGCATCAGGCCAGGTAGTAGGGCACCCAGTAGTGGGTCTTGATCGCAAAACATTTGACAGAACCAAAGGTAGCAAATAAGAGACATTCATTGTTAGGGTTTACATAAACTTTAATGATCCAGTAATGTTAAATATATTATTTTTTGATTGACCTGCATTCAAATTTTCATACCACACTTCTAGCACCCAGAGCTCTAAAAACTAAAAGTTTTTTGTGATCTCCAACTAGACCTAACACACATATTCATATGTTTAGTTTGCTGGTGTTGACTGATAAATGGCATGGTATGCCTTTAGCAGATGTCTTTTGTAATGCTGCAGAATCTAAGGACCTTATCCTTGTCCTCTTCAAAAGCTCCCTTTAATAGTGGTATCCCCATTGCCATTGTTTTAGTCAGTGCATCCCAAGGCACTGGCCTCAAACAAATATAAAGATCAGAAGTTGCAGCTTCACTCTGAATTTCTAATTAGAATTCTTGTCAGTGGTCATTGATTCAGAAAGTGAACGCAAGACAACTAGTAGTTTTATAAGAAGGTAACTACGGCAGTCCCATATTTTTCTTAGAAAAGATGTCCTTTAAACTCCACAATTCATGACTTAACTCATTCTTAGAACAATACATACATAAGGACTAGTCGGGCTTCATACAAGGTCATCAAACTTTAGATCAAATTTGTAGCACCTTGGCTTTAATCTCTGTGGTCCAAACCCAATGGGATTCTCCCCCTGCAGGTAAGTCATGTTACTATCGCTAGATCTACATAAGGCTTTTGATAGGCTATCATGGGACTATCTCTCTCGCTTTCTAGAAACTTTAGGCTTTAGTTTCCCTTTTCTTACCTTTCTACACACCCTTTACAATTTGCCCATAGCTCAGGTCTTAATTAAGGGGTTTAAATCTGTATTCCCACTATGCTTTTTGCATTAGCCATGGAACCTCTTGCTGTTGCTATATGCTCTAACTGAATCTAACCATGGAATTGTATGTGGACAGCAAGAGCATACATGTACTATGTTTGCTGATGATGTCCTCATGTATATATCTGCTCTGCACATGATACCTAATTTGCTAACATTATTACAAAAGTTTTCAAAGCTTTCAGGTCTTACACTAAACCAAAATATTATTGTTGTTATACAGGATTTATATAGCGCCAACAGTTTACGCAGAGCTTTACAATATAAAAGGGAGACATTACAGTTACATTACAATAAAATACAAGAGGGTTAAAGTGTTACTAAAGTAAACTTTTTCAGAGAAACTGAAAAAGTTTTTTTTACCTTAACCACTTCCATACCAGGCACTTACACCCCCTTCCTGTCCAAGCCAATTTTCAGCTTTCAGCGCTGTCACATTTTAAATGACAATTGCTCGGTCATCCTACACTGTACCCAAACTAAATTTTTATCATTTTGTTCCCACAAATAGAGCTTTCTTTTGGTGGTATTTGATCAGCTCTGCGTTTTCTCTTTTTTGCTAAATGAATAAAAAAAATAGACCAAAAATTTTGAAAAAAAAAATGTTTTTCTTTGCTGCTGTTATAAAATGTTGTAAATAAGTAAGTTTCCTCCTTCATTGATGGGCACTGGTAAGCTGCACTAATGGGCACTGATAATGCGGCACCGATGAGGTGGCACCAATGAGATGGCACTCACGATGGGCACTGATAGACGGCACTGGAGGTGACACTGATATGCAATGCTAATGGGTACTCATAGGTGGCACTGGTGGGCACTGATGGGCAACACTGATGGGCACTGAAAGGCTGCACTGATGGGCACTGATAGCTGGCACTGATAGACTGCACTAATAGGTATTACTGGTGGCACTTGCAGGCATTTTTAATTGCCACTGATTGTTAGCTGCTTGGGCATTGGTGGTCTAGGGTAGCATTCCTGGTGGTCCAGTGTGGTGGCCATCCCTGGTGGTCCTGGTGGTATCCTGGTGGTCCTGGGCGGGTATCCGAGGGGGGGATGCACTGATAAACAATCAGCGCAGACCCTCCGTCAGTAGAGCAGCTGATAGACTCTCCTCTTCTCGTGTCTATCAGACACGAGTGAAGAAGATCCAATCAACGGCTCTTCCTGTTTAAATTGTGATTAGCTATGATTGGACACGAATGATCATGTGGTAAAGAGCCTCAGTCAGAGGCTCTTTACTGAGATCGGTGTATCGGTGTGTCAGACTGACACACCGCACCACCAATCGCCGCGATGCGTGCCCCCACTGGCGTGCGGTGGCTGTTATCCTGCTGGACGTCATATGACGCCAAATCAGCATAACTGAACCAATTAACCGCGTGAAGTGGTTAATGCAAACAATGCATTAAGGTAAAAAATGTTTTTTTAGGTTTAGTAACACTTTAAGAGGGCCCTGCTTTAAAAGAGCTTACAATATAATAGGGTGGGACAAGTGGTACAAAAGGTTATAACTGTGGGGAATGAGCTGATGGAAGTGAAAAAGATTAGTTGGTGGCGTGATAGGCTTCCCTGACGAGATGAGTTTTTAGGGATTGCCTGAAGGCAGCCAGAGTAAGAGATAGCCAGACAGATTGAGGTATGGTTCCTGTTAGAATATAATTGACTTGCTTATGTATATCATCATATATTCTAGATATGGATAAAGTGAAATAAATATATATATATAGATTTTTACATATATTTATGTAAAGATTTGTTTGAAGCTTCAAATGCATTTCTTGGGAAAAGCAGTTCTATGTACATCTCACATATGGCTGTAATTTAGAATGAGTTGACCAATCACCTCCCTCATCGTAAGATCTAAGGTTACATCCTTTCCAAAGACAGAAAGTTTCAGTATGTTAAATTTAAAGAACATCATTTCTTTATATTACAAGATTTCTTGATTAGGATTATTATTAAGTACATTACATTTTAAACATATATAATCTATCTACTGATATATGTAGTATTTGGTTTAGAAGATAGGAAACTTGTATTGTATAAGTTAAAAGGTTTAATACATGGCAGTTTTGCCATCCCAATGGAATGTTTTGATTAGAGACGGTTTTGTATTTCAACATCCTGTTGGATGAGGTGGGAGGGAAATTGCTCATTCAAAATTTGTGGGCATTCTGTGGAACAATATAGCCCAGAGGAACCTCAAGCCATCCTTAATTGGGAAAAGGGTGGGGGTTAGTTAGTTAAAAAGTACAGATGCCAGCAGACACAAGGAGGCTGACAAACCTTCTCACACACACAGATACATTTATACAATCTTCATTTCAAGAATAAGAAGCTTATAGATGCTATTTTATATTCTACATTTTTGACATTGTTTTTGTAATATTTTGCTATTTTTATTATTAAATCAATTTTGGAGTTTTTACACGAGAACTGAACGGATTTTCTTGGAACTTTCCTCATCAATATAAATTATTAAAATATAGTTATTAATACAGTAATAACTCAATTTCTACAGTTCCAGAGGATGGGAAAGGCTCTGGAGAAGTCCTGGAGATGAGCATAGGAGGAGGAGACAAGGGAGCTTTAGAGCAGGAGGTCTTGAGAGAAGCAGAGAGGATGGTTTGGGTGATACTTGAAGACAAGGTTTGGCTTTGTATGTTGTAGGTAGTATTTTGAATTTAATTTGCTGGGCGATCGGAAGCCAGTGTAGGGATTGATGGAGAGGGGTGGCAGACACTGAGAGGTTGGTAAGGTAGATGAGTCTGGCAGGAGCATTCATAATAGACTGAAGAGGGGATAGCCTATTGAGAGGTAGGCCTATGAGGAGGCAGTTGCAATAGTTAAGGCGAGAGATAACAAGGGAGTGAATGGTGATTTCTTTAGTTAAAAAGGGGCACGTTTTAGAGTAGACATGTGCAATTCGTTTCGTTTTTTTTCGTTCTTCGTTTTTTTTTTTTGTTATTTTCGTTCGTTCGTTTCCGTACGAATGAACGAATCGTTCGAATCGTACGAATCCGAATAACGAATCGTTCGAATCGTACAAATCCAATTAACGAATCATTCGAATCGAACGAATCCGAAAAACAACGAAAATCCGAAAAAAAAAAAACAAACTAGAAACAAAGAATGTACTAATGAAGAAAATCCGAAAAACGAAAACGAACGAAAAAATTTGTACATTCGTAACTTTTTTTTTGTTGAATTGGTAATTTTCCGTGTCCCTTACAATGGTGCTGCTAAACGTACTTCGAATGGATTGAGCAAAAAAATTCGTACATTCGTAACTTTTTTTTCGATTCGTAACTTTTTTTTTCGATTCGTAACTTTTTTTTTCGATTCGCAACTTTTTTTTTTTTTTCGATTTGTAGTTTTCTGTGTCTCTATTGAACAAAAAATTCGTACATTCGTAACTTTTTTTTCGATTCGTAACTTTTTTTTTTTCTATTCGTAACTTTTTTTTTCGATTCGTAAATTATTAAAATGTAATAATAGCATACACATTACATAAAATTATGAATTATGCTCCGATTACGAATCTACGAATGTTACGAATGTACGAATAAATACAAATGCGTCCGAAAATTAAACTAACGAAAAAACGAATCAACGAAAAAATAACTCTTACGAATATACGAATCGTTACGAATACGAACACTGACGACTTACGAATGTATGAATCGTTACGAATCCGAACACTGACGACCTACGAATGTACGAATCATTACTAATCAACGGAAACGAAAAAAAAACGAAACGAAAAAAAACAATTTTTTTTGTTGTGCACATGTCTATTTTAGAGATGTTATGGAGGTCTACAAGCTTATGACAATGATTAGATTTGGGGCTGAAAGGACAGGTCAGAGTCTAGGATTACACCTAGTACACTTGCGTGAGGGGATGGATTACTGGTTGCAATATTGATTTTGATGGAAAAGTCATGGAGCGGGCATGGGCAGGAGAAAATATTTTCAGCTCAACATTTTTGCTGATATGTCAGTTAGTAAGTTAGTAATGCGAGAAGAGACTGAAGGAGTGAGGTGAAATGAGGAGTAAAGCAATAGATTTGGGTGTCATCGGCATTGAGATGGTATTGGAAGCCGTGGGAGGTTATCAAGTGGCCAAGGGAGGATGTGTAGATAGAGAAGAGGTCCAAGAATAGAGCCTTAGGGGACCCCTACAGAAAGAGGAAATGGAGAAGAGGAGACATAGTTGAAGGTAACACTGAAGGAGCACAGTGAAATAGGTAGGAGAACCAGGATAGAGCAGAATCTTGGAGGCATGGAGTTTATTGAGAAGGAGCGGGTGGTCAACAGTATCAAAAGCCAAAGAGAGGTCATGTAGTAGGAGTGGGAAGTAGTGGCCATTGGTTTTATCAGTTAGTAAATCGTAACTGGGTTTTAGTAAGGCAGTTTCTGTGGAGTGCTGCGAGGGAAAGCCAGAGTGTAAGTGATCAAGAAGGTAATTTTCAATGAGGAGCTAAAAGGGCTGTAGACTAAGCGTTCTAGAAGTTTAGAGGTGAAGCAATGAGATGGGTCTTAAGTTGTTCAGGAGGTGGGCATCTGAGAAAAGTTTTGTAACCTCTTCAGTAGTAGCCAGTTCAAAAGACGAGAGTGTTGACTGTGCTCTTAGACAAGGTACGTTAAGTGGGGAAGATGTATGCATAGTGGAGGTGTCCTCATTTATTGCATCAATCTTGTCTTTGAAGTGATTAGCAATCTCTTGGGCTATGAGTGAGTTAGTGGGTAAAGGGGGTTGGGGGAAAAACATAGAGTTAAAGGTAGAGAAGGGGATAGGATGAAAAGGTATTAATAAGAGAGACAGTAAGTGTTAATAAAATATAAATTTGAAAAAAAAAAAAAAAATAAGAGAGACAAAGTAGTTTTTTTTGGCAGCATGGAGGCAGAAAATGTATTTTAGGAGGGCAGATTTATATAGGGTGAATTCCTGCAGGGATTTGGTTTTACGCCACAGTCGTTCAAGACCACGGCAATGTCTCTTGGAATTTCTGGTGTTGATTGCCAGGGTTGTAACTGTCAGGGCCTAATTATGCATGTATCTAGAGGAGCAAGTGCATCCAGTGAGGATGAGAGTGAATAAAACAATAGCCTTGAACATTATCTTACCTCAATCTATGGTTGACCTAATTCATACCAGTTTTGAATTCTAATGAACTTCAAAAATAAATACCCTGCTTATGAATCTACCTGACATTGTACGATAAGACTTTATACCAGGCAAATTATCCTATGTTCTTTAAAAAAAACGTGAGAGGATCTAGACTGGTGGTCTACTTATCTCTCTCTTTTGGTTTGGAACAATCCATTCTATTGAAATGAACCTATTACCTAGGCAGCTTTATTATTTTATAACTTTACCCATAGCAGTCCCTAGGCAAGAATTATTAGGATTGCAAATAAATATTATTCAGTTTATCTGGGGCCACAAATGCCCTTGGATAAATAGATTGACATTGTACACTCCAAAATCTTGTGGCAGGTTGGGACTTTCTAATGTTTTAGCATTTTACCAAGTGGCACAGATAACTCAGCTGGCTTACACTACTGCTAACTGACCCACACCTCCAATGGGTATCTGTTGAAGCTCATGATTTTTGCCCTATTGGAGCATTGATGTTGATCCCTAGTAGATTGTGTCATGCTATCTTGTGCCTTACATTGCCTTATTTGCTTGCTATTTGGGGCAGGCAGAAAGCTAGAAGGCCCGCTCTCTTCTTCACACTTCCTTGGCTCCTGTGCCAGGACTAATACTACATCACATTCAATGGTGTACAAACAAAGGTCTTTTAAGAATAGGGGACTTTATTAATGGTGATAAACTAGTATAAACCCTAGCACATTACCACCTAAATGTTTCGCTATAGTCAAATAGTATCTTACCTCTGAACTTTGCTCTGTTGTCTAGCTGGCTCACCGACGCTAACATCATTTGAAGTATCCTGCAAAGCACAAGGAAAAGAAATGTCTCCACACTTTTAAAAATAGAATCCGATGCGGACGAAAAAAGACTACCGCGGACACTTTTCGGCTGGTTTAAATGACATTTTTGACAGTGCGGAGCCATTTCTTTTACCTGTGAGATAATTACTTGTCTTTCTTTTAACAAATTACTATGTTTTACACTATGAGGGGGGCTTGGTCTCCTTTCTCTCTTTTTGACATAGTTACATTCATTTGAGTGAATATTGGAGACAGAATTTCGAAGCAACAATATCCCCTTGGTTGCCAATTGGGTTGATGAATAAGTGTAGTTTGGAAGAACAGTGGCCATAATTACACTGAGCATTATATGGCTTTTCTGTAATATGAGGGACTCACAGCATCACTTTTCATGGGATATTTAGAGAGTCATTTCACAAGCTATTTCCTGCAATATTATATAAGTTTGGACTTCGTACTTTTAACAATATATTTAATTAGTTTTTATAATTTGGGTAGGTTTTTCTAGTGCACTCTAGACCAGTTATAGTATTGTTATTCACATTGCAGTTAATGCTTATATGCACTGTTTATTGATGACTTTGCTGATTTATTGTCAGGGCTGGGCTCTCAGCCATCACTTCTCAGTTCTCAGGTTGCTCAGCTGTCGGTTAATTGCCAGCACTTATCTTTCAACAGTGGCTCACCTGGTGATCATTTGCTGCTTGTCAGTCCAGCCTACAGCCAGCCTCTTCTGGCTATTTATTTATTTTTTATTTTTTTATTCTTTATTTATTTCAAAATTTTCGGTTACAAAAAGGAAGAGGGGATCAATAATATCACAAATATAATATACAATAGATAACAGGGGAGGGGCATTTCCTGCTCCTACCCCTCCTACCATCCAACATAAATCCAATGTACCAGTTCTTTACTTTACATGCTTCCTATTTTCCCTTTTTCCCTCTCTACCCTTCCCTCCCCCTCCCCCCTTTCCCTTCCTCTGCACTCTACCCCCTCCCACATATCCCACCCCCACTTGTTTTTATGGGCAAGAGGGAGGCCACCTTCTCCTCCTCCTCACCTACAGTCCATGCACCTCGCTACATTTCTTCGTTAACTTAAATGTCTTCCATCTCTCCCATTTCCCCTGGGACTCCTTACTTCCCTCCTCTTCGTCTACCCTGCATCCTTCCATTCTATATATTTTGTCTATTTTCTCTAGCCACTCCCTTATCTTAGGGGCTTCTACTTCCTTCCATTTTTTTTGGATCATACTCTTTGCCGCATCTATCATATGGATTGTCAGGGAGTTTCTATCTTCTTTTAATGGGATATCTATACCATGCAATAAGCAACCCCAGGGATTTTCAGGTACCTGCATATTGGTTGCCTCCTTTATATATCTTATTATTTCCCTCCAATAATTTCTAATCTTTGGACAGTTCCACCATATGTGTGCCGTAGTCCCCAATTGCCCACAACCCCTCCAGCATGCCGTAGATTGTCCTATTTGATATTTTGCTACTATGTCCGGTGTCCTATTCTACCTTACTAGGCATTTATAATTTGTTTCAATCATCCTAATATTTATCGAGGATCTATGTACAACTTTAATATTTTCTCTATATCCTGCTTCTCACCTCGTGGACCTATTTCCCTTTCCCCTTTTTTTATTTATGCCGGTACCTTCAGCTCATCCTCCCGTACTAAGATCTTATATATCTGCGAGATCCCTGTCCGTGCTGTTTTCCCTTCGCTTATAAGCTCAAAGGCTGTCAGTTTTTCTCCGCCTTTCAGCGGTCGTGGTTAGACTGAGACTAAATGTCTAAGCTGGAGGTATCGCCAATCATTTAAATCAAACAAATCTTTTTCATTCTTTAATGTTTGCAATGTGCTTATTTTCCCCCCGTTTATTATGTGTCTCAATTGAATATTTTCTCTTTTTATCCAATTTCCTAAGGTGCTTTTACCTGGTGGAAAAAAATAGTTCTCTTTTAAATATATTAATGGGAATTATATTTCCATTTATTATGTTTGTGTACTCCATCCCAAACTCTAAAGACATTCTTTGTCGTTGTCTTCTGGCTATTTAAACTACCTGGTTCATTAATTCCGTGCCTTTGCCTTGGTCAAGCATATCTGGAAACTCTCTGCTGTGTTCCTGTTGAAGATTTGCCTGACTGACATCCCTTCTTGTTCCTGACCCTGTCTGCTGCCTCTTACACTATTTTCTGGCGTCCTGATTTTCTGGCTTGTTCTGACTATCCGCATTGGCTACCGAACTTTGGCTATGTTTTGACTACTTTTACTTATCTTTACCGTTTTTACCATTGTATTTAAAGGTGTGATTTTACTGCATTTTCTGTCTCAGTCTGATTCATGGTTCCTGACGTTTTATGTGTTAATTCAAGTCTAGTGGTACAGAACTAAGTTAACTAAGTTTTACAGAACTAACAGATTTAAAGTTACCTGGGCATTATTATTATACCGTTTAGTGTATGAACCTACCTTCTGTATGTTCATTTATGCTCAAACCACCATTTGTTGTAACCTGTACCAATACATTAAGTTAATTTACCACAAAACTGTCTTATGTCCAATTCCTGGAGCTAATTCACAGCCAAAGGTATCTATACTTGTTTTCTTATAAGTGCTTGTAGTAACTTTCTTTCAGCCAGGTGTGTCAGAGTTGCTGAGGTTGTTCTTGTAGTTGAGGCACAGAAAATTCTCCCTGAAGGTTCCTTGTATAACAAGTTTATATCATACTACAGTAATGGCACAGTATTTGCTAAGAAGCACAATAGTGTTTGTTATTTCTACTTGTAGTCCATACAGATGGTCAATTAAATTTAAGTAAGAAAGTGGTTACTTTGTTAGGGCAACATAACAAATATTATTGATCCCTCTGCTCAAATCTAATTGTAGATACATCACAAAACATTTCTGTTCAAATATCTAAGTAAAATTTGATGTGAAGCAGCATTGTTTATTAACTGAATATACAGCTCTGTTTTTCTTTCTATCTTGGAGAACAAAAAACCTGGGCATATGGACACTTGGTGACCTATCCAAGGTCGCAAGGTGCAAGTCTTTTTTATACCATCACACATTACACTTTTGTGTCTTGATTGTCTTTTTAACATGTTAATCAACATTAACCAAAATTAAAAAACATTTTCCTGTCTTGGCTTATAGTGCTGGTGATCTTTGGAATTATGTGTGCTCTTTTGTTCAAACTCCACTTGGGATGTTCGTAAAAATGTCATTCAAGACATTTGACAATTTTATTATTTAGACATCCCCCTAACCTTAGAACTACAATAAAGCACACATCCAGTGCTGAAGGGCACTCAGGCTAATATCAGCTCAATGGGTGGACTGTACAGCTGCAACCCAACCTCTACCAGGTGTCTCTTTAGTTCAATTAATTACTTGCAAAATTGATTACAGGAGCAGAGTGGGAGTGATTGCCAGCGGAGTAGAATTTATTTCCTCTTCTTTCTTCCTAATTTTGCCTGTTTTTTTTTTCAAGGTGAATATATTTTTCCATCTGAATATAAGCTCTTTTAACTCATTAAACTCAAAGTCTTTGTAATAGCTACAAATAGTCAGTGATATGTTTCAGGCAGTTTTGAAGTGGGAAGAGTTTATCTCATGCAATAACTTCAGGTTTATCAAAGTTACAAGTGTTTTTCTTTTTGGGATCTTTTCTCTTTTGCTCCAATGAGATGTTTCCTGTGGTACTTTTATAACATGCTAATACAACCTGTATTTGATATTGTACAGTAGTAAACACAGTATTTGCATACCGCCATTCCATCACTCTTATGCAGCACCTGTGAGGAGCATTGTTCACATCTGCAGCAAAGTGTAATCTGTAAACCATCAACATGTAAGCCATCAAATGCTGCCATTGTGCCATCAAATGCTTTCACTGTGCTCATTGAATGCTGGCACTGTGCTCATTGAATGCTGGCACTGTGCCTATCGAATGCCGCCATTGTGACCCCCCCGCACCCACTCAAGCATGGTTAAAGGAAAACCTGGTTAAGTCAAGCTTATCAACATATTAAAGAGAGTAACAGAGAGAAAAATTACAAAAGAACCTACTGTGACACCTACCACAGTTTTCAACACACTAATCTATCTAGTGAATTTAGAGAGATCTGTGCCAAATGTTGGCCCCTTCTAACCAATGAGGAAACGGTAAATAAGTTCATCCTCAGTTGTCCCCAATACTCTTTGAGGCTCCATTCACATTTGCCGTTTTGGGAGATCTCATAGTGACAGTGTTGTCGCAATTATCAACATGCAAAGCTTGTCACCCAAAAAAGTTCCTACTCCTTTTTGGGTGACAAACTTTGCATATTGCATTTGCTGCGATTGCTGCATTAAAATCACGGCAAAACCTCACACGTTTTAGGTGCTTTCGAAAATGAATGGCACCCGAATGTGCATTTTGTGATTGCAGTGCATTTTGAGATTTAAAAAAACGCTAAATGTGAATGGAGCCTTAGAAAATCTCAGTCATTAGGGGACCTACTGACCCATAGTGACAAGACTTGGAAATATAAAAAAACATCCTGGTATGCACAGATGTAATGCATGTGACTTCATTTAACTTTATGGTAACGGGCCCTACCCTGAGACCTACTGGCAAGCTCCTAAGGTGTGGGCGGCATGTATCCTGCAGATCCTCTGAAGTAGTCTATGTGCTGGTTTGTGCCTGTGTGTGTGTATATATATGTGTATATATATATATATATATATATATATATATATATATATATATATATATACACCTACACACATGCTATATCTATGTATGATCTGATGTCTCTTGTGGCCTGCCATTTTTGTTTTGAACGTGATAGGAAAGTTTCTTATTTAAAATTTTGGATTTTGTGGGGGGGGGGGGGGGGGGGACCTTGATGAAAAAAATGTACTAAAAGAAGCCAGGTGAAAATGGGAACAAAAGCAGAGCTTCATTCTCTCAATCAACATTGACTATTTTAATCCTTATGCTGCTAGCATTAGTAAATGGATAGGAAAGTGTATCATATTTGCTTGTTTTAAACCTTTTTTTTTACATTTCTTCAGTTACTTTCTGATTTTCATGCCTAGGCAAATTATGTCATACATCCCAGGAGTCTTTAAGAGGGGAGGAGGGAGCCAGGGCACACTGATTTTTCACAGGCACTCCAGTCAGAATCAGAACAGTCTGTGACTTTGAAGTAAACAAATTTTGGTTAAAAAGACACATCCGGAGGCTTCAACATGGGAGAGACAGAAAGATTTGTATAAAAAATAACATTTTTTTTGTACAGTTTAAAATCCAATATAAAAAACCAAGGCTTTAAGAGCCTAGATCATCCAGTGGCCACTGTTGTATACAGCTCTATTTAGGTGCCAGAAGACTTTAATCATTTTTTTAAAATAGCATCTATGACAGTTTTTTTTTGTTATTTATTGAGGGATAATAACTTGGATAGGGATGGGTGGTTATGGGATGCCCACTTGACTTCAACAACTTATAGTGGTCAGTTTTTAATAGGAAAGCAAAGAGACTAGCAGGAACACCCGTGATTTCATATAAAGGAAACAATACAAAGAGAACAGGATAATTTTCCATACAAGTACATGGTACAGCAGGGACATATCAGAAATATGAAGTGTTGGGGTAACAAACGCTTTAGGGAGTGTTGAGAATACTATACTTTGAACAAGTTTTTATTAATGTCTGTGTCCCCATTGAGGAGTTTTGCCCCACTTCCTATTCTGTTGAACACCTATCAGGAACACAAGAATTAAGGGGAAATTTCTTCATTTTGAACAGCAATACAAACTCATAGGTTTGGCAGCAGTTGGGTAGTTTTTTTGAGGTCTGGCTATTGAAATTCCTGATGCTGTTCAAGTCGATTTTTTGTTTTCATTTGAAAGATTTACAAAAATCAGACACTGTGTGTACATGTCAACTGCTTCTAAGAAAACTCCAGGTTCTGAAACACAATGCAGTCCTCACAAGAGATGTTGTTTTATCTTAAAAATACATCAAACACAAACCCTTTCAATGAGCTGAATCATGAACAGCCTGAAATTCCCTGCTGCTGAAATATATCAAACACTCACATTTTAATCAGCTGAATCATGAACAGCGTGAAATTACTGCTGTCCATTTTATGTCATAGCACGGAATGCACTTGAAAGTCTTTTGCAAACATGCAATACTGAGAATAAATTCAGTTCTAATGAAACAGGTGCCAAGCTGGGGTCTTGATAGCAAAGGAGGAGATGGAACTTGCTTAAAGGTAAAAATCATCCTTCTGCTGTGATTTCTCCCTGCAGGGACTTGCTTGTATTTACAGAACAAAATTTGACAAAGGTTGATGTTGTAAGGCTATCACTGCTCAGTAATATTTTGTGACTTGGGTTTTAAATTTGAATAAGTTCTTTTGGGTTCAAATCAAAAGATGTCTGCACATGAAACAGAGTGTATAAAGTTACAAACATGTGATGGTTTTTTAGAGTGCTATAAAAGTTATACCCATAGCAACAATACGTTTTTAACAAATCAGCAAACAATCATTACCAAAAAAAGGTGTAAATTGCAGCACTTCTATACATAGATTGCAGTAATAATCAAGTCCATTATCCTAAAAAAAGAATAACAATAAACCATAATAAAGTCTCCAAATAATGGTAAAGTTAAAATAACTGAAGATCGCCATCTTTAACACCACCACTCACAGCCTCCTACCAGATGTTGTTGACCCCTATTACAGAGCTTGAAACACACTTATAACTTATAACATAGTTGCCAAAATTTATCCCCAGGATTTCTGTCAAAAGGAGTAATGTACAGCAGAGCTCTCAGCTAAAGCTCCCTACGCCATGCAGCTTCAGCCCACGCCACAGTTTCAAACATTTAGGGAAGGTGTGAGAAAGGGGGAGGAGTGAAAGACAAGGGTGGGGTGGGGTGGAGGGTAAGAAAAGGGTAGAAAGCATTGTAGATAGGGAAGGGGGTACAACCCCTCATGGTTGTGTCTATTTAAATGTCAACATAATGGGTTGGTGGTCCCCATTTTTTGTAGCTCGGACTATGAAGATGTGGGATGGGCTGGCAAGAAAAGGCCAGGGATTTTCATATATAGGCCCTATGACCCCTTTATTTGACAACCCAGGATTCCCACCAGCCATGAAAATAGGAACCTTCTTGAAATGGAATAAAAAGCAAGACACTAGAGTTGGGGAGATAACTGAACACAATAAATTAATACCCTTAGAAGCCATTGGCATAGAATATAAAAATAACTGGATACAATATTGGCAATTACATAAATATATATCCTCCATAGCTAAAGAAGAGATACTTAATAGACCCCTGACAAGTCTTGAACAAACTCTGATACAGAAAGAAAAACCAACACATAACCTGTCGAACATATACAAATACTTAATGAGGAATAGTAATACACAAGAGATAACATACACAAAAAAATGGGAAGAAGAAATAGGAATAGAGATCCCTAAACATAAATGGAAGGAAGCATTCGGAACAATACATAAATTATCAAAATCTAGCAGACATCAGGAAAGAAACTATAAGCTCTTGGTCAGGTGGTACAGATGCCCAACAGACATGCACAAAATAAATTCAGAAAATGAAGAAACATGTTGGAGATGCCAAAAAGATATCGGAACAATGTCACACATCTGGTACTACTGCCCCGGAGTTTATAGATTCTGGGAACAAGTATATAAAATATATACAGTAATGACAGGAATAGAAACCGAACCAGATATCTTAATGTCAATATTATCTATGAATATGGGATCGATAAAAAAAGTTAAGAAAAGTATTCTTAGATGTTTTATCACCGCGGCACGTACCATAATAGCTAGAAAATGGAAAAATAGTGTAAGCCCGGATATAAAAGATTGGGAGATGGAAATGAACGAAATGTGTGCAATAGAAACAAGATGGGAATTGGAAAGAGAGCATAAAAAAGAACAAAGTAATTTGTGGCAGATATGGATTGAATTTAATATCCAACAACCCAGATGGAGAGAGCGGTTATAGATATAGAAAGGGAGAGTGGAGACATCGGACCCCTTCCCCCCCCCCTTTTTTTTTTCTCTTTCTCCTCTCTTTTTTTTCTTCCTTTTTTTTTTTTTTTTTTTTTTCTTTTTTTTTTTTTGTATATGAACTGACTGATTGGCAAGGAGAGAATGTTGTAGAACCAGTATTGAGACGCCAGTAACATGAAGGAGCATATAAAGTCATAATTAAGATGTAATATGATAACCATATATGTTACGATATGAAGTAGATGCAATTCTTTAGTTATTTGTGTGTAAGTGTAATGTAAACTGAATTGTAACAGAAAATTTTGATAAATAAAGATATATAAAAAAAAATAATGGGTTGGTGGTAAAAACACTGACTGGCTGAAATGGGATTACTGACAGATTGTTGTTCTACCTAGATTGTTTGCTGTACAAATGTTAGAAACCATGAAATCAGACCGAGACAGAAGTACAGTTAAATCACACTTGTTTAATAATAAAAGTAAAAAGAACAAACATAGTCAAAACATAGCCGAAGTTCAGTAACCAGAACGGATAGTCAGCCAAGCCAGAAGTCAGGGATCAAATTAGTGGAACAGCAAGCAGGATCCGGAGCCAGAAGAGATGTCAGCAGAGCAAGTTTTTAAACTGGAACGCAGGAGATGTTTCTTGTGATGTTGACCAAGGTGAAGGCAGAGCTCCTCTGGACTGGACGGCTTAAGAAGGCATGACAGACGAGCAGGATATCAACAACAGCTGAGTAACTGTGGAGAGAGATGGGAGCTGGCAATTAGTCGACAGCTGAGCGGCCAGCTCAGAGAAGGAAGGGCTGAGCCCAGCCCTGACAACAAATTGTGTATCAATGGCTCCTGACGAAGTGGACTTAGTCCAGGAAAGGCGTCAAGCCCCCAAAACCATCATGTGTGGACAAGATACAACTTTTATGGTTGTGTATAATATTATAGAAATGATTTTATGTAAAAATACTATATTTTAGATGAGTCAATAAAATAAGATTTTTTTATGTACAGAACAAATGTTGTGCCTCAAAAGTCCCAATTTTTGATACTATTATGTTTCCAGGCGCTAGATCACATATAGGGATGTGGCATCTATATCTTGCAAATTATATTTGGGTCTTTTTAAATGTGCTTAAAAAGAAGAAATGTTGGCTATGATGCATTCAAAGTCTATTATATCTGTAGATCTTATAGATTTAAGTAAGGATGAAGAGATCTTGAAATTTTTGGGATGTTCCATTATATCATTAGGGGTCACTTAGCCAACCAGGGTACATTGCAAATATCCGAGTATGGACTGTCTGTCTGCGAACAGGAAGAATCTCAAAATCAGACCTTGGAAGTATCATTTGTAGCACCTCTTTTTGGAATTGGAGCTATCATCGAGATTTTATCCCAGAAGGCTTTGATGGGTTATTATTCCCACCAAATGTGTACAAATGACCCAGTGCATTGGTAGAAGTGCCAACAAAGATCAGGTTGTGTAGGATAGATTGCACATAGTCTAGAGGGCATCAAATATCTGGTGAGTATTTTAAAGTTTTATTCTTGAATTCTGCAAAAGCTTGAGGGTTTATATGTTAAGAAACATGCTCCCATTCCAGGCTCCTATTCTGCTGGAGAAATTGATAAAGTCCTGATTCCCATCTCTTTGTAATAGCTGGAGATTGAGCTGAAACTTTCAAAAGACATAGTTGAGTTGAGTTGAGTTGAGTTGCATCTTGATATAGCGCGGTCCTTTACCCCGTAGGGTCCCGACGCTGTTAAAAAAACAAATACACATACAAGGGCCATAGGGGATAAGGAAGCCCCGTGCTGGGGTGTAGTTGAATCCACACATAGGTTCTTAAATGGTGTAAAGGGCCTATGAATTACTGAGCTTGGGTTTAGTGCATGTTAATAGCTCTTTGAAATGGTATTAAACCTAAAAGCAAACATTTGTCGTATTGCAGCTATCTAGTTCATAGATGTGATAGCTGAATACGTTTTCTTTTTAGGCTTTCTTTCCTTAATTCTCTATAAAAATATAAACAAGAAAAACAGCGCTAACCAAATAAAGTGAGGGGAAAAAGGGAGGGGAAACGGGGAGGAACAAAATAAATGTGGGTGACAAAAAGGACCAATAATACAAAAAATAAAAATAAATAGTTAAAAAGAATATCTAAACCGGCTGCAGAATAGTGGGATAAACACAATATAGCATAGAGGAGAAAAAACTGCGCCAGGTAAATTAGCCAAATATCTATACCATAATCAGAAGCAGTCAGACTGAGAACTGTTAGTACATGACCAGTGGGTAAAAGTTATCTATAAAATAAAAAGTAAATAGAACAGTATAAGAACACACTAATTCTAATGTGAACAGCACTATCTAGGGGTGATGGTAATGGTTGATTTAGGTGGTTAGCAGTAGCAATCTGTAACAAATGAGTCCTGTATTATATCACACACTAGCCCATGTGTGAATCAACCTGTGAGGATATAAACAGTTCAAAGATTGAATGCCGTCCTGGGATATAGCCTCCTATTCTTTAGGGACCAGGCACTCCAGGTTAAGTTGCTTTTCACACCGCTGTGCTCCACACCACCCTAAAGTGCCACCACCAGTATATAATATCCTTACCAGATGGTAGGCATAATCAAGCCTTTCAAACTGAGCCCATATAGAAATCCTGGCTTCCAACGGATGGGGGGACAGACTTCAGGATAAACGATCTCCCAGCATCTGCTGGTCACACCGGACACAAGACCTCAGACCAGACCCAATAGCAAATCAGATCCAGAGAGTAGCACTCAGCGGTGCATCAAACGTGGCCAGAAAAGAAAAAAAGGCAGACCATGGCATAATAACGTTTAAAACATAATGAGTATTTTTATTGGTCAAAAGTACTCACATTCCAAAGGAATAACAAGCGCATAAAAGGACTCCAAACGGAGAGGACACAGAACGCCGGCCGGCATGTAATAAAAACGAACCCTTCCTCCTTCCAGAGACGCTGAACGCGATGACGTCACTGCACGCCTTCCCAGAAGCTTTTCGTCATAAAAGACATTATCAATGGGGATAGGGCCGTGCAGTGAGTCATATCGATATATAGGGCAACGCCTCGTTATGGGAGGTACGGGAGCGAAGAAAGATCCATCTTGGTTCAGGGAAAGCTTGCCCTTAAATGTCAAGATGTGTGAGGGGAGGACAGTGTAACGCTATCCCAGTAATGACCAGGAGAAACGCTCATCCAGCCGTTCACTGGGATAAACAAAAGTGTGGAAACATAAATTGTGAAATATATGTAATATACATTATATGTTACCCGTGAAGGAGTGTGTTTGGGCATATAATGTGGATATCCATAGGTGAGCGTTTGCAACTATTAAGTTGCATATTAAACCGATAACATTAGAAAAATAATTGTTAATACTATTAACAACAAGGAGCGTGTGTGATTTTTTATCTCCGATTTTTTGACGAATATAGTGAAATATATGTGCAGTCAAAGACGTGACTATAAAAATTCTCTCCAATATGCAAAACCAAACTTAAAATACGGAGGACATCAAAACCACAAAAGTGATAGGAGATACACTCCGTCATCTATCAACTAGATGAGGGAAAGTATATCCTGATAGGTAAAATCTTAAAGGGAGAGTGTATGGTAACAGAATAGTTTTTTGGATTATACATATCTGATTTTCCAAAAATAAGTGTGAGTGAACAAGAAGGGGTAAGGGTTTGGGTGTAGTAGACCAATCTCTATTTACTGAGGATTCCCGGGAATCGGAAGGAGGAAGAGTCCATTGGTACCAGACATATCCCTTAATGCATATAGTCTAATGGAGCCGTATCTCGGGGATCCAAATCGCATGACATAAATGCTAATGGTTGCTAAAATAGGGCCAATCCTTATATAGCATCAAGGATGTATAAATATTAGAATGAAAACAGGCTTCTCCAAATAATGGGACGGGGGAGATCTAGAGTTAGCAAACATTGATCTTGCTCACAAGGGGTTTGTCCTTATTGGTAGGGGCAATCCCTAGGGGAAGGAGAGATGTAGGGGCGCGGGGGAGACATGATCTTGATCCCCGAACTACAGCGACCATGACAAACTAAAATTATACCTCTGTTCAAAAAGGGTAGATTTGAACAGTGTTTACATTGTCTTATTTGAAATAGGTCATTAACACATATAGGTATCTTCTAAATCAATTAAGCATTGTTTATAAAGGCATTAATATCTGTCTCAATATTCATTCCGTAAGGGACATAAGTTTTTAATCGGTGAATCCAGGCCATCTCCAATTTCGAGATTTCCCTGACCAAATGATCGCCTCTCCAATTAGGCTTGTGTTTATCAATGCCCAAAAAGAGTGTATTGGACGGATCCCTATTATGTACTAAACGGTAATGATTGGAGACTGAATGATTCTTAAAACCTGAGATGATGTTTGTAATATGTTCATTCAGGCGCACTTGTAATGGACGTTTAGTGCGGCCTACGTACTGCAAGCCACAAGGGCATTGCAGCAGGTAGACGACTCCAGTGGAAGCACAAGTGATACACGGTTTAATCGTGAATGTCTTCTGTGTGGCTGTGGATAGGACAGATGTGGTCCTTCTAGATGGATTAGAATTAAAACGACAAACTCTACATCGTCTACATTGATAGTATCCACTCAGATGGTCAAAAAACCCTTTACTTCTCACTGGAGGGTTAAGAACATTAGGAGCTACTTGACCCTGTAGGGACTGCGCGCCCCTGAAGATTACCCTTGGTTGTGGTGGTACGATACTGCCAAGAATGGTATCATTGGTGATAATGTGCCAATGTTTCTTGATTAGTTGTTTAATGTTATTGTGTTGTATGGAGTAAGTAGTAATAAATGGTACAGCCGGAGCTGCCCTGGATGTGTTAACAGGGGCCTTCTCCATCAACAATTCTCCTCTGTTTTTGGCACTTACGGCTTCAAGTGTTTCCCGGAGGTCGCCCTCTGAATAACCCTTTTCAATGAACCGACTAACTAAGACCTCGGCCTGTGTGAGGAACTGTTGGTCCTCAGAGCAGTTCCTCCGAAGCCTCAGAAATTGGCTCTTGGGAATTGCTTTTAACCAGGAGTTGTGGTGACAACTCCCGATTGGGATGTAGGAGTTTCTATCAGTGGTTTTAAAGAAAGTAGAGGTTGAAAAAACACTGTCTCTAATACTGATGTTCAAGTCGAGGTAGTGGACATCACACTGGCTGGCCTCAAACTTCAGGATGATTCCTCTTTGGTTGACATTGAGGTCATTAATGAATTTTTCCAAATCCTCATATTGGCCATCCCATAGGAGGAGGATGTCATCTATATACCTGGCCCACAAGGCAACTTGAGGTATGTTCTGAGAATAGATGACATCCTCCTCCCATTTGGCCATAAATAAATTGGCCAAACTGGGGGCATATTTCGCACCCATGGCCACTCCTGTGTCTTGTCTATAGAAGCTGCCATCGAACCAGAAGTAATTGGATGCTGCTGCAAACTTCAGCAAAGACATAAGAAACTCCACCTGTTTCTGGGGGAGGCCAGAATCCCTATCAAGGTAAGTTTGTACCGCATCGGAACCCAAATCATGAGGGATGATGGTGTACAAAGATGTTACATCTATGGTTGCCATCCACATCCCACTAGTGGGGGACTTACTAGACAGAAGAGTGATGATATGTCTAGAATCTCTCACATATGAGGGCATAGATCGCACTAAGGGCTGTAGATAGAAATCTATATATCTGCCCACCCGGGACGTGATGGAATCAATACCACTCACTATGGGACGTCCCGGGGGGCAGACAGGGTCCTTATGTACTTTTGGGAGGTAGTAGATAGTTGGTGTTCGAGGGGCTTTCGGGATAAGAAACAATCTTTCTTTGGCAGTGAGAATCCCTTCGTAAAAGCCCTCGGCTACCAAGGCTTCAAGTGTCCTAGTGTATTTCAGCTTAGGGTCACAAGCCAGGGGGGTGTAGGTGTTGGTGTCACCGATTATTCTGGACATTTCGGCCAAATAATCGGTCTTATCCAAGACTACAATCGCACCCCCTTTATCGGCAGGTCTCACCACCAGATCCTTGTTCTGGCATAGTGATTCCAAGCCTTCTTTTAAAGTTTTATTCAGCTTAGCTCTCTTCACCTCCAAGGCGTCTAAATCCCTAAGGAGTACGTCCCTAAACACACGAAGGGGTGGTGCTAACGCACCTGGAGGATTAAAAAGAGAAGCATTCCTCAGACCAGAATGTGTGAATTCACTGACTGTAGCCTGACTGGTTTGGGGAATTCCGGACATATATCTTTTTATATTAAGTTGCCTTACAAACATATGTATGTCCATGTACGTCTGGAACTTGTCCAGACGTCTGGGGGGGGCAAATTTAAGGCCTTTGTCAAGCAGGCATTTTTCTGATTGGGACAAGGTTTTGGAACTAAGGTTGAAAATACCCTGTCCCACTACATCCGAGGTCTTTTGAGTTGATCTGACGCGCCTCCCCCCTCTGGTTCCTCTTCTCTTTCTCCCATTCTTTTTTGCCCTTGTGTGGGTTTGTGAAAACCCCAACTCTCTCGTGGGCCAGGGGTCTGTGGGGCCTGAGGTCCCAAAGGTCTGCCAAAAGTCCTACCAGGGGGGCCAAAAATGGGTGCTAGCCTCTGTTCGGCGGGATACTCAAAAGGAGGGTCCATACTGGAAATATCCTGCTCTCCAAGAGGGTAAAAAGAATTTTGAAGAGGGATGTGATAGTCCCATCCTGATTCTGTATGATACCACGGGGGTGGTTGTGAGTCCCAGTTTTCATAGGCACTAGACTTCCAACCCTCCAAACGATCAGTATGGGTCCCCCCATCTCTCCGATCATTGGAGTGACCTCTCCCTCTGGTATTCCCCGCATTCCAACCTCTGCCCCTAGGGGTCAGACCTCTCTGTTTATAGGGGGGAGGACCTGGGGGGTATGCTTTTGGATCCACGGAACCATGATTGGGCCTGGAGGCCCTATAGGGGTATGATTGGTTCGCATGAGACACACTACCTCGAGGGATGTTATTCCTGGGGGATTGTGAACTCGAATTCCCTCCTATTTTGTTTTTAGATTGGATCCGTTTAGGAAGAGTGGATCCTAGCGATTGGGATGGGGGAGCAGAGGTGTCCATTTCGGAGGAAGCTGCCTTTGCCAGATCATCCAAGATCTTTTTTTGCCAATTAAAGACAATATTATTTTGATAGTCTGCAAGGTCTCTATTAAACTTTAATTAAAAACTTTCTGGCCACGTTTGATGCACCGCTGAGTGCTACTCTCTGGATCTGATTTGCTATTGGGTCTGGTCTGAGGTCTTGTGTCCGGTGTGACCAGCAGATGCTGGGAGATCGTTTATCCTGAAGTCTGTCCCCCCATCCGTTGGAAGCCAGGATTTCCTTAATTCTCATTTGGTGATCCAGGCAGTAAGTCTGTTATTCAACAGGCTCTCCTGAAAATGTAGCAGTTAGAGTGTTGAGACAAAACCTTTAGCACTGACATGGGTGCTTACAATTATCAGCTTTTCTTTATTTATGTAAAGTCATTATCCCAAAAGGAAAAAAAGTTGATGTAACTGCTTCACAAGTGTTAGCTGGAATCTGGTTTCAATGTGTTAGTGTATCTAAATCTGCTAGTACATATAATGCTCCCCTCCCTCCAGACTGACAGTGCTACTGTCCAAAAGTGCCCCTGTGCTCCTTCATCCAGAATAGTGACACACAAATACAGGCAGTGTGTTACTAGCCAGACCACCAGGTGAAAACAGAGGGTAGAAAACCAAAAAAAGTAAACGAACACAGCCACCGCATCTAAAGATTGGCAAGCTGCAAATTTTTAATTTTTGGTTTTGGGTTTAATACCGCTTTAATTGGGCAGCATATAAGCAAAGCACAGATTTCTGAGATGGAGGTGTAAAGCCTGTAGCTCTGGGAAGGTGAGTAGAGATGTTAAGTGATCACATACCTAATATGGGTCCAAAAAGCCCTTTGCCATCAGAGAATGGATGATGTTTGAAGGCCAATTGGAATGGCTGGATTGTCCAACAGAGGGGTCCAGGGGCTTGGGATGGAGGAAAATAAAAGCAGACTATGACTTTAGTGCAGGCTATTTAGAAAATTTGACAAGATGCAAAACTTTTATGCTTTAGAATTCGATTAAATTGTTGATCTGCTTGTCATTCATTTATTGTTAAACCCAGACATCTATTAACCAAAACTTTATTCTGAATTCCATTTTTAAGTTTAAAACATTTCATCTTTTGATGAAATCAGTACAGTGTGTACATTTTAGTTTACATTTTATTCCCTCTCAGATAAGAAAATATATTTTTAACAAGGTGTAACGCTGAAATTGTTGAGTAGATTATACAATGCGACAATAAGAAATCTAAAAATATTAGTACAGAACATTTAAATGTGTGAAAACACTTGTTCACGTCAGTAGTTTGGAGAAAAAAACATCTGAAACTTAACAAGTTTCACTGTAATATTAAGCGGTTCTAAAGGCAGAAGGTTTTTTTTTAGCTTAATTTGGTTGTAAAGGTAAAAGTTTTTTTTTACCGCAGAGTGTATTTAAACCCTCACCTTGTAAATCAACCCATTCTGTTTAAAACAGAAATGAAAGGCAAAACATTTGTGTGTGTGTGTGTATGTGTGTATGTGTGTGTGTATATATATATATATATATATATATATATATATATATATATACAGTATATACACACAGTATCTCACAAAAGTAAGTACACCCCTCACATGTAAATATTTTATACCTTTTCATGTGACAACACTGAAGAAATTACACTTTTCTACAATGTAAAGTAGTGAATGTACAGCTTGTATAACAGTGTACATTTGCTGTCCCCTCAAAATAACTCAACACAAAGCCATTAATGTCTAAACCGCTGGCAACAAAAGTGAGTACACCCCTAAGTGAAAATGTCCAAATTGGGCCCAATTAGCCATTTTCCCTCCCTGGTGTCATGCGACTCGTTAGTGTTACAAGGTCTAAAGCCCCATACACACGGTAGGATTTTCCAATGGATTCTGTCCTATCGGACAATGTTGTCGGAAAATCAGACCGTGTGTAGGCACCATCGGACAGTTTCCATCAGATTGTCTGACGGACAAAGTCCTATCTCCTGCTGGATAGATTTTTTGACAACAAAGTCCGATCACACCAAATCCGATCGTGTGTAGCGAATTCCGACCGGACAAAGTGCTACGCATGCTCAGATCACATTACAAGACCAAAGCTATTGGCTACTAGCCTCTACGTAGTCCCGTCGTAGGCAACAAAACGTCACCACGTTCAGAATGATCGGATTTTCCGACAACTTTGTCCGACCGTGTGTACGCAAAACCAACATCAGACAAAGTATGACGGACATGGTCTGACGGACCTGGTCCTCGGATAATCCGCGCGTGTGTATGGGGCTTAAGGTGTGAATGGGGAGCATTTCCCTGCATTCAGTTTGCATGACAGGAGTCTGTGACCTTCTCTCTATGAAGCCAGTTCACTTATCTCCATGGCGGCTGCAGAGCGGTTTGCACAGGATTCCTATGTGTCTTTAGCTCTGTTTCAGGGCTGAATTCAGGCAAAAATTCAGCCCTGATTTGTCCCTGAAATGGAGAACTGGGACGCACCGGACCCCTGCTATGAGCCGCAAGCATCCCAGCCAAAATAGATTCATAGCAGTTTTTTAAACCAGCAATCTGGAAATTATTTTCTCCAGTTTTATTTTAGCATATTAACACCATGCAATGGCTGGACTTGATGTCGTTTGTAGCAGTTGTTATGTTTACAATTTTTTTTAATAAAGGTTATTGTGTATAAATAACCTTTAATATTAGTATAAAACGTTTGCGGGATGTCTTATAGATTTCTGTTGACTCCCTTGTAGACTCCACAGACCAAGAGACTACATTCTGAGACTCACATGCTCCCAGTCAGGGGCATTGGGAGGGGGTGGCTAGGGGGGGCTGAAGCCCCGAATGTGCCCCCGAAAAGCCCAGAGTCTCAGGCATGCAGCTTTCCATTGTTAGCCCCGAGCGGCGAGCGCCGGGACCGATCTGATCCTGAGCGCCGCCGCTGACTGACTGACTGCTGTCCTGTGACACCACACACCACGGCTGAGGTAGGTCAGACAGTGTATATAAATATCAGTGTATGTGGGTCAGGCAGGTCAGTGTAGGTAGGTCAGTGTAGGTAGGTCACTACCGTTAGTGTATGTAGGTCAATGTATGTAGGTCACTACTGTTAGTGTGTGTATGTAGGTAGGTCATTACCGTCAGTGTATGTAGGTCACTACCATCAGTGTATGTAGGTCAGTGTATGTAGGTCACTACCGTTAGTGTATGTAGGTCAATGTATGTAGGTCACTACCGTTAGTGTATGTAGGTCAGTGTATGTAGGTCAGTGTAGGTAGATCAGTGTAGGTAGGTCACTACCGTCAGTGTATGTAGGTTAGTGTATGTAGGTCACTACCGTCAGTGTAGGTAGATCAGTTTATGTTGGTCACTACCGTCAGTGTAGGTAGGTCAGTGTAAGTAGGTCAGTGTATGTAGCTCAGGTAGGTCAGTGTATGTAGGTCAGGTAGGTTACGGCCCAGCCAAAAAAAAAGCCTGCGTCACGTACACGTTGATTTCAGTTCAGCAGTTATTATGTACTCTATTTTGTTAGATGGACTAATGAACTTTCATATGACGCAGAGGTACAGATTGATGAATATGTGCTCAGCATGCATGCCACTTGCTAAGGCACTTGCGATGAGGATTGATATATTCTTCAGTTACTCATTCTAAGATTGTAGTTCTGCATAAAATTACAGGATTGCATTCCTACAAAAGAAATTGAGCACAATAAGGAAAAAAAAAGAAATTTGATTGTAATAGGCTTAATGCAATCAAAAAGCAGAAATACTGAGAAGAAATAACTAAGAATATACAACAAAAGAAAAGAGGCAACATGTTAATTTAGTAAGTAACAGTAAGTGTAAACCTTGTTCAGGATCAGGATCAGTAGTCAGCAGATCTTACCAACTTCTACGCCTGCTATGTAGACTATGTAGACTATGTAGAAAGCAATAGTAGTAGAAACAATCATCAACTCTCGACTACACTAACTCCCTCTACATAGGACTACCTAAATTTGAGATTGCACACCTACAAGTCGTCCAAAACACAGCAGCAAGGCTAGTCACGGGAAAAAAAAAACACGGGAATCCATCTCCCCACCTTAAGGATCCTACACTGGCTAACCGTAAAGGATCGGATCACATTCAAGACCCTCTGCCTGACCCACAAATGCACACAAGGAGACGCTCCTCAATACTAATGCGAAAAAATAAAACACTACACTCCCAATCGCAACCTCCGATCAACCAACCAAAACTTCCTCCTCATCCCCAAGTCCTGGTACAAATCAAGGGGAGAACGAAGATTCGCAGTCCAAGGACCACGGCTATGACTGGGAATTAGATCACTAAAATGCCTCTTTTATTCTATTTAAGGGGTTTAAGAACCTCACTCTGACCTAATGTATCGATTCCAATCTCTTTCAATGCCATAATAATCTAAGCATCTTTACTAATATACCCCATAGATGGATTGCAAAACTGACATCGTTTTGGATGTTATTTCCCTCTCTATGATGCACTCATTACAACCCCATGCATTCAGCATTTATGTGGACTGCGGAATTCTCTCCCTGAACACCCAGGTTAGCATATGAGCTTACAAGCTCCACCCACTCACTCTGTACGTGATGTTCATTTCAATATTTTTCTACTATGGCAGCGTTAATCTTATGTGTTCAATGTCTGACCCTTATCCGAGCACGCAGCCTGTCAGGAAAGGGGGTGGGGACGAGCGAGCGCCCCCCCTCCTCCTGAGCCGTACCAGGCCGCCATGAGCCTCCTGAGCCTGCACCTTGTCCCCATGTTGATGAGGACAAGGGCCTATTATATGACATTATCTAACGGGCGGGGGGCTTATCGGAATCCTTTAAAAAGGGGGCCCCAGATCCCGGCCCCCCACCCTATGTGAATGAGTATGGGGTACGATGTACCGCTACACATTCACCTATGGGAAAGAAGTGTAAATAAAAAAAAACAACACAATTTTTTAAAATACTTTATGCACAGCTCCGGGGGTCTTCTTTCGTCTTGGGGGTCTTCTGAGGACATGAGCCGGTGACCAGCCCCTTGTCCCTATATAACTGGCAGCGCAACGCGTCTGAGCCATTAGAAGAGGAGACAGCGACGGGTCAACATCGGAAAAAGAAAGAAGAAGAAGAAGCAGAAGGCGACAGCGACGGCGACAGAAGCCCGGGCCACCGCTAGTTAAAGAGCTGGAAGAAGAAAGTCGGAACAAGACCCCCAGACGACGTCGGCGATGGAGGAGAAAGCCGGGCTCCTCCGCTAGTAAAAGAGCTAGCAGAAGATAGCGGAGGAGTCCGGCAAGAAGACCCCCCAAGACGGAAGAAGACCCCCGGAAGCCCAAATTTGGGTCTTGCAGGTACTTGCCATAGCCACTGGCTAAGTTCAAGGTGGCCTGCTATAAAGAATCGACCTTACGACACTCCAATGCAATCTGCTGTCTGGGTGAAACATGTTGAGAAAAAGAGCTATAAATGAAAACTTCATCTCTGTTCAGTGATGTATTGTTTTTAAATGTTTTCATCAGACTTATGATGTCAAAAATGCAATATTAAGCTATGTTGAGAAAAAGAGCTATAAATGAAAACTTCATCTCTGTTCAGTGATGTATTGTTTTTAAATGTTTTCATAGACTTATGATGTCAAAAATGCAATATTAAGCTATGTTGTGATTTTCAATAAACTATTTTTCATATTTAATATTTTTGTATCATTGCGCCCTAAAAGTCCCAAATCTGTTCATGGAACAAAATTTTGACTTTACTTAAGGGATGAGGCGCTATACTCTAGTTTTCAGCAGGAGAATTTTTAGAAGATGAGCTGAGTTGCTGAAAGCTGAAGTATAGCGCCTCATCCCTTATATAAAGTCAAAATTTTGTTCAATGAACAGATTTGGGACTTTTAGGGCGCAAAAATACAAAAAATATTGAATATGAAAAATAGTTTATTGAAAATCACAACATAACTTGATATTGCACTTTTGACATCATATGTCTATGAAAACATTTAAAAACAATACATCACTGAACAGAGATGAGGTTTTCATTTATTGCTCTTTTTCTCAACATGTTTCACCCAAATTTGGGCTTCCTCAGGAGAGTTAGATAATGTCATATAATATTTACTGAAATAGAGAAATACAATTAGACATTGAACACACAAAATTTACACTGCCTAGGTAGAATAGTATAGAAATGAACATCACGTAACAGGGGAGTGGGTGGAGCTTGTAGGCTCATATGCTAACCTGGGTGTTCCGGGAGAGAATTCCACAGTCCACATAAATGCTGAATGCATGGGGTTGGAATGAGTGCATCATAGAGAGGGAAATAATATCCAAAACTATATCAGTTTTGCAATCCATCTATGGGGTATATTAGTAAAGATGCTTGAATTATTATGGTGTTGAAGAAAATAAATAGATATATATTATCCCAAAAATGGGGAACCCACCTGGAAAGTATTTGCTTGATATGCTATTTTGAAGGTAATAAGAGCATATAGACAAAATGCTCATGACTGCCAAAGAGGAAGTCCAAGTTTGAATCTATAAAATATTTTAAAGGGAGATTCTGTTAATCCATCAGGGAAATATCATACAGATATAATTGCCATCAACAAACCAAGAACAGATCACCATGCCCTATTTACCTATGTTGAGGGTCTGCATCCACTCAGGGTGCCAGCCTGGATAGAAGACTATCCGGAAGATAAGGAGGTCAGAGTGAGGTACTTAAACCCCTTAAAATAGAATAAAAGAGGCATTTTAGTGATCAATGCCCGGTAGAAGTAGGTGGCAAATAGTCTGCTGTGATCTCTTACCTTTATCAAGCATCATTTTGGGAGTGAACCTCCGCTGAGCTGCACAATTAGACAGCCCAAACAATTCCCCTTAAATAACCCTCTCCACCGCCGTTTTTGGCGCCAAACGGTCAGGTGAGGACAGATAGTGTCACAGCAGGTGCGCCAGGCGCACAGGAAGTGACGGCCGTGAAACCGGAAGTGCTTCTCTCAACAGGAAGCCAGACAAACTGACCTCAGTGCTGATAGCAAACAGGAATCACAGGATGTAAAGCCACATCTGATGAACTGTCAGCAAAGGGAGTTGTGGGGAAATGGACTGACAATGAATGTCAATACAAAACAGCAGAAGGATATAAAAGATCTATATCCCTAAGCTGGATGTGAGCAGTATTTAGGATTGATTTGGGTCACAAAACAAATCCATATCAACTACCCCTATTCCCTTGGAACATAGTTATGTAGCCAATAGAACGGCTGCAGTTTGCGCAAGCGTTTAACCCCGCAGTGACTAAAGCGGCGCCAGTTGGGGGTCAAAATAGACTTGTGAGGTCTAGAGACTCCCAGTTACACCTCTAGTGTCCATATGAGGCAGTCAAGCCCCATTTCAAAACATTTTGCTTCACATGTATATAAGGCTGCAAAAATTGTTCCTTAAAGGGACCATGACAAAATATGGCCAGTAATTGTACAATAATACAGTGGAGCGGTGGATCTTGCCATAAACCCTCAACCTCAACACCAAAGGTCATCAAACACCGCACAAACCCAATACGTGATGAACATTTGAAAAATCCTTTTATTAATACTCAAAAAGTATGAAAATTAATACACATAATTAATTTGTAATTTTAAATGAGAAGAAAAAATCTCAAAAGAAAAATTGACAATGGCGACCTAACCCTATAAAAAGGGTTTGAAGCTCAGAGATTCATTCAGGCCAGGATGGACAGTGGCTCTAAGGTTATGAATCCATTTTGATTCTCTTTGTAATAGAGTTTTATCAATGTCACCTCCGCGATCAAAGTCTGGTACAAATTCTAGCGCAAAAAACTTCATTTGTGAAACATCGAATGAATGGTAGAGTCCCATATGTCGGCTGATGGGAGTCTCCATCTTTTTCTTTTTAATAAGGGATACGTGATCTCTGATTCTGTGAAAAAAGGGTCGTTTAGTTTTCCCTACATAAAAAGCCTGACACGTACATGTCATGAGGTAGACAACCCCAATCGTCTTGCATGTTGCATAGAAATTTGGCTTAAAGGTTTGACCAGAGGGCAGCATTATTTCAGTGGAATTAATCAATAAGTCACAGAATTCACATTTTCCACAGGGAGAAGTACCTTTTCGATGTGTCTTAGTTCTTAAAGTAAGATGACTGTGAACTAGTCGATCTTTTAAAGAAGTGGATTTGCGGTAGGTAATTTGTGGGTGAGCGCCCACATATTTTGAAAGGACATCATCTGTAGAAAGAAGATGCCAGTATTTCTCAAAAATGTGGCGTACTTTTTTGTGTTCACCAACAAAAGTAGTGATTAGGCGGACTTTGGATTCAGATTTACGTGGCTTCGCTCAAATTTACGATGACCTGTGATCAGGTCACTGTGAACTTTCTTGATATTAAGATCTATATTAATGAGGACAAAACCATTGGCTCTTCTCTATACAGAAAGCCTTCTGCAGGCAATACTATTCTTCACGCTGATAGTTCTCATCCCGAGTCCCTCGTCCAGAGCATACCATTTAGTCAGTACCTAAGATTGAAAAGGAACTGTAGCAAGGAGGCTGATTTTGAGATGGAAGCCAAAGCCCTACAGGCCCGCCTTTTGGAACGAGGCTATAGTAAAAATTACCTTAAGCGTTCGTACAATAGAGCAAAACAGAGGGATAGACATCAATTAATCCACCAAGCGAAGCCACGTAAATCTGAATCCAAAGTCTGCCTAATCACTACTTTTGTTGGTGAACACCAAAAAGTACGCCACATTTTTGAGAAATACTGGCATCTTCTTTCTACAGATGATGTCCTTTCAAAATATGTGGGCGCTCACCCACAAATTACCTACCGCAAATCCACTTCTTTAAAAGATCGACTAGTTCACAGTCATCTTACTTTAAGAACTAAGACACATCGAAAAGGTACTTCTCCCTGTGGAAAATGTGAATTCTGTGACTTATTGATTAATTCCACTGAAATAATGCTGCCCTCTGGTCAAACCTTTAAGCCAAATTTCTATGCAACATGCAAGACGATTGGGGTTGTCTACCTCATAACATGTACGTGTCAGGCTTTTTATGTAGGGAAAACTAAACGACCCTTTTTTCACAGAATCAGAGATCACGTATCCCTTATTAAAAAGAAAAAGATGGAGACTCCCATCAGCCGACATATGGGACTCTACCATTCATTCGATGTTTCACAAATGAAGTTTTTTGCGCTAGAATTTGTACCAGACTTTGATCGCGGAGGTGACATTGATAAAACTCTATTACAAAGAGAATCAAAATGGATTCATAACCTTAGAGCCACTGTCCATCCTGGCCTGAATGAATCTCTGAGCTTCAAACCCTTTTTATAGGGTTAGGTCGCCATTGTCAATTTTTCTTTTGAGATTTTTTCTTCTCATTTAAAATTACAAATTAATTATGTGTATTAATTTTCATACTTTTTGAGTATTAATAAAAGGATTTTTCAAATGTTCATCACGTATTGGGTTTGTGCGGTGTTTGATGACCTTTGGTGTTGAGGTTGAGGGTTTATGGCAAGATCCACCGCTCCACTGTATTATTGTACAATTACTGGCCATATTTTGTCATGGTCCCTTTAAGGAGCAATTTTTGCAGCCTTATATACATGTGAAGCAAAATGTTTTGAAATGGGGCTTGACTGCCTCATATGGACACTAGAGGCGTAACTGGGAGTCTCTAGACCTCACAAGTCTATTTTGACTCCCAACTGGCGCCGCTTTAGTCACTGCGGGGTTAAACGCTTGCGCAAACTGCAGCCGTTCTCTTGGCTACATAACTATGTTCCAAGGGAATAGGGGTAGTTGATATGGATTTGTTTTGTGACCCAAATCAATCCTAAATACTGCTCACATCCAGCTTAGGGATATAGATCTTTTATATCCTTCTGCTGTTTTGTATTGACATTCATTGTCAGTCCATTTCCCCACAACTCCCTTTGCTGACAGTTCATCAGATGTGGCTTTACATCCTGTGATTCCTGTTTGTTATCAGCACTGAGGTCAGTTTGTCTGGCTTCCTGTTGAGAGAAGCACTTCCGGTTTCACGGCCGTCACTTCCTGTGCGCCTGGCGCACCTGCTGTGACACTATCTGTCCTCACCTGACCGTTTGGCGCCAAAATTTCGGCGCCAAAACGGCGGTGGAGAGGGTTATTTAAGGGGAATTGTTTGGGCTGTCTAATTGTGCAGCTCAGCGGAGGTTCACTCCCAAAATGATGCTTGATAAAGGTAAGAGATCACAGCAGACTATTTGCCACCTACTTCTACCAGGAATTGATCACTAAAATGCCTCTTTTATTCTATTTTAAGGGGTTTAAGTACCTCACTCTGACCTCCTTATCTTCCGGATAGTCTTCTATCCAGGCTGGCACCCTGAGTGGATGCAGACCCTCAACATAGGTAAATATATGTTTAGGGCATGGTGATCTGTTCTTGGTTTGTTGATGGAAATTATATCTGTATGATATTTCCCTGATGGATTAACAGAATCTCCCTTTAAAATATTTTATAGATTCAAACTTGGACTTCCTCTTTGGCAGTCATGAGCATTTTGTCTATATGCTCTTATTACCTTCAAAATAGCATATCAAGCAAATACTTTCCAGGTGGGTTCCCCATTTCTTGGGATAATATATATCTATTTATTTTCTTCAACACCATAATAATTCAAGCATCTTTACTAATATACCCCATAGATGGATTGCAAAACTGATATATAGTTTTGGATATTATTTCCCTCTCTATGATGCACTCATTCCAACCCCATGCATTCAGCATTTATGTGGACTGTGGAATTCTCTCCCGGAACACCCAGGTTAGCATATGAGCCTACAAGCTCCACCCACTCCCCTGTTACGTGATGTTCATTTCTATACTATTCTACCTAGGCAGTGTAAATTTTGTGTGTTCAATGTCTGATTGTATTTCTCTATTTCAGTAAATATTATATGACATTATCTAACTCTCCTGAGGAAGCCCAAATTTGGGTGGAACATGTTGAGAAAAAGAGCAATAAATGAAAACCTCATCTCTGTTCAGTGATGTATTGTTTTTAAATGTTTTCATAGACATATGATGTCAAAAGTGCAATATCAAGTTATGTTGTGATTTTCAATAAACTATTTTTCATATTCAATATTTTTTGTATTTTTGCGCCCTAAAAGTCCCAAATCTGTTCATTGAACAAAATTTTGTCTAGTTTTCAGCAGCTCAGCTCATCTTCTTAAAATGCAGCTATAACAGCTTCAACGCTTCTGGGAAGGCTGTCCACAAGGTTTAGGAGTGTATCTATGGGAATGTTTGACCATTCTTCCAGAGGCGCATTTGTAAGGTCAGGCACTGATGTTGGATGAGAAGGCCTGGCTCGCAGTCTTCACTCTGATTCATCCCAAAGGTGTTCTATTGGGTTAAGGTCTGGACTCTGTGCAGGCCAATCAAGTTCCTTCACCCCAAACTAGATAGATATATAGATAGATATATAGCTAGCTAGATAGATAGATAGATAGATAGATAGATAGATAGATAGATAGATAGATATGATAGATAGATAGATAGATAGATAGATAGGTAGATAGATTGTGGACATATATGTGTGTGTGTGTCTGGTTGTGTGTTAGACCAAGTTTTTTGCAATCTATGTTGCAGCTGAGGAAAGTGACCTCTCTAATTGTCCCGATGACCATTGCTATTGAAAGAGAAAGTGAGGTGAAATTAAACATTTTATTGCTGCCACCATCATCCCTCTGTTTATAGGGCACATTTCCATTATTCACATAAGTTCTTATCTCAGTATAGCACTAGTGTGATTACACATTTAGGCTTCATGTACACAGGACTTTTATGTCCGTTTAGCAGCAGCAGTGTACATGAGGCCTTAGGACAAAATGCTAAATCAATTAATGTGCCAGTATGTATGGCTTTTGGTAGAAAAGTGGAATACCTGGAGGAAATCGACTCAATAGAGAGAACAAACATCTCCATTCAAGGAAAGCTTGAATGGTGCCACAATTCTCAAAAATAAAGTAACACCCTAGCACTTTATTTATCGCAGTTCTTCATAAATGTTGCAGTGAGAATATTGCTGTGGCAATAAGATGCTTAGAAAGAAAGTCTGTGTTTTCATGTTCTATTCCTATTGGATATGCAGCAGATTAATACCAAGTACCTCGTTGTAACATTGCATTTGTAATTTTAATCACTCTGAGCTTCCAGGCTGGGGATGAATGATTGCAGTGTCACCTTCTAAAACCATGAATCTTTAGCTTATAATTGCAGCTAATTTGACAATTCATTGCATCCATAAACATCCTCTCATTTACATGTTGACAGGTCCTCTCATAAAAATGGTATATGTGCAAGTGACTTACTGAGGATCCAACCAGAAAGGTGAGCTTTAAATAAGGTAATGTGTCAGCAAATTATTGTTACAACATGTCTGTAAATATACAGAACAGAAAATAAATGCACTTCAGTATTAAAACTTTCCCAACTATTTGTATATTAAGAAAAACAAAAAAACACAACATGCGTCATGTCAAACCTATATTTTCTTTAATTGAGCTTGACCTGCTTAAACCTGTGGTGCTTTTTCAAAAGAAAAGATTAAAAATCAAAAGAGTTGTATTACTGTTTCAGGAACATATTAAATAATAAATATGAGATGGTGAAGCCATGAATCTTTTGCCTATTGTACTAACATTGTATCAGCATAACAGCAATAGTGACATCTGCAGGCTGACGTTACATTTCTTGGAAAACAAGATAAAAGCAACGCATACACAGAATACAACACATTCTAACCACATTACATACTACATTTAATATATATTTCAACTTCTTTCTAAAAATAGATTTGGATAAAATCTGTTTTTAAAGTAGAACTACTGCCAAAATGTTGTCCTACTTTTGGATAGGGGAAGGGTAAGAACCTCAGTCAGGTTCATATGGCTGTCTGTGTCCCCTTCTGGGGAGATGCTCCCTTAATTCCTGTCCTAAGTAAAAAACAGGAAGTGAGAAGATATCTCAATAAAGTAAGGGGTATTTTCACATTTGACCATTAAACCCAGAAGAGATGTTGCTGTTAGGCAAGTTTTCTGTCTACTTCTGTTCTGTTAATAACAGGTAGCAACAATCAAAAAAAAAAAAAAAAAGCAAGAGCAAATCTCCCCAGTTGGCAGTAAAGACCTTACAAAGATTCTTACTCTTCCTTGCTTTACTAAAAACTAGAATACATTGTGAACATGAAAGCCAATATCTGACTACTACAGTGCCTTGAAAAAGTATTCATACCCCTTGAAATTTTCCACATTTTGTCACGTTACAACCAAAAACTTAAATGTATTTTTTTGGGATTTTTTATTTTTTTTTGTGAAGTGGAAGGGAAATGATACATGGTTTTCAAATCTTTTTACAAATACATATCTGAAAAGTGTGGTGTGCATTTGTATTCAGCCCCCTTTACACTGATACCCCTAACTAAAATGTGGAAATATTGAAGGGGTATGAATACTGTTTCAAGGCACTGTATGTACCAAGTATTGAAACCTCCTAGAAAAGGTTTCCCTACTAGTTTGAAATCCACAAGCAGTGAACTTACTAGAGAAACCATAGATTGAAGTGAAACCTCAAGATTCATCCAACTATTCAATCACATAGGTGCTTTCCTTCTGTTTGAGTTCCTTTATTTGATTGATTTTGATTAATATGATTTTGGTTATTGGTAACTTTTTACTTATACAGTGGACCTATAACGCGGTTAACAAGCGTTTCGCAAAACGAGCACTGTATTTCTAAAAATACTAACTCGTTTTGCGAGTGTTGTCTCGCAAAACGAGCAGAATTCAGGCCAAAAGCAGTGTGCAGTACCGCTTTTGGCCTGAGGTGGGGGGCACCAAAGCCAAACAGCTACGATCGTTGGCATTCGGAAATGTACAGAAAGGCCCAAGCACTCTTCAGCTGATCTTGGCAAACCTCGGAAAGGCTTGTGAACGGAGTCTTTTCCGAGGTTTGCCAAGGTCAGCCGAAGTGTGCTCGGGCCTTTTCGGCCGTTTCCGAGGCTCTCCGGCGCACCCTGCCTCTGGCCGCATGTGGTATTGCATCCCATTGAAGCCAATGCAGAACAAATTATTTTCGTTTCCATTGACTGATATGTGAGTACTTTGGATTACGAGCATACACCTGCAACGGATTATGCTTGTAATCTGAGGTTCCACTGTAGTCATGTATGGCCATAAATCAAGTCTGATTATTTGTTCTGTAGAAAAAAAACAATGCTGATTGCACAAAACATGATACAAAATCTCTAAGCCCCCGTAAACACGGTCAGAAATTCCGACCACAAAATCCGTCTGATTTTTTCAGACGGATTTTGTCCGACACTGGTGTTGCATACACGCGGTCGGACAAAGTTGTCAGAAAATCTGATCATTCTGAACGTGGTGACGTTCGTTGCGTACGATGGAACTACGTAGAGGCTAGTAGCCAATAGCTTTGGTCTCATAATTTCATCTGAGCATGCGTAGCACTTTGTCCGTCGGAATTATCTACACACGATCGAAAAAAGTCTGATCAGATTTTGTTGTCCGAAAATTTGAGAGCAGGATCTCAATTTTTTTCCATCGGAGATTCCGACAAAAAAAGTCAGATTGAGCCCACACACGGGCAGATTTTCCGACAACATGGTCCAATCGGACATTTTCCGTCGGAATTTCCGACCCGTGTACGGGGCATAAGACATTGAAGTTTTTACCAGCACACTGTGGGGCATATTTATAAAGCAACGAATCTCACATTTATCAAACATTCAATGCAGGTGAATCTTCCAGGTGCATATGCTACAAATAGCACTTGTTAATTCAGCACCAGTGAATGTTTAGGGAAAAGTGCATTTAAAAAATATGCACCTCTATGTCTTGAAATGACACAGCTAATTCTCAGTTATAAAACTGCTACTAGCCAGATCTTCAATACATATTATCCAAAAAGTCCAAAAAAACATATGCAGTAAAATGTTCTAACTGCTTCAAGGAAAGAATAGAGAAGCCACTAATAAAGTGAAAGTATATGGCCTGGAGCTGAGTGAAACTAGGAGGAGGGCCAGCATGACCGGGGCCTGCAGAAGAGGCAGAGTATTAGTGGGTGATTTTGATATGATGCAGGCTGCTTAGCAGATTGTAGAGTTCAAGGCAGAGGGTGTGTCCTGTAGTGCATATAGAGGAGAAGGGGGGTGTTGGAAAAGTACAACAGCAAAGTTGCTTAGTTGACTATACACTGCATATGCATTATGCCTGTCTAAGCAGCAGGTGGCGCTGTCGTATTATAGTGTATACTTATGTTATATATATATATATATATATATATATATATATATATATATATGATATAACAGGATGTTTCTCTATCCTCTCTCTATGTACTGGGATGCCCTTGTTCCTGTGTTCCATGTTTCTCCGTTCTGTAAAGACAAGCATTGATATTTCTCCAAGAAAGTAAAGCCGCATTACTGAATACAACAAGCTTCCAGCATGATTTCAATACTCTGCTAACAGGGGGATCGTGTCACAGCTCAGTCAGAGCTCATCACAGCATCAGACAATTTTCTCCCACCCTCCCTCCCTTGTTTTTTTTTTTGTTTGGGGGAGCCTCCTACTTTCTCAAGGTGCTGGGTTATTTGTAGTGGGTTTTCAGGTTTTATGTTGTTAGCTTGCCATTTCATTTCTTGGTTCTTTTATTTTCTTGTTATAGCAGCAGGCAGGGGGTCTATTGGGTATTTGAAGGCAGTGCTGGTTAAATATCTGTGGAAAATGGTGAGTTGGGCCCATCTGAGTTGTGGGTGTCTCTTTCTAACTGTGGAAAATTGTGGGTTGGGCCCATCTGAGGTATGGGTGTCCCTTCCTTACTGTTGAGAATTGTGGGTTGGGCCAAACGGAGGTATGGGTGTCCCTTCCTAACTGTTGAAAATTGTGGGTTGGGCCTATCGGAGGTATGGGTGTCCCTTCCTAGCAATACAGTGGTAACATCAGGGTATTAATTAGGTTGTATCTGGTAGTACATAAGTGGTTAATTGTCCCTGAGCCGGTGTAGTTTCGGCTGGGGGAGTTTGATTGGGTGGCAGATACAACCGGTTAATCGTGAGTATATAGGCCTTCAAAGACCTTGGACTGGGCATAAGCTGAGGTTGGTTTATTTGTTATGCATTGACTGTATTATATGCATTGAACTTGTTTTTTTTGTGAATGTTGTATTTAATGGTTTGTAATAAAAGGCTGGCTAGCCATTCAACTCCAAATAAAATGTGTTGTCTGGTCATTTTGGAAGGGGGGATTGGTCAAGTTTTTAATGTTTTATAGATAATCGGAGCCTCTGCATTCTGCAGGTCCCTCAGTCATGGCTTTTCCATTGAAAAACATAAAAACTAGGGAATGGTCCTGGCAGTCTATGCACCCATACATCACACACACAGCATCCTCCATATAACACACATGACGTGTCACAAAACAGTATACTTTCTTTAACCACTTCGCGCCCCCGCTATAGCGGAAAGACAGCAGCAGCGCGGACGCTAACTGCCGGGAGGGAGTCCCTGGACGTCCTCCTGTTTACTTCCTCAATGCGCGCTCCCGCGAGTGCGCATCGGGGAAATTTTTTGCTGGCCATGTCCCTTGGACACAGCCAGTCACAGATCGCTGTAAATGGCCAATCACAGCGGCCGTTTACAGCGCGATCGGCGTGTCCAATGAGAGATGATCTCATATGTAAACATATGAGATTATCTCTCATCGCCGGGGCTCTTCCTCCTCACACAGAGACAGCTGTCCCCACTGCCACCTGTCCCCACTACCATCTGTTCCCACTGCCATCTGTCCCCACTGCCACCTGTCGGTGCCATCTGTCCCCAGTGCCACCTGTTGTCAGTGCCATCTGTCCCGAGTGCCACCTGTCAATGCCACCTGTCGTCAGTGCCACCTGTCCCCAGTGCCACCTGTCCCCAGTGCCATTTGTCCCCAGTGCCACCTGTCAGTACCATCTGTCCCCAGTGCCACGTATTAGTGCCATCTGTCCTCAGTGCCACGTATTAGTGTCACGTGTCATCAGTGCCACGTATTAGTGGCATCTGTCATCAGTGCCACATCAGTGTCACCAGTGCCACGTATCAGTGCCATCTGTCATCAGTGCCATCTGTCATCAGTGCCACGTCAGTGTCACGTGTCATTGTCCTGGTGCTCCAGGGCCTTCAAAAGTGTAATAGTTAGTCAACAAGTTAGATGTGTAATTTGATGCTCCTAGAACACGTGATGGTGCTCACTGCATGTTGGGCCTCTCTAAGTGGCCAGGCTGTGGAAAAGTCCCACACATGTGGTATCGTAATACTCAGGAGGAGTAGCAGAATGTATTTTGGGGTGTCATTTGTAGTATACACATGCCATGTGAGAGAAATAACCTATTACAATGACAATTTTGTGGAGAAAGAAAAAAATCTTAATTTTGCAAAGAATTGTGGGAAAAAATGACAACATCAAAAACCTCACCATGCCTCTTACTAAATACTGTGGAATGTCTACTTTGAAAAAAGGGGTAATTTGGGGGGTATATGTACTTTCCTGGCTTGTTCGGGTCGCAAGAAATGAGATAGGCCACCAGTACATCATATGTGATCAATTTTGTATGATTTGCACCATAGCTTGTAGACTCTCTAACTTTCACAAAGACCAAATAATATCCACTAATTTGGGTAAGATATGTAGCAGTATAAATTGTGACTAAAATTTATGAAGAAAAATTAATAATTAGCAAAATGTTATCACAGAAACAAAGAAAATTCATTTTTTTTTTCAAAATTTTCGGTCTTTTTTCATTTATAGCGCAAAAAATAAAAAACCCAGATGTGATCAAATACCACCAAAAGAAAGCTCTATTTGTGGGGAACACAGACAACAAATTCATTTGGGTACAGTGTTGCATGACTGAGTAATTGTCATTCAAAGTGTGAGAGCTCCAAAAGCTGAAAATTGGTCTGGGCAGGAGGGGGGTTTGTGCCCAGTAGGAAAGTGGTTAAAAAGTTAATTATCAACATTCTTCAGGTCCCAGTCAGACCATGTATTTCTTTAGCTTGTGCTGCACAAAGGCAGTGTATTCATTTGAGCTATCAGTACATTGGGTTCTTTCACATAGAATTCATTAGTTCAGTCACATTTTTTGTTAAGAAAAACGGATGAATACTGATTCAGGTTACATCAGTTTATATCAGTTTGCACATCCATCTTCAGTTCACATCACATCAGTATACATCCTTTTACCTCCAAAAAAATGAAAAGGAACACAGACTTTTTCTGTGGACATAAACAGAGTCCGATGGTGCATACACACGGTCTGATTTTTCAACAACATTGTCCGATCGGACAGAATCCATGAAAAAGTCCGACCGTGTGTATGGGGCTTAAGATGTAAGCCAAAGCAAATGAATGTATGCTTGTTCACATATCCCTCCCCATAAGGGCCCTTTTAATGGTACATGCACAATTGTTTTAATGCAGCGTATGCAACACACATCATATGCGATGTGGCACGCTGCAGTGCATTGTTCCTTAAGTGCTACAGTGCAGTGCATCGGGGTTCCATTCATAGTGGTACATGGGTTTCCATGTGTTTTGGTAACTTGTGCTAAAATTAGCATTTTACTCCACTCTACAGTAATGTCGCGTACACACGATCGGAATTCTCGTCGAAAAAAGCTCTGATGGTTTTTCTGTCGGAATTCCGACGGAATTTCGTTCAAACTGTCTTGCCTACACACGGTCACACCAAATTCCGACGGTCAATAACACTGCGACATACAACACGTTCGACGGCACTATAAAAGGGAAGTTTAATGCTTCCGAGCATGTGTCAAATTGTTTCCTAGCATGCGTCGGAATTTTGCGTGTCAGAGTTGCATATACACGATTGAAAAATCCGATAGAAAGGTTTTCTGTCGGAAAAATTAAGAACAGGCTCTCAATCTAAAGTCCGTCGGAAATGCCGACAGAAAAAGACTGATGGGCATACACATGGTCGGAAAATCTGATGAAAAGCTCCCATCGGACTGTTTCCATCGGAAATTCCGGCCGTGTTTACGCGGCATTAGGCAACTACCTCAATGGGATAAAAATAAAATCCTGTTTTTTTTTATTAAATCAGCAGTTTGTCACTGGCCCTGTTTAGCTGAGAGGCATGCTGTACAAGTTAATCTTAAATGACAAGGCATAACTAAACTGATAATATTTTAGGAGGTAGGAAGACAAGAAATCCTGTGATCATTTTAACCACTTTAAAGCCCCATACACACGGTCGGACAATCCGCGGACCAGGTCGGTCGGATCCTGTCCGTCATACTTTGTCTGATGTTGGTTTTGCGTACACACGGTCGGACAAAGTTGTCGGAAAATCCGATCATTCTGAACGTGGTGACGTTTGTTGCCTACGACGGGACTATGTAGAGGCTAGTAGCCAATAGCTTTGGTCTTGTAATGTGATCTGAGCATGCGTAGCACTTTGTCCGGTCGGACAACCGTACACACGATTGGATTTGGTGTGATCGGACCGTGTTGTCGGCAAATCTTTCCAGCAGGAGATAAGACTTTGTCCGTCGGACAATCCAACGTACACTGTCCGATGGTGCATACACACGGTCTGATTTTTCAACAACATTGTCCGATCGGACAGAATCCATGAAGAAGTCCGACCGTGTGTATGGGGCTTAAGACCAGCCTCGTTTTGGATTTTAGGTGTTTACATGTTTAAAACAGTTTTTTTTGCTAGAAAAAAACTTAGAACCCCCAAACATTATATATTGTTTTTTTTCAAACACCCTAGAGAATAAAATGGCGGTCGTTGCAATACTTTTTTTCACACCGTATTTGCGCAGTGGTCTTGCAAGCGCACTTTTTTTGGAAAAAATTCACTTTTTTGAATAAAAAAATAAGACAGTAGAGTTAGTCCAATTTTTTTATATATTGTGAAAGATAATGTTACGCCGAGTAAATTGATACCTAACATGTCACGCTTCAAAATTGCGCCCGCTCGTGGAATGGCATCAAACTTTTACCCTCAAAAATCTCCATAGGCGACGTTTAAAAAATTCTACAGGTTGCATATTTTGTGTTACAGAGGAGGTCTACAGCTATAATTATTGCTCTCGCTCTACCGATCGCGGCGATACCTCACATGTGTGGTTTGACCACCGTTTTCATATGCGGGCGCTACTCACGTATGCGTTCGCTTCTGCGCACGAGCTCGTCGGGACGGGGCGCTTTAAAAAATTTTTTTTTTTTTTCTTATTTATTTTTCTTGATTTTATTTATTTTTACACTGTTTTTTAAAAAAAAATTAATTGGCTCACTTTTATTCCTATTACAAGGAATGTAAACATTCCTTGTAATAGAAAAAAGCATGACAGGTCCTCTTAAATATGAGATCTGGGGTCAAAAAGTCCTCAGATTTCATATTTGGACTTCAATGAAAAAAAAAAAAAAATGTCATTTAAAAATATGACATTTGAAAATTCCTCTTTAAGAGGTATGGGCGGAAGTGACGTTTTTGACGTCGCTTCCGCCCTCCTATGGTATAGAGATGAGTGGCAGCCATCTTAGCGTCACTCATCTCTAGACACAGGAGGAGAAAGGACCCGATCGCCTCCGCCGCTGCCGACGGTTCCGGTAAGCGGCGGAAGGCGCGGGAGAGCGGCGGGGGGGGGGGGGCACCTCTCCCGCCGCCGATAACGGTGATCTCGCAGCGAATCCGCCGCGATGACCACCATTATCGGACAGCCGACTGGCGCCTGAAGAGATGGATACCTCGGTTGTGGCAGCAGCTGCTGCCGTTACCGAGATATCCCTCTTCAAAAAATGGACGTACATCGTCGTGCGCCGGTCGGAAAGTGGTTAAAAACCCACTGCAGTTAAGGGGATGCCATTTTTTTTTATTATCCTTTAATCTAATTGGTTGCTTTAAGCAAAGATTTATATACCTGACAAACCTCACCATTTAGTGACCCTTTGCAGTGCATTAAGGTACGTTACTTTGAGTATAAGGCTGTATTCACACTGTCTTCAGCCGTGGCCCTGTTCTCCTTTTCAGGGACGAATCAGGCCCGAATTTTTGCCTGAATTCGGACCTGAAACTGAGCCAAAGACACACAGGACCCTTGTGCAATGCGCTCTGTGGCTGCCCCAGAGATGTGTGAACCGGCTCCATTGCGAGCCGGTCACAGACTCCTGTCATGCTAGTTGGATGCAGAGAAATCCGCATCCATTTTACATTAGTGTGAACCCAGCCTAAATATGTGCTGAGTTAAAGTCGAACATTGGTTATTTTTAATCCTTACTCTGCTAGCATGAATAAATAGAAAGGAAAGTATTTACTTATTTTGATAAATACATTTATACTATTACTTCCTTGTTTCTTGCCTAGGCAAATAATGTCATACATCCCAGGAGTCTTCAGGAGGGAAGGAGGGGTTTTCTCGGCTAAGCACATCTTCCTACCTGCATGAGCTAAGAGCAGATGGATTCCAGGAAGTAAATACTACATGAATCATCTTCCCTTAACAAAGATGGCCACAGCCAGAAATGATAGGGGTAGTTTTTAAGGTGATTTTTCAGCAAAATAAAGCATAGAGACATTGATGAATGGGGGCGTTTGCTTTGTATATTAAAATTAAATTAAAAAGTATTTTTGGTGCTTAGATGCAGTATAGATCCACTTTAAGGCAGACCATTCATCTTGAATGCACTGCCAATGCACCACAATGGATCAAAAAAAAGCACTTGACTCTTTTTGAGAAACAGTATGTACATCTACAGTACACTGCTCATATTGTTTGAGGTGCCAGTCACAAAGAATGGCCCCGTAGTGCACTACATGGTACAGGTTCTAACACACAATTATAAACGGGCGCTAAAAATTTCCTTTACTGCTATACTCTTTTCCTCACAATCTCTGTAATTTATTTCTACCTTTACATAAAAAAAAACTGTGTCATCTAAAAATGTTTTTTTTTTTATCTCTTGCCACTGATGAGATTTGTTTTTTCCTTACAATGCACCTAGGGAAAAAGAATCCCCTGAGAGAGTACAACATTGGGGGGTACAGCACTACAGAAGAAAAGGAATTGGGGTTACTAAGACCCCTTTCACACTGCCAGCATTTTTCAGGTGCTACAGCGCTAATAATAGCGCCTGTATAGCGCCTGAAAAAAGCTGCTCCATGCACCCCAGTGTGAAGTCCTGCCAGCAGCTTCTTTGGAGCAGTGAACTCACCGCTCCTCCACCGCTGCTCCCCATTGAAACCATTTATTTAACCCCCTTTCGGCCGCTAGCGGGGGTTAAAACCGCCTCGATATCGGCCGAATAACGGCGCTAAAACGACGGTAAAGCGGCCCTAAAATAGCGCCACTTTACCGCCGACGCCGTCTGCGGCTTAGTGTGAAAGCCATCTTATTTCAGATGATTGCAAAATGAGTAAACAATGTGACCAGGCAGTGGCAAAGGCTAATAGAATTCTAGGATGCATCACTAGAGGGATCACCAGCAGGAGGAAGGTGGTTCTGATTCCCCTATATCAGTGATGGCAAACCTTGGCACCCCACATGTTTTGGAACTACATTTCCCATGATGCTCATGCACTCTGCAGTGTAGTTGAGCATCATGGGAAATGTAGTTCCAAAACATCTGGGGTGCAAAGGTTCGCCATCACTGCCCTATATAGATCTTTAGTGAGACCTTACTTAGAATACTGTGTCCAGTTCTGGAGACCTCACTTACTTACAGAAAGATATTGCTAAAACAGAACGAGTCCAGAGACAGGTAACAAACAGTGGTGGCTGGTGGGTTGTTTTTTTATTGTGGGGGGGGGTGGCAAACAATGCACCCACAGCCACCTCCCCTCCTCCGTTGGTCCCCATACTTACCCCATCCATCAGGCAGCGCTTCCCTCTGGGCGACGGATGGGGCTTCTCCTGCGTCTCCTCCTCGGCATCACGGCAGCCGTGCATCTCCTCCCTCCTCCTAGGCCAATAGGAACGCTTCTCCTTTCAGCCAATCAGGAAACGGGTCTCAAGACCAGCTTCCTGATTGGCCGGGAGGAGAATCAGTGTGACAATAACAAATATTCACAGGATGGGGTGGGCTTGAGCGCAGTGCTCTGAGCCCACCCTTTTTTGAAGCCTATTAGAGCCTCTGGCTCTAATCACATGCTTTAAAAAAAAAACATTGGAACCCATGCGTCCGGCGCCCCGCATGTAGATTAGGGGACCAGACGCATGGATAGGGGGGCCGTGCCCCTAATGGAGCGGCCACCACTGGTAACAAAAATGGTAAAAGGCGTGGGAGATAGAACATATTGAGATTGACTTCAGGAACTTAATATGTACAGTCTGGAGAAAAGAAGGGATAGGGGAGACATGAATGAAACCTTTAAATACATCAAGGGGGTGAATAATGTTCAGGAAGGCAGTCTTTTCAATATGAAACCAAAATCAAGAACACAGGGACATGACTTCAAACTAACTGGAGGAAAGTTCAAAATTAATCTTAGAAAGTATTATTTTACTCTAATGCCATGTACACACGATCAGAATTTCGGCCAGCAAAAGACCGATGAAAGCTTTTCATCGGAAAATGCTACCGTGTGTAGGCTCCATCGGACTTTTGCTGGCGGAATTTCGGCCAGCAAAAGATTGAGAGCATGTTCTCAATTTTTCCAACGGAAAAAGTTTCTATCTGAAATTCCGTTCATGTGTATGCAATTCCGACGTGCAAAATTTCCGACGCATGCTTGGAAACAATTCAACGCATGCTCGAAAGCGTTAAACTTCCTTTTTATAGTACCGTCGTACGTGTTGGACGTCGCTGCGTTATTGACCGTCGGAATTTCGTGTGATCGTGTGTATGCAAGACAGTTTGAGCTGAAATCCGTCTGAATTTCGTTGAAAAAACCTTCAGACTTAATTCCGGCGGCAAAACCGGTCGTGTGTACGTGGCATAAGGGTAGTTGATTGAAATAAACTGCCAACAGAGGTAAACAACAGTAAAGAGAAAGGAATGGGACTTTGTGTGAGGCATGTCACTGAATGGATACCTTATTCATATCATTCATAGAATTATTTACAGGACACAATATACTATGATACACTTGTATGAATTTATAGTTATCATAGTATATTGTGTCCTGTATCACAGATTGACACTTTTTACAACGTGATTTGTAAATAATAAATAATTCTATGAATGATATGAATAAGGTATCCATTCAGTGACATGCCTCACACCAAGTCCCATTCCTTTCTCTTTTCTGTTGTTTAACACACATTAGGGATGGAGGCTTGCCACTGCTATAATCATGTTGTGTCGGGTCGTTGTTAGAATATAATTGACTTGCTTATGTACATCATCATATATTCTAGATATGGATAAAGTGAAATAAATATATATATATCGATTTTTACATATATTTATGTAAAGATTTGTTTGTACATCTCACATATGGCTGTGAGATAAGGTTACATCCTTGTCCAAAGACACAGAGTTTCAGTATGTTATCTTAAAATATAAGTTATTTCTTTATATTACAATATTTCCTGATTAGGATTATTATTAAGTACATTACATTTTAAACGTATATAATCTATCTACTGATATATGTAGTATTCGGTTTAGAAGATAGGAAACTTGTATTGTAGAAGTTAAAAGGTTTAATACATGGCAGTTTTGCCATCCCAATGGAATGTTTTGATTGGAGACGGTTTTGTATTTCAACATCCTGTTGGATGAAGTGGGAGGGAATGCTCATTCAAAATTTGCGGGCATTCTGTGGAACAATATAGCCAGCAGAACTCTTAAACCATCCTTAATTGGGAAAAGGGTGGGGGGTTAGTTGTAGGAGTAGTAAGTTAGTAAAAATACAGACAGGCTGTTTTCTAGTGGGCAGACTTGCACTCCAGCAGACACGAGGAGATATTGAAGGAGGCTGACAAATCTTCTTACACACACACACACACACAAAGATACATTTATACAATCTTTATTTCAAGAATAAGAAGCTTATCAATGCTATTTTATATTCTACATTTTGACACTGTTTTTGTAATATTTTGCTATTTTTATTATTAAATCAATTTTGGAGTTTTTACACAAGAACTGAACGGATTTTCTTGGAACTTTCCTCATCCATATGAATTATTGAAATATAGTTATTAATACTGTAATAACTTGATTTCTACAGTCGTATTATTATATTACCAACAGAGGTAGTGAGACAGTCAACAGTAAATGGCTTCAAACATGCTTTGGATAAACATAGTTGAAAAAAAAAAACATTAATGAAAAAAAAAACACCAAAGAACAAAAAAAAACACAAAAAAAACCCCCACAAATAAATAAATAAATAAAATGGGCAGACCAGATGGACTACTCAGTCTTTTTCTGCTGTCACTTTTCTATGTTTCTATGTTTCTTACTGACATTAATTTCTCATAGGTATGTAATGAAAACCTTTCCATTTTATTACATAGGTTTTACTTGTAGGTATAAAATAACATATGTTAAATGTTTAAAAAGCCATAAAAATAACGAAAATGTATGGAAGATGTCATCTGTGACGAAACGGCGTAGGGAGGAGCGGCGTGCTGACGTCACCACACAAACCACGCAGATCCCGGAAGCGAACGGGCAGCGAAATTGAGCCGGCCGGCTAAACACATGCTTTTATCGATTGCTACTTTGTAAGTGCAATTTTTTTTACCTTTTAATAAATTGTATACAGAGATACACTATGGATTGCTTCTTTCATTCTATGTTCCCCGCTTGACTGTTTCTGAGCTCGTACCCTCCATCCTGAGTAACCTGCTAAAGCCTTTGGAAACCCTTGGCCGGGATTAAGCCACAAGCCAGTGTGACCTCTGTGACAGGGGGTCGCACAATCCGGTAAGGGTCAGTGTGTTTGGATGGTGGAGGTGCCTTCTTTCTTTCATCAGGATCACCCCTTTGAGCTGTTGATTATTGAATAAGAGCACTGCGGAATCTCTGGAATCTTCCTTATGTTTTACTGTGTTCTTCACAAAATCACATTGACTTTTACAAGGACAGACAGTCACCACTGATTGTTCTTTTCACTTCTGATTATATTTAATATTTTTTTTGTGTGTCACTATGGACTTCCTTTGAACCTGATATTAATTTTAAATTTTAAGGAGGTGTAAATTTATTGTGCTAATTGAGCTGATTTCAATATATGTTGGTTCACTATATTTTGAGTTACTATTGCACGATTGCTTGCAGCGCAGTTGTTCATTTTTATATTGGTATTATTATATTACCAACAGAGGTAGTGAGACAGTCAACAGTAAATGGCTTCAAACATGCTTTGGATAAACATAGTTGAAAAAAAAAACATTAATGAAAAAAAAAACACCAAAGAACAAAAAAAAACACAAAAAAACCCCCCACAAATAAATAAATAAATAAAATGGGCAGACCAGATGGACTACTCAGTCTTTTTCTGCTGTCACTTTTCTATGTTTCTATGTTTCTTACTGACATTAATTTCTCATAGGTATGTAATGAAAACCTTTCCATTTTATTACATAGGTTTTACTTGTAGGTATAAAATAACATATGTTAAATGTTTAAAAAGCCATAAAAATAACGAAAATGTAATTTAAAACTATAAAAAAGTACTCTTTTATTATTTAAAAGTTAAAAAGACTTATACAAAAGATGTAAAAAAGAACTCAAGTTCGTAAAAAATCAAAACAAGCGACAGGTTGTGAAGGAAATTAATATTTTTATTTACAATACCCCTGACTCTTCTATTGCACGTTGCCTAAAAACCCCAACGTGGGGGAATTCTTTCCTTTTGTTACCTCTCAGGGGTGAGCAGCGCTCTCTTTACCTTCGGGTATGTGTCTTCTCTCTGTCGCGTAAATCCATTAAATACCTTCTTTTAGCTCTCTTTATGCAAAGGAAAATGATGAAGCTCAAGTTCATAATGGGGCAAAGTATTGTCACAGCGTCATATGAACCAATGGCTCTAAATTAATATAGTCCAGAAACAATTAGACAAAATAAAAACAACTACTGTATAGCACTTGAATCAGATGGTTTACACCAATGTGTCCTCAAAAAGTTAAAGTTTATGTAAACCCTGACTAAGTGGTATTACACGCCTAGTCGATTGCACAAGATCTTTCCTGAATCCTCGGAACTCTGCTGGAGGTGTCAGAGGGACATCATCCCTGTCTCCCAAAAGATATAAGAAATCTATACTGAGACACTTAAATAACGCAGCCAAATCCTGCATTCCACTCCTGTGGAAACAGCAATCCCCACCAACTGCAGCAATGTGGCTGCGGAAGGTGGAAGACATAAGCAGAATGGAGGACCTTATACTGACCTCACAGGATAAACAAGAATCTTATAGAAAGACATGGGCATTGTGGAATACATTTATCCTTTCCGATGAAGGGAAGGCCCTCATGGGGACCTGAGCTCGAAACCAGTCAGGTAGATTAGACATAAAAGAGAACAACCCGAAATTAAGAAAGTGAGACTGGCGGTCTCATCCCCCCCCCCCTCCTTCTTCCCCCCTTTCTTCTCTTTCTGAACTGAACTTATTCCTTATTCTATACTACTTCTCTAGCTTTCCTATAAATACAATCTAGCGGAATATCAGAATAGCCCAATGGTAGAGAACAATGTGAAGGACCCGTCCTTGGCTGGACACTTACAGCGATCGATAAACCCAGGAATATATAGAAAGCCAAAAAGGGCTAATATAATGTATAGCTGGTGTATATGATTCAAAACCGGGAGGCTGCGACCCTCGGCACAATGATGTGATTGTATGATCTGTTGAGGCCTGGCCTCATTTTCTGTTTTTCCTCTTTTGAAAACTTAATAAAAATTTATATTTGAAAAAAAAAAAAAAAGTTTATGTAAACCCACCATTTCATATTCCTGATATGTGCCTGCTGAACCATTTACTTGTATCAGAAAGTATCCTGTTCTCTTTGTATTGCTTCCTTTGTGTGAAATGACTGGTGTTCCTGCCAGTCCCTCTGCTTTTCTATTAAAAACTGACCACACTAAGCAGGAGAACACAGCATGGTCGGTTCTCTAGCTATGTTGGTAACTCAGCCTGCTCTCTTCCAATGATCAGACTTGTGCTGACATGTCTCTCCTGTGCAGCCATTCACTGGAAAGATCGGTGTTCTCCTGCTTCTCCCCCCCCCCCCAGCTCTTATGCAGCTGAGAACAGAGGGAATGTGATCACTTATAAAAAAGGGGAAAATTTATTTATATTGTTTTTTTAGTTTCAATCGTTTTTTATTAAAGTTTTTCAGAGAAAATACAGAGTCATTGATACATTCTTTTACATAGTTGAATAATAAATCCATAGTAATGCAACGTATAAGAGAACAAATTTCAAATAGATAAATTTAGAAACAACTGTGGTTATTGGGCGCAGGTACATCAATCAAACATAAGGCAGAAGAGCCGCCCCTCTCCGGACACCCCAAATGGGTACAAACTGTGTCATTGAAAGGGGAGCAGCACATCCAACCCACAGATCAAATGCTATTTAAACTAGCGGGGATGTTACCTTCTAAAGCCTTCTACCCACCTAACCAGGTATTTTAGCAAAGGTGGTATTAAGGAATAAAAATAAAGTGAGAGAGAAAGGAAAAAGAAGGGGATAGAAAAGAAAGAAGATGAATAGAAGGAGGAATGAGATGTCCTTCTGGAATGTTCTACCAAGATTGTTTTATCCAATTCCTATGAAGATGTCAAGGGTATGTGCATGTAATTTGCCCAAGGTTCCCAAATGGACTCAAATTTTTGAACAGTATCTTGTAGGATACTAATAATTTTTTCCTGAGCCATGATCCAAGATATTTTTTGTTTGGCCTGGTCACTGGAAACCGTGGACAGATTCCATGCTTTCGCTATCGTAATTTTAGCTCCTAGAAGGTATATTGTTTTTTTAATCTATACACAAATGTTTTGCATTTCAATTATAAAATGAATGAGTGGTTTTACAAAGTGAGGGTCTATAATCACTTTAACCACTTGCCTACAGGGCACTTACACCCACTTCCTGCCCAAGCCATTTTTCAGCTTTCAGCGCTTTCGCACGCACAAATTGTGCGGTCATGCTACACTGTAACCAAACAAATGTGTTATAATTATCTTCACACAAATAGAGCTTTCTTTTGGTGGTATTTAATCACTGCTGGGTTTTAAATTTTTTTACAAAAAAAAACAAAAGACCAAAAATGTTGAAAATTTTTTTTTTTTTACTTTTTTCTGTCAGTAAACGTTGTAACTAAGTAATTTTTCACCTTCACTGATGTGTACTGATGAAGCGGCACTGATGGGCACTGATAGGCTGAACCGGTGGGCATTGATGAGGTGGCACTTATGGGCACTGATGAGGTGGCACTTATGGGCACTGATTAGGTGGCACTGATGAGGAGGCACTAATATGCCGCACTTATGGGCACTGATAGGTGGCACTGATATGTCACACTGATGAGCACTGATAGGTGGCGCTGATGGGCACTGTTAGGTGGTACTTATGGGCACTAATAGGCCGAACTGGTGGGCACTGATAGGCAGGCGGCACTAGTGGGCACAGATAGGCTGCACTAGTGGGCATTGATAGGCGGCATGGATAGGCAGTACTGATGGGCACTGATGGGCATTGATGGGTGGCACTGATGGGCATTGACAGCAGTGATGGGCATTGATGGGCAGGACTGATAGGCGGCACTGATTGCCAGCACTGACTGGCATTACTAATGGGTACTGATTGGTGGCACTTGTGGGCAGTGGTGGGCACTGATTGCTGCCACTGGTGGGCACTGATAGCTGGCATTGGTGGGCAAAGGTGGGCACTGATTTGTGACACTATATTGCAATATTGTAATAAGGGGGAATAATGATCAGTGCCCTGATTACATTCCTAAATGTCCCTCTGAGTGGAGATGCCGCTGATCGGCTCTCCTCGCCACACACTTTGTCAGTGTGAGGCGAGGAGAGACGATTACCGGCACTTCCTTGTTTACATGCGGCTTTCCTGTCACATTAGGTTTTACACTGGAGGTCGGCAGCCCATCGATCAAATCTACCCATCAATTATGGGCAGGTAACAGGTAGATCGTGTCTCTTCCTTGCAGACCCATGGAACTTGGACAGTGCGGAATTTGCTAGAACCGATCTCCTCTATTTTCCACCTGCAGCAGCTAAAAGCTGGCTTCTCCTCCTCTCCCTCCCACTGGCATTCAGCTGCTGGAGGAGGAAGACAGAGGGGATCAACTCCAGTAAATGCCACCCCCACCACCTCTCCTGTCTAGGTTCTCCTTCCTTCTTCTGCCCGGGCTCCCCTGGTCCTCCCCTCGCCCTAGCAGCACTGCCGGCTTCTCCTCCTCTCCTTTCACATCAGCTGCTGCAGAGATCCTTTCAGGATGGAGAGTGGGGGAAGGGGCTGGTAAATATGTAATTTACCGGTCCCTTCCTTTTTTAAATGTACACAGTGATGAAGTAATTGCTGATATAACACATAGGGCTCAACTTGGAACCACAGCCCGATCTTTTACTTTGCTGGAGCTGTCAGCAGGATCTAGTAAAGGTAGTGAGCAGTTGAAGATATCTCACTTGTGGATGGGAAATTTTAGCCACTTGTTAAATGTCCAATGTGTGACTGAGTTTTTCATTTTATACAGAGAACATTATTTTATTTTTTTTAGTGTCCTATCACAAGGTCAGATGAACTGCATTGAAGGTGAGCTGAGAAGAGTGAGGCTGGGTTCACACTTAGTGCAGATGTGGCCCACAGCAGGGGCCCACAGCAGGGGTCCGGTGCATCCCTGTTCTTCGTTTCAGGGACGAATCAGGCCTGAATTTTTACCTGAATTTGCAGCTGAAACTGAGCCAAAGACGCACAGAACCCCTGTGCAATCTGCTCCACAGCCGCCACGGAGATGTGTGAACGGGCTCCATTTAGAGCCGGGCACACTCTTCTGTCAGGTGAATTGGATGCGGGGAGTCTATCAAATTCACACTAGTATTAACCCAGCCTCAAGAGGTTGGGAACCAGCTTTATAGTTGATCCTGGCTGATAAAAGGGAAGCATGATTGATTGACATGTGCAATAGCAAGGTCCTTATTTGAAGGTGAGCAACTGTCCATAAGTTTCCAGCCAGTGGTGGCTCTCACTCTTTTGAGAGACCTAATCCATTCTGGGAAGTAGGATTTCATTATTAAACAAGGATTGGTTTATGCTGTGGTTTACCCTATTTTGGGAGATATAATTCATTCTGGGAATAAGGACTGCACTATTGATCACAGACAAATTTATGTTGTTCACGTTTTGATTATATATGAGATTTATGTTTTCAACACAGAGTTAGAAGTTATTGTATTGCTGTATAATACTACGATATTTTACATATGTTATATTATTACCAATATTATTGAGGGTTGGTGTAGCATGGAACAAATTACTTTAAATATGAGCCCTTACTATTGTAAGCATAAAGTTAATTTGCTGCTTCCATGGGTATCAAAACTCAGATTATCTCCCAAAGGGCAGCTAGAACTTCAATGATAGATGGTTTACTATTATGTAAAAAGGTCTAGTACAAAACGTTATGTATCCTGATTGTGTTTATTTCACTAATATATTAGAATGCATTTATGACATGACCAATACTTATTCTAGAAATATAGTACAGCATATTAAAATGACTATAAAGTAATTTTTGCACTGCAGAAATAAATTTCTCTAAGGATTTTACAGTGAATAATACTACCTTTTCACTATCAAATGTATAGCAAGACAGTCTATTTAATTACTGTACAAGAAATATCGATCAGCAGTGGAAAACCAATATATTGTATAAACAGAGCATAGCGTTATAAACAAAGATGTTGGGAAGGGTTATAGAACAGCAGACTGTGTTCCCAATTACTTGTGATGGACATGAGCCCAAGGGGTTTGTGGTTTAAGTACTAATTATTAATAACATCCAGCCTGACTTTCAATTTGAATTAATTACTGTGTAAATAAACCTGCTGATACAATAGGCAACCAAGCCAAGAAGAAATGAAGATTGACAGAATTGATAGAAGAGAAATCATTATCTATTTAAATAGCAGTAAGGAAAATCTGGCTTCTAAAAGCCTATATACCACGCAAGTTGAATTGAAAAAATAAAAAAATATAAAAGCAAACTGTAAAGCATACATTAATATATAAAGCAGCTATATATATATATATATATATATATATATATATATATATATATATATATATATATATATATATATATACAATTTTTTAAATGGGTTTGTTTTAAGACCCTTCTTCAATAATTTCCAAGACCCTAAGGCCAGTTAATTCATCATCTACTGTAAGTCTTGGTGAACTTTTTTGCCCTGAAAACCTGTTAGCTCCAATTATCTAGTTAGCTACAGCGGGTGGCTGAACGTGCGCTAGGATTGGTTATCTCCTGTGTCCAGTTTATTGAGATTGTCTAAATTTTGATGAATACTGTGTTTGATGCACTTTGCTTTTGTGCGTATAAGAAGCATTTACTAATAGCAGGGCTCAAGTCCTGCAGGAACACATGGGAACGGAGTTCCTGTACTTTTTCCACAACAGGAACTCAGTTCCCATTAGCAGCCGTGTCCTGCAAGACTTTGAAGTATGCGAGCTGTTTGGCAGGTGCTACACCAGCAGCTGCCAACACAGCTCGCAATAGTAAGTGCCGCACACCTGACCATTCAGGCATTACCAGTAGGGGGCCCCATGACAGCTTCCGCTTCGAACTACCTGTCAATCACAGCTAGCTGACAGGTAGATCAGGTCCCTGCTGCTAAGAGATTGTATTTAGTCAGACCTCTCATGATGTGCTCCTCCCCGCCGGCCCCTCCTGATTTTCTGTCTCCTTATCCCCCCCCCCCCCCAGTCTCCTGCATACTTGCTCTGTGTGTCCCTCTGAATCCCCCCCTCCTCTATCTTCAGTGCCATGTGAGAGAACCCAGAGGTGGAGCACAGCTATTCTGCTCACAGGGCAGGCAGGGAGAGAGGTGAGCTGAGGGAGGAACATCAGTTTGGGGTGGTAAGCTGAGCACAATACCTGGCAAAGTTTAATGCCAGGAGGGAAGTTTATGTGGAAATATGTGAAGGGTTGGAATAGCAGCGAGTGTGTGTTGGAGCCCTGCAGAGTTTGCAGCCCCCCAAGCTAACATACATGTCCTAAGCAGGAACACATTACTATCTCCCCAAGCATTCTGTCCAGATAATGTGCAGTTAATTTATTACCTTTCCGTTTAACCCTGTGTTATACAAACTCTGTTCAATGAAAAGTGTAAACTCGCCACATAAACACTCTATATACAAAATAAAATTCCTCAATAAAGATCAGAACATGATGTTCACATTTGCATGGAAGAACAATTGAATGAATGATAATTATTCAGAGAATTACCGTATTTATGTTTGAGGATTGTTTTTTTTAATGTACTAACAGTTAAGCTTCATACACACAATACGAAAATTGGATGAAAAATACCACTTTTGAAGCATTCATGCATATGAGCGTATCATTTTTTTTTTTTTGGTGGGCGAGTGGATCTTGGGTGGGAGTTCCCACACTTTTTTCCCCAGGACTTTACCCCTGACTAATAGGTTTTTATTTAAGATTTTGCCCAAGGCCGATGTGCTTTCTTTTTGTCTCAAAGTGTTGGTTGAAGATTTCCCAGTCAGGAGAGAGCTACAAGGCCAAGGATATTATTAGTTTACAATCTCAATGGATTATTTGAAGTGATTTAGACAATAGCATATCAACATGGTTGTATTCTTTGGTATATATTCAAAGAAATTAAAGGATAATTCAGGAAAACAAGTCCAAGAATTACCGTATTTATCGGCGTATAACACGCACTTTTTCCCCCTAAAAATCGGGGGAAAGTCGTGGGTGCGTGTTATACGCCGATACCCCAAAAAAAAAATTCAAAAATGGCAAGCGCCGCCGAAAAATAGCAAGCGCCGCCGAAAAAGACCGAGGCGCGGCCGAAAAAACCCGAAGCCGCGCCGGAATAGACCGAGCAGACTGTTCGGCTCTACTCGGAGTCCCGCCCCCCTGCGCTCGCTCCGGAAACAGCAGGGAGGCGGGACCGCGATCGGAGCTGAACAGTCGGCTCGGCCTTTTCCGGGGCCGCTTCGGTCTTTTTCGGCCGCGCCTCGGACTTTTTCGGCGGCGCGCGCGACAGAGTCTCGGCGGCGGGAAATTTAAACCCGGACCGGACTTCTAATGTCGCTGGGCATGGCTGCAATGACGCTGGCAAGGTACAACGTCCCTGGGCAAGGCTGCAATGACGCTGGCAAGGTACAACGTCCCTGGGCAAGGCTGCAATGATGCTGGGCAAGGCTGCAATGACCCTGGGCAAGGCTGCAATGACCCTGGGCAAGGCTGCAATGACCCTGGGCATGGCTGCAATGACGCTGGGCATGGCTGCAATGACGCTGGGCATGGCTGCAATGACGCTGGGTATGGCTGCAATGACGCTGGGCAAGGCTGTACTGACGCTGGGCAAGGCTGCAATGACGCTGGGCAAGGCTGCAATGACGCTGGGCAAGGCTGCAATGACGCTGGGCAAGGCTGCAATGATGCTGGGCAAGCTGCAAATGACGCTTAAATGTAAGTTTTTTTTTTCCCTAAACTTCCCTCCTAAAACGTTTTTTCCTTAAAATGCCCTCCTAAACTTGGGGTGCGTGTTATACGCCGGTGCGTGTTATACGCCGATAAATACGGTAGTTTAACCAATGTTTTTAAAGCAGCTGATTAGTGACAGAGAGACATGGACCTCATATATGAAAGTGAAAAGTGAGATGAAGTATTGTAAAGTGCAATCATCCCCATGTTAAAGTGTTTGTTAGCCCTTATATATAAGACTATGCCACCCCCTCTGTTAGAGGCTGGCATAGCACACTATGTCAGTGGTTTTAAAAAATGAGTGTTCTAAATACCGAATTTCAGCTGTCTTCTGGCCAGTCACATTACTCGCGGCCACTTTACAGCTCCGATTGATGTCTTGAGGAGCCGTGATCTCCCTCTGAAATCAGTCAGGGAGATCACATGGCCGCTCGTCTCTTCCGCGGAATCCCGTCTCATAGCTGTAAAACGTCTGCGAGTCATGTGACCAGCCTGAAGACAGCTCAAATTCGGTATTTAAAACGTTTATTTTTTTAAATCCACTTACATAGTGTGCTAGGCCAGCCTCTAATAGAGGGGTTGGCAGTGCCAATTTTTTTTTTTTAAGAATAATACAGAGAAAGGGAGATGACAGGCAGGAAGGAGGGGGTGAGGGGGGGGAGGAAAGCAGAGGGGACAGATACATATGATGGAAGGGACGTACTCTGACCACGGTGGTCAGGGCCGGGCAGCCCTGATTTTTGTGGTCAGCGCTGAGGGGGCATACAGGTGTCAGATCAAGGCAGGTTTTTTTACAGTTTAGAGTTGGGCAGATTATACAGCACAAGCACTGCACTGTGTAATCTGCTTTACAGGACCAGGATATGTATAATTTTTTTTGGGGTTAACAAACACTTTAATGATTGGGCATTGGCAGTGAACATACATTGCGCTACTGTGTTAAATCTCACCAAGCACTTTAGCTAGTAGACTGTCATGCACCTTACCCCTCTTCAAATATATATTTTGAGTATAGCTGCTTTCTAAGGTTGCCCTTTGTGAAACATTTTTCTGCAGGCTGCTAGAGTATTCCAGCTCTGCAATATTACAATCAATTTAGCATGTATGCTGGAAGCACATAACCGTCCGTTCAATATGGGTGTACGGACCATCAGCCAAATTTAAATATATGCTATTATAATGCCATGACAGAAAACAAAAATTTTTGCATTAAATAATACTATAGATAGTCATACTATATACCTAATAAATAAATAAAATATATATATATATATAATAAACCATGATCTCAAAATGGACTGAACTTTATCAAAACGTTGACAATAAAAAAAGCTGCTGTTTTGCTCACCTGCTATCTCCACTGCAAGACCCATGAGTGCCTCTATATTTGTTTTGGATTTTTTATGGATTTCTTAGTGGGTCAGTACCTGGGCATTTACCTCAAACAGAGTGCAGTGGCTACCCCTGGGAGTGTTTAATAAACAATAAATCTTACATATCATTTGATTCCCCTGCAATGTTCCAGCATAGCATTCTTGACCATTCTGGCTCCCATGCTCCTTTTTTCAGTTGACTTGTCTTCATTTTTATGCATTTATCACCAATGCTTTTTTTCTATTTATGTCTTGTGTTATCTCAGATTGTCTTTAGAATGGTATTGATTCTAGGTATACATTTAGGGCCACTTTACATATATGCATGGTGACCATGCGTTTTACATGCATTGAAACACTGCAGTGCCAATCATTTTGATTAGTACCCCAACGCACTAAGGCAATGCACATTACTCACATCAGGCTGCAACGCATGGCAACATACCTAAGTGCCTTGCAGTGTTTTTTGGCAAAAACGCTGTGACTTGTCTGATATTTGAGATATTTTGGTGCATTGTAAATAATATGGAATATTTACTAAAACTGGTGCACACAGAAGCTGTGCATAGTAACCAATCAGCTTCTAACTTCAGCTTGTTCTATTGAGCTTTGACAATAAGCCCCCCGTCTACATTGGCGCGATTTGACAGGTCAAGTCGCTTGTCAAATCGCAGCCCATTGCCGGCAATGGCACCGTCCCATGCGGTGCGATGCCGAATTTGCGGCGCCGCACCGATTTTCAAAGTAGTTCCTGCACTACTTTTGGTGACTTTGGAGACGACTTCAATAGACATCTGTGCATGAACCTGCACAGATGTCTTTCTCGTGGCCCCGAAGTTGGACTCAAATGCGGCTTTGGAAACGTGCAAGTTCAGATGAAGTCACTCAATTTCAAATACCGTGTTCAGTGTGAAAAAGGGATAAAACTTAGAAGCTGATTGGTTACTATGCACAGCTGTACCAGATTCTGTATGCACCAATTTTAGTAAATCTCACCCAATGTATTTTAACCACTTCCCTATGGCAAATAGCAAAATGACAGCCATGGTTCGGTTAACCTGACTAGGCGTCATATGACGTCCAACAGAATAACTGCTGGCGCGCACTCGTGGGGGCGTGCAGCACGGAGATCAGTGGTGCAGCGTTTCAGTCTGACACACTGCTACACTGATCTCGGTAAAGAGCTTCTGACGGAGGCTCTTTACCACATGATCAGCTGTGTCCAATCACAGTTGATCACAGTGTAATCGGCTGACAGACGCAAGTAGAGGAGAGCCGATCGGCGGCTCTCCTGACAGGGGGGTCTGTGCTGATTGTTTGTGCCCACACTGGACCACCAGGGATCCTGTCATGACCACCAGGGATGCCACACAGTGCCCACAAATGGTGCCAGTCAGTGCCCACTAAGAATGCTTGCCAGATGTCTCCTCATCAGTGCCACCTATCAGTGCCCATCAGTGCCACCTATCAGTGCCCATCCATGCCCATCAGTGCCCACCTATCAGTGCCCATCTGTGGCATCTATCAGTGCCACCCATAAGTACCCATCAGTGCAGCCTTTCAGTGCCCATCAGTGCTGCATACCAGTGCCCATCATCAGTGCCACCTCATCTGTGCCACCTCATCAGTGTCCATCAGTGCTTGTCAGTGAAGGAGAAAATGTACTTATTTACAAAATTTGAAGAAACTTTTTCTTTTTCTAAATTTTCAGTCTTTTTTTATTTGTGGCGCAAAAAATAAAAACCCTGGCAGTGATCAAATACCGCCAAAAGAAAGCTCTATTTATGGGAACAAAATAATAAAAAATTTGTTTGGGTACAGTGTAGCATGACTGCGCAATTGTCATTCATAGTGCGACAGCGCTGAAAGCTAAAAATTGGCTTGGGCAGGAAGGGACGAAAGTGCCCGGTATTGAAGTGGTTAACGTATTAACAAACTGCACAAATGTAAATGGGCCCTTCTTCACAATAATGATTTTTTATTTGCACTAAACACGTTTGAAGTTTTGATTAGTTAGGACTTTTTATTATGCATAGGTGTTTGCGCGTAACTAACACTCTCTTTTGTCATCTATTCAATTTTCACTCTGAATTGTATACAGTATGTTTTCATGAACATGCTCTACTAGGATTATCTTTATTGCTAGGTTAGGACAGAGGTTTGCGTTAATGGAGATCAAGGAGATCCTTCAGAGATCAGATAGATAGATAGATAGATAGATAGATAGATAGATAGATAGATAGATAGATAGATAGATAGATAGATAGAGAGATAGATAGATAGATATCAATCAATAAATATACTGTATATTGTAACTGTTCCTTCCTGGAACAAAATTGGGTAGTTGAGACTGGGGCTCTTTTCCGATATGTTTGCTGGTCAGGGTGAGGATTTATGAGCAATATAAGTTATTATTACAATTTTCGCATTCAATGCAAAACAGCACTAGTAGTAAAAAGATAAACTAGAATCTTGCTAAAATAGCATCCTTTATTCAAAAAATCATCTATAGTATAGGCAGTCTATATACAGTATATATATACATAGTTCCTCCAGTCATCAATGTCCATATAATGTGTAAAGCATGTACACGTTCCTAGTGCCCAGAGAGAGTATGTTTGACATGACCCTTTGTGGCTGAAGAACTATATGTCTATGCATTTAATTTTTCTTCTGCTGTTGAGGTTAATTATATGGTTGTGTGGTGTTTCTGTACAGGAATATTTTTACATTGGATTAGATGAATTCATCCTCTACAAAATTTGTTTGGACAAATTGCAATTTATTTACACTAATGGTAAGAATACATGATAAGAAAATCAAACAAAAATTTCTATTCTGCGAACGATCGGACGATTTTTCTACTTGTTGATGCCCAGAAAGTAATACCCAATATCGATATTGTGAACGAAAAAAGACCGATTGAAAAAAATGGAAAAATTGTGTTGTATCCTTTGCGAATAAACAATTTTCTATTTGTTGGTTTGATGGTCATCAGTGAAACATCTCTTGAACATTACCACGTATGAGCAGAACTAGTAGATGACCCCACTTGTATGTGAGATGTCAACACTACATATGAAATCGATAACTCTTTTAAAGATTTTTTTCAATTGGTTAATGTTGGCGACAATTTTCAACCAACGATCGCTGTCGTCGGTCAAGCGATTGGTCGATTTTCTAACCGTGTATTCCTGCTACAGCTGTCTGCCAAGTTTGTCAGTGTCTATATTAATGTTACCATGTCATACTTTGCACTGTAAGGTAATATATAAAATTATATTCTGCAGTATCCAGGTAGATACTGATTTCACCAGCCTGTGATTTCATGCAGATTTAAATGATACTTGATAATTAACCACTTCCCTTCCTCCATATAGCAGAATGACGGCTGGAAAGTGGTTGTATCATCCTGACTGGGTGCGTGCACCGCAGGGATCAGTGGTGTGGTGTGATAGTCTGACACACCACATTTCCGATCCCAGTAAAGAGCCTATTACTTAGGCTCTTTACCATGTGATCAGCTCATTGATTATCAGTAAAGACCCATCGAGGGTGCCCACTAGAAACCACCAGGGATGCCCTCTAGAGACCACCAGGGATGCCCACTAGAGACCACCAGGGATGCCAATCAGTGTCCATTATAAATAACAATTGGTGCCCATCAGTGCTGCCTGTCAGTGCATCCTAATCAGTGCTGCCCATAAGTGCCACCAATCAGTGCCACCCATCAGTGCCCATTAGTGGCGCTTATCAGTGCACATCAGTACCTCCTATCATTGCCCAAAATGCGACAGATTGAAAGATGAAAATTGGACTGGGCACTACTCACTTGAGTAAGTCAAGGCTGTTTTCACATATGCAAATAGATGGGGAAAACATGATATACAAATGTAAGTGGATGATTACAGCCTCGCCTTTGTCACTAAGCCAAGTAAAAATTATTTTATTTAGTAAATCAAAAAAGTCCAGTTTGTCACCATAAATGTTCTTGTGTTACAAGACAAATGGAGCAGAGGGGGGCTAAAGTGTTCAAGCTTTAAAGTGTATGTAAACTCTAACAATACATTTCTCTTATTTGCTCCATTTTGGTCTGGTAAATGTACTATCAAGAGTATTTTAATTTATCTGTTCCATAAAAAAAAAAACACTTTTCATCCAGCCAGAAAACTTGTGAACTGATAACTTCCCTTTGCTCACTTTTTCTAGACTGTTATCTGTTAGCATTGCTTCTTCCCATCTTTGTGGACTACAAAACACCTCTTATGGAGATGAGAGACAGGTATTATGGTATCCTAACACAGTGATATGTAGTCCTAACCCACTCCCAATCCCAGGGGGACAATACAGTTGTCACCATAAGACAGAAAGGGGTTGATTTACTAAACCTGGAGAGTGCCAAATCTGGTGCAGCTGTGCATGATGGTAACCAATCAGCTTCTAACTTCAATGTGTTCAATTAAGTTTTGACAAAAAAAAACTTGCAAGCTGATTGGTTTCTGTGCAGAGCTGCACCATATATTGCACTCTCCAGTTTTAGTAAACCAATTCCAAAGTGTATTAATAGCAGGATTGCATGGGGAAAAAAGTGTGGATAAAATAAATGCAACCACCACAACTAAGGACCTGAAAGTTGCTATACTATCAATTTTTGTTTTTGCACTAAAGGTTGCAGATACTGTATGTCCCCATTTATTTTCCTGAGGGTTGCAGTTACTAAGTGCAAATTAATAGAAAGTGAGTTAACAATACAATAACAAATTGTTACATTGTGAAAAAGGAGGGCTATCTAGCCACTTACCAACCGCAATACGTATATATACTTTGTGATTTGCAAGTGCTTTACCAGGATTATGGCCAAAGATATTAGCCATAACCCCGGCATCGTTTTTTGGCAGCTGGCGGCTGGCTTTCTCATGAATCCGTTCTAAATGGCTCATGAGCAGCTGGAACACTTTCCGAAGCAGCGGGAGGGGACGTGTCCCCCTCCCGCCACTTGCTGGTGTCTCTCGGGCTTACCGTTTCCACCTGTTCGCCTGAGAAACAATCTGACAGTGCGGCCTCCGGCTGCTCCCATAGGCAACCAAAGAGTAGATACTCATTTATCACCTCTATGGCCTTGGAGGACACGAGCGATGTCATGAGGTCACTTCCAGTCCAGGGTGGAAGTAATTTGTTTTTATTTTTTTAAAGCAAAAGATCCTTTTTGTTTTTTGTTTTTTAATCTTTTGCTTTTGAAAGGAGAGGAGAGGAGTCTTTTTGACCCCAGATCTCTACATAAATAGGACCTGTCATCCTTATTTATGTTACAAAGGATGTTTTATATTCGTTATAATAGGAAAAAAATCATTAAACCAAAAAATTTAATATTGTGTTTTGTTTTCTTTTAGTTCATTAAAGTGTATTTTTTCCAAAGAAAATGCATTTGAAAAACTGCTGTGCAAATACCATGTGGCATACAAAATTGCAATAATCGCCATTTTATTCCCTAGGGTCTCTGCTAAAAAAAATGTATAATGTTTGGGGGTTTTAAGTAATTTTCGAGCAAAAAATACTGATTTAAATTTGTATATAAAAAGTACCAGAAAAAATGCCTGGTCTTAAAGTGGTTAAAGGGGAACTTCAGTAATTTTTTCATCTTTCCATCTATTAAATCCTCTGCCCTTGTTGTTTTAACTTTGGATAATAAAACATTTTTTTTCTGCCAGCAAATACCTTATACAGCCCATTTCCTGTTTCTTGTCTGGAAAAAAGCCTAGGCTTATGAAATCGTTCACAGCTCTCTCTCTCTCTCTCTCTCTCTCTCTCTCTCTCTCTCTCTCTCTCTCGCGCGCGCGTTCTCTCACTCTCCTGAGAGTTTGCCAGGAAGGGAGGGGAGATGAGTCATAAGAGGGCCAATGAGAGCTGCAGAGCTGTAGGCGTGTGTATGTGTAAATCCAGTAAGTGAACAGGCAGCAGCTTCAGCTGCCCACAGTTAAAATGGATGCAGCCAGGCTTAGTGGAGGGAGATGTCTGCAGCATAATTGGCAAGTACAGAATCATAGTGTATATAAAATAATATGCAAAGTGGTTGGAGGGAAGCTTCAGAATTGCAAAGATGTTTTTTATTACAAATTATGTGAGTTCCTCTTTAAAGATGCTTCTGATCTGATCTAGCCAAGGATACCTTTCTAGGAAAATCACTAACCTGCAAGTTGAATCTTAAAGAGGGATTGCACCTAAAAAAAAAAAAAATATTAAAAGCCAGCAGCTACAAATACTGTGCTGCTGACTTTTAATAAATGGACACTTACCTTTCCTGGAGTCCAGCGATGTCGGCTGCCGAAGTCGATCAATCGATCGGCTCTCGGCTGCTGCCGCGGCCATTCTCTGTGTGGGAATCAGGAAGTGAAACGTTACGGCTTCACTTCACGGTTCCCTACTGCGCATGCACAAATAGCGCTCCACGACGTAAATGGTCCCGCTATCTCCTGGGACCAGTGTGTTTCCTAGGAGACAGCGGGCGAGTGCAGGAAGGGGCGTGACTCCCGCGGAAGTCTATTCCCGGAAGTGGGTGCAGATACCTGTATTGTATTATACAGGTATCTGCACCCCCCTCCCCCCTGAAAGGTGCCAAATGTGACACCGGAGGGGGGGGGAATCAGATGAGCGGAAGTTCCACTTTTGGGTGGCACTCCGCTTTAAGAGACCTTCAGAAACTCCAGATTTAAATAGTAAACTGCAACAGCAGACTTCAGGAAAAAAAAACACAAAAATAACAGTGATATATGAATAGCTATTTTACTTTTTGTTGTTGAAGGTTATTATGGATTTCTTATACTTTTTAACCTGCATCAGTTTTAGAAGTCTCCCTTTATCAGTTCTCAGAATATCTGTATGTCTTCTTTTATAGGTTATTTTATGAAAGCAAAATAAAAGACAAGCTATTTGCAATTGACTATTAGCTATACTAAAGTTTTCATGTACATAATATGAAAAACGTTTAATTCTCTACTAGTCACTTTATATAATGTAACTAAACAACAGCTGCTGTCTATTACTTGCCATACTGCTGCACCCCAGCGTTTGATGTAATGCTGATAATGGGATTTTATTAACAAGTGCTAAAGTAAAAAGCTTTTGTGACTCTGTGGATTAATAAACAACAGTGTTTGTAATTTGTACAGCCATAAATTCGGGCATTAAGATTTAAGCCTCTGAAATGTCTTATTAGTTTCCAATTGTGTGATAAAATTGAATTACCAATGCTGAATACAACCCACCCACTCAGAAAAGGTTTGCTTTATTTAATCAACTAAACCTCTTGGCAAGGAAAAGGTTTCCTGATAACCAAATGCAGTTAATACATATAATAAGAGTACTCTGTATATTAACAAATTGTATTTTTACATGCCTTTAATTATATCTTTCTCCACATGTTAATACACCCAACCTGGCCAGCAAAAGTAACAGTAAGGGGTTGGGATAAACTGTAACACTGCTTGCAACACTTTTATTTCCATAGCTACAAAAGCGCTGCAACTGTTCTAGCCCCCCTGGCATTGTCATAGTTTGTCCTATTCTCTGTCTCTGACACTTTTGATGGACAGCTTGATCTGCATGTAAAAATAGAAAAATGTGTTCTAATGAAATGAACATAGGCATTAGTTTACTAAATATTTTCATTATACATATTAACCACATACAACTATAAGAATACAATAACATTTTTTATAATAGTAATCCCTTAAAATATAAAATATTGACCACAGTAAGCAAGATAGTATGACATTACTAAGTCCCTGAGATTTTCGAACAAACCGTTATTGTCGCAGACAACCTAAAATATGACCTGCACAAATTGGATGTAAGAATTTCCACTATTCAATTACACAAAAGCACCCTGAATCTTGTCTATAAGCACATCTACTGTATAATAGATTATAATATTGATCTGATAGAATACCACTGGAAAATATCTGCAATTAAGAAACCTACTTATTGGCAGCAGTTTACAGAGTGTAAATTGTTGGTTACCTACATTTAGGTTTACAGGCTTAATATAGTTTTGTAGAATATTGTCTTTCTTCATTGGTTACTGTATGCTGGTGGCATTCTAGGGGTCCTGTAGATGTGAATGGGGTGATTGTTTCCAGAGATATCTCAGCCTCACATTCAAACTGCACACTGGCAGGCAATAATACATTCTTTTGGCTCCTACTTCTGTGTGAATTGGATATAATAGACACTTGGTCAAAGCAATGTCCCTCCAAGTCCTCCTGATCCTGAGTCACCACGTTGGGAAGCTGGGAGCTGTTGAAAGTTACTGGTATATCCTTCTGGAAGGTGGTGTCGTGATGATAAGACACCAGCTCATTGCTGAAGTTGACAGCTTCCACATTTGTGTTAGAACAAAACCTATTACATCCCAATATGGTGGTGAAGGCTTTTCTAAAATCTGCATTAAAGGCATAGATGACAGGATTTAAAGAGGAGTTTGCCCAACCAAACCAGACAAAGATACTAAAAGTGGTCTCACTGACACATGGAGGCTCTGGGTCACTGTCACCGGGGAGATCAGTGTGGCAAAAGGGGACCATGCAATTCAGAACAAAGAATGGCAGCCAGCAGAACACAAATACCCCCATAATGATAGACAAGGTCTTTAGGACTTTGGTCTCCTTCCTAAATGAGGTCTTCAAAGAGTTCTCATGAGGACAGTCTGGGTGGCAGCTCTGAGCGTGCTCTACTGCTCTTTCCAAAGAAGAGATCCTTCTGATCTGAGTCTGAGCTATCCTATAAATTCTGGTATATGTCCCGATCATGATAACCACAGGTATGTAGAAGCTTATGAGGGAGGAAGATATGGCATACGTCCGATTAAGGCTTGAGTCACAGTTCTCCGTCTGGTTGGTGGCATCACGCTCCATATCTGTCTCTTGGGACTTATGCCAGCTAAGTTGCACTGGTATAAAGGATATCAGGATAGATAAAGTCCAGGCTACACCGATCATAATGAAAGCTACCCTTTGAGTCATTTTTCTCTCATACCTGAAGGGACTGGCTATAGCCCAGTAGCGGTCCAGGCTGATGATGCACAGGTTGAGGATGGAAGCTGTGGAGCACATGATGTCAAAGGCGATCCAGGTGTCGCAGAAGTCCCCAAACAGCCAATACCCTGCCACTTCAGTCACTGCCTTCCAGGGCATCACCAACAAAGCCACAAAGAGATCCGACACAGCCAAGGAGATGACGAAGAAGTTGGTCACCTTGGACCTCAGGTGTCTGAACTTGATGACAGCCAGGCAAACCAGCGTGTTTCCCAGGAGGGTGGACAAGATGAGTAAGGACAACAACAAGCCCGTCAGGGCTCGGAGGCTCAAGTCCGTGCTGGCCACATCTAGATCTGCGTTCAACACGTGGATGGTGACATTGTAAGATGAGAGGTTTTCCATGAGTTGAACACCAAGCTCCACTTCTCCAGAGCTCCTGGTACAGTCAGCGAGGGTGGCAAAACCAGCCTGCCCTATAACAAAGCATGGTGATCTCTAAATGCAAAACCTCCAGCCCAGTTAAGGCTCTTAACAGTACATTGACTGCAGCGAAGAAGTCCTCAGTAGCCTCCTTTAATCAATTCTTGCATGGGTAACAATTAGATGAAAGCATTGACAACTGATTCCCAAATAAACACAGGTATTAGTACATGATCCAGAAAAAACATCCAAGTTATGTGTTTAAAGAAAATCTCATTTGCCATTGATCCCATAAAGCCACAGGAATCCAGCAGCTCCGAGATAGATTGCTGTGTGTGCTGTTCAGCACCTGGACAGCTCCGGCAGGTGGACTCCATCCCTAGCTGGATGTAGGAGATGCAGCAGCAGCATCCTCCACTGGCCAGTCTCTCGTCCAGCAGTCAGGTGTCCTTCTCACTTGCTGCATCACCCCCTCGCTGGGATTAACATTCACATACTTGCTGCTACAGAAATGCTCATGACTGAGGATTGGGCTGGTTTAAAAATAGATCCGTTGACTGTTGTCTTCAGTAGAGCAGGTCTGAGTGTATTTTGTGTAATCTCGGCACTAGTGTGCCATTCATTCATTTTTTTGGGGGGCTTTTATTAACCCTTTCACTGTGTTATTTATGCTGGTAAATCAGTGGATAGGATAGGGATAATATCCTATGTTTGTATTCACTTGCAATAAAAGAAAGCTTTGCATACATGTGTGATGTTAATAATAATGATTTTCAATACATGGATGCACTTAGTTGTAGCTAGGAGTGTATAAAGATGTCCACTATAGACATCAAGGAGAGGGTTTGAAAAAAAAATGGCAAATGCCCTTACATTCAAACACCCATCATGGTTAAAGGAGAGATGTAAAAAAAAAAAAAAAATTAAAAAGACTGTAACTAGAGATGAGCTCAGGGTTCGGTCCAAACCCAGATTCAAATCCAAATTTCTGAGTTTGGGTGTTTCATATTGAATCTAAACTTTCTGGGCAATTTGGCAGAAATGATCCAGCTGAAGATCCCATAGTGCTTGGTCAAAGACTTGCTCCTGACCTCTGGTCATATCACTTGATCAAAGGTCAGGTGCAAGATTCTGCCCAGTGATGGTTTTCGGCCAAATACCAGCCCCCCCACACTAATAAAATGGCAGATTTCTCAGCAGCCCTTTGTCACCTGTGATTTACAGAGAGAGAGGGTAGTATTGCAGGGAGAGGGAGGTTTGCAGCCTTCTACACTATTGCTATATAGTGTGTTATATACAGTGCTGTGGTATATACAGTCAATCTTTGCAGTGAATTGCAGTTTGTGGGGTTAGGGAGAGTGGAGTGTAAGCCCACCTGCATTACCTGTGATTTGAGAAGACCCAGTAACACTTTTTAGGACTAGCTTTTTGTGTAAGGGTACTTTTTGCTTTTGTTTTAGTTTTTTTTTATTCTTAATTAGTTTTTTTTGTTAGTTTTTTTGTTTTTTTTAATTTTATTTTAAAGTTGAAAAAAAAAATAAAGATGGAATTGTTTTTGCTTTTAGGGTTCTTGTTTGGGGAAGGGTTAGTTCTTTTTTTTGTCCTATTCACTTTCTTTGTTTTTAATATTGTTAGGGTTTTTTTATTATTTTGTTTTTTTGTTTAGCGAGGTCAGCATTAGCAGCCTGAACATAGGTGCGTGCAGTCTATTACATTAGTGCAAATGGTGAGTGTGGCCAAATTGTGTTTACAGTGGGAGGGGCCTAAATGGGTATGATTTAATAAAACAAAAGCCTTCCTGTACCCATGCTTTCACACTGATGCGGACAAAACCATGGGACATAATAGAAGTCTATAGCAAAGCAAAGCACAGCTAACCCACACGAAAACCACAGGAACACTGTGCTGCACCCATGGTGTGTGAAAACCACACTGCATTAGTCTAAACTCTCTGTTAAATACTACTGACCTCTGAACTCTCTATTAATTACTACTGACCCTTGAACTCTGCCTCATTTACTGCTGACCACTTAGTCACATCTGAGCTCTGCGTCAGTTATTACAGAGTTCAGTACTAAGTGAGGCAAAGTTCAGGGGTCAGTAGTAAGTGACCACCTGTCTCACCTCTGCAGTGCTTACCTCTGTTCTCCTCCCCCCTGGACTTTGCACATTACTCAAGATAATGTGGCTCCGACTCTTCTCTTCCTTCTCCTATTCTCCGGTCCAGTAGGCAGAGCTAAATTAAAGCTACTCATAGCCTGTCTACTGGACCAGGGAGGAGCTGGAGCTGCAGTACCCCAAGTACTGTGAAGAGCCCAAGAAAAGAACAGAAGTAAGCCAATCTTTCTGTATCTCCCCTGCTGCTGTGCATGTCACAGGTAGCTACAGAAGAAAAACTGTTTATACCGGGGAGGGGGTGGGTACTAAAGGATGGCATGGGGAGCATGCTGTCCTCACAGTCAATCATAGCCCCACCTTCCTACTCCCTGTGCCGGCCTTTAGTAACTACCCCCTCCCGGAATAAACAATGTTCCTTCTGTAGCTGCCAGTGATAGGTGCAGCTGCACGGGAGACACAGAGAGGGACAGAATTTCACCCCTTCGGGCTAGTTAGTGGAGCCAAGTTGCAAAAGGTGTTCTGGCTCTGGACTCTGGGATTCAGCCTGGATTGGCAGGACACCAATATTTAATTCAAATCTTGGGACAGTCCCACCCAATCGAGGGCAGTTGGGGATCACCACTGGCAGGACAGAGGACAAGGATCAGCACTGGAGAGGCAGGGATCACCACTGGCAGGACAGAGGACAAGGATCAGCACTGGAGAGGCAGGGATCCCCACTGGCAGGGCAGAGGACAAGGATCAGCACTGGAGAGGCAGAAGACAGGGATCACTGCTGGAGAGGCAGAGGACAGAGATCACCACTGGAGAGACAGAGGCCGAGGGCAGGGATTACCACTGGTTGGGCAGAGGACAGGAGATCACCACTAGAGAGGCAGAGGACAGGGTTCACCACTGGAGAGGGAGAGGACAGGGATTACTGCTGGAGAGGCAGAGGATAGGGATCACCACTGGCAGGGCAAAGTACAGGGAGCACCACTGGAGAACTAGAGGACAGAGATCACTGCTGGAGAGGCAGATGACAGGGTTGACCACTGGAGAGGGAAAGGAAAGGGATCACCACTGGTAGGGCAGAGGACAGGGATCACCACTAGCAGGGCAGAGAACAGGGATCACTGCTGGAGAAGCAGAGAAAAGAAATTACCGCTGGAGAGGCAGAGAAAATAGATTACCTCTGGAGAGGCACAGGCCAGGGATCACCCCTGGAGAGGCAGATGAAAGAGATCTCTGCTGGAGAGGCAGAGAACAGAGATCCCCACTGGCAGGGCAGAGGACAAGGTTGACCACTGGAGAGGGAAAGGAAAGGGATCACCACTGGTAGGGCAGAGGACAGGGATCACCACTAGCAGGGTATAGAACAGGGATCACTGCTGGAGAAGCAGAGAAAAGAAATTACCGCTGGAGAGGCAGAGAAAATAGATTACCTCTGGAGAGGCACAGGCCAGGGATCACCCCTGGAGAGGCAGATGAAAGAGATATCTGCTGGAGAGGCAGAGAACAGAGATCCCCACTGGCAGGGCAGAGGACAAGGTTCACCACTGGAGAGGGAGAGGACAGGGATCACTGCTGGAGAGGCAAAGGACAGGGATCACTGCTGGAGAGGCAAATGACAGGGATCACCGCTGGAGAGGCAAATGACAGGGATCACTACTGGAGAGGCAAAGGACAGGGATCACCTCAGCGGCTTGGGTACAGCATCTGGGGTGGAGAGGGGGCTTTTCGGGAGGCTTTGTTGGGGTGCAAGTAAAATCTTGGGGGGTTGCAGCCCCCCGTACACTGCCCTACAAACTGCTGACCCTAGCCTTTGCCCTGCTGACCCCTGTACACTGCCCTGCTGACCTCAGATCTTCTGCCCCTCTGACATTTTTTACTGCATCCCCACATCAGACAGGCTAGATCCGGCCCTGGCGTTGGACAGGGGTCAGCAGGGCGTAGGATAGAGTGTAGAACAAGGGTAAGTACAGCTGAGGATAGGGGTTAACTGAGCCAAGGACAGTGATCAGCAAGGCAGAGGACAGGAGTCATAACTAACAGAAGGGAGGACATGGGTCACCAATGGCAAGAGGGAGGACGGGATCACCGTTGGTAGGAAGGAGGACAGGGTCACCACTGGCAGGTGAGAGGACAGGGGTCACCACTGACAGGAGAGAGGATGGAGTCACTGCTGGCAAGATAGAGAACAGTGGTGAGGGGCTTTGGGGGGGGGCATCTGAAATCAGCCCATGCCAGCACCCCTCTAGTTCCAGCCATGTAAGGAGGACTGGTGCATGTTGCAGCGTTTCCCCTCTGAAATTCACTCATAAACTATCTTCTGTGTCATCTTACAGACAGCAGTAGTAACTTTCAAAATTTTTCAGTACGTTAATGTTTTAATTATCCTTTTTGTTCACCCCTTTCTTCTTTTTCAGGTGTTCCTGAAAAGAGTTTTTGGCATCCGTGTGAATAATCACCCAGAGTGAATTCTGTGAAAGGCAGAGGGGAGAGCCAAGGCTGGAGGAACTGGAGCCGAATTATATGATATATCAAGCTGTTTTTGCCCAATTTAAATTGCTGGGGCTGCACTTGGTGATACACATTGAGTTGATAAAAGTGTTCACAGAATGGTTTCATTTTCAAATCTTTGAAGAGCACGGAGTGTGGATATTGATCAGAGAAAAGACAGTTCATTTACAGTTTATTTTCACTGGGACTAGGAGTAAAAACGTTATAGTTTATTTATGTTTGATTTTGTAACACTGTCTAATGGTGTATTTAGTATTGTATTCAAATGGGATTTAACTTTCACTGTATTTCAAGGGGTTTTATTTTAATTACCGCTGCTTATATTTAATTTATATATTTTTATTTTATTTTTTGATTTTGTATTTGTGTATAATCTACTGGAGCACAGGGTGGGGATTTAACACAATCATAGAAAAACATATCTGATATGTGAGACACTCCAGGCACCACATCCCACACAGCAACGATAAATGGGAAAGGCTTGAAACAGGACTTTAAAGGTGCCAACACATTTGATAAAAAATAAATTTTATTTTAACACATTAAAATCGCATATAAAAACATCAAGACAGTAGCCACATGATCTTATGAAATGATGATGCACTATTTTCTCTCAACATGTTTTGCCAGGCTTTGGCTTCTTCAGGAGATTAAACAATAATACTGCATATGAAATCAAGTTAATCAAGAAATAAAGATTCAAAAAACAATACATTTCTTCAAAATCTATATCAACTAATGTATTGCATATTATCATATGCAGTATAAATTTTAAATCTCCTGAAGAAGCCAAAGCCTGGCAAAACATGTTGAGAGAAAATACTGCATCTTCATTGTATAAGATCATGTGGATACTGTCTTGATGTTTTTATATGCGATTTTAATGTGTTAAAATAATTTTTTTTATTTTTTGTCAAACGTTTTGGCACAATTTAAAGTCCCATTTCAAACTTTTCCCATTTATGATTTAACACAATGTTTGGACATAGCTCTTAATTGTTTAATATTTGGAATTTCACTACAGTAATACATACTTTAGTTTGCTACCACAACCTTTTGTCATGAATATACAGTAGTCTTTGCAGTTGCTGCTCTCCTCTATATGCAGATATTAAAAAAGATACTTAATCAGTCTCCATGTAACCACTGATCCATCATTTCAACTACTGGGGTCTCTCTTGTTAGCCTTTTAGTGTCTACCGCTGCTTCTCTCCTTTAAATGCACACATGCTTATTTGAATGAAACTGCCAATTAGTCTTATTTCAGTAGATTGGTTCCCTACTGTTTTTTAGTACTTATACTTTAGCGCATATTTCAGTAGCTAATCTGTCTTAGTTTGGCTGCTTACGGTAGTTTCCTAAAGTTTTTTTTTTTTTTTTTTTTTAGCATTAATGTCAGTAATAGGGATGGGCCCGGTGTTCGATTCGAACCCATGTTCGAATCGAACATCTGGCCGCAGTGCACTGCTGGCTGATGATTGGCCATGCATGTGACCCCGCATGCTTGGCCAATCATAGAGCCAGCAGCGAGGAGAGCAATAATTGGCCACAGGCAGGATGCCTGTGGCCAATTATAGCACAGGGTGTTTAGTACACGCCCCACGCTATATAAGGCCGCCGCGCCGCCGGCCTTGTATAGTGTGTTCCGGCGTTGAGGGATAGAGGATTGATAGGCAGGGACAGTCTAAACAATTTTTCAATCATTTCTGTGTGGGGAAAGTGTAGGGAAAGAGGAAAAATAGGCAGGGATAGTGTGTTCTTCTCAGGCATTTGCGTGTGTGGGGAAAGTGTAGGGAAAGAGGAATAATAGGCAGGGATAGTGTGTTCCCAGGCATTTGCGTGTGGGGAAAGTGCTGTTCTCTATTAATACAGCCATCTGCAGAGTTAGTGTGTGTGCTGTGTGAGTTTAGCACAGCACAGTATACAACCTGCACCTGTATCTGCCCTTCTGCCCTGGTGTCATCTAATCCAGCCATCTGCAGGAGTTAGTAATTGTGTTGTTTGAGTGCAGTACAGCACAGTATACAACCTGCACCTGTATCTGCCCTTCTGCCCTGGTGTCATCTAATCCAGCCATCTGCAGGAGTTAGTAATTGTGTTGTGTGAGTGCAGCACAACACAGTATACATCCTTAACCTTTAATTTGGGAAAAAAGGTATCTCCTCTCTACTGATGCTTTATCGCCAATCCTTGTTTCAATAAAAACCCCACTTTTCCAAAAACATTTGTCATTGGGACGGAAAGTGAGGTAAAAAAACAGGTGCACAGACAGCAAAACAAATGTTACAGGGGTGATAACCCATCTCTATGTTCTCCAAAAAGCGTAAAAATAGATTTTCTTTTGGATGGAGCTACACTTACAAAAATGTACCTGTTCAAAATTACAAACAGATTCTACTTAAGAACAAACCTACAGTCCCTGTCTTGTTTGCACCGCCTGTATACTGCTGTTCAGAGTATATAGGGTTGTAGGTATAGGGTTTTATTTTGGGTGCAGGGTTCCCCTTAATATCCATACAAGACCCAAAGGGGCTGGTAATGGGCTGGGGTGGGGCGGAGTGATGGGGTAGCCATGCCATTTTTCTCAAAGATTTTCATCCATATTGCCAGGACAAGACATGACATTAAAGCCGCAAGCAGTTTTAAATGGCTTCTTTTTTTCCTTTACAAATGTCATTTTTTGCAAGGACAGTTCTAAACACGGGAAACACATGCCCCTTCACAGGCATACTTTAGACACCCCGAGGTACCATATTTAAAGGAATATTTCACTTTTTTTTTTCACTTTATGCATCATTAAAATGACTGCTCCAGAAAAAACGTCTGTTTTTAAAACTTCTCTTTGCATTGATACATGTCCCCTGGGGCAGGACCCAGGTCCCCAAACCTTTTTTATGACAATGACATGCATATTGGTCATTATAATTAGCACTTTAGATTTTGAACGTTCGCGTCCATTGTAACTAATAGGGTTCTAACGTTCGTGCAAACTTTCGGTCGGTTCGCAGGTTCTGGTGCGAACCGAATCCGGGGGTGTTCGGCTCATCCCTAGTCAGTAACTAATTTGTTTTATTCCAACAGTATTGTTTCTTAATGTTTTGCAATCACTTATTTTAGTAGCCTTGTACACACGGTCGGACACTGTTTTTTCCGATGGATTTTGGCCGAAACTTGTCTTGCATACACACGGTCAAAGTTGTCGGAAAATCCGATCGTTCGGAACGAGGGGACGTACAAAGCGCACAATGGGACTACGTAGAGGCCAGTAGCCAATAGCTTTCGTCTCCAAAATTTTTCTGAGCATACGTGGCAATTTGTGCGTCGAAATTCTCGACACACGATCGGAAAAAGTCAGATCGGATTTTGTTGTTGGAAAATTTTTGCTCCAGCTCTTAAACTTTTTCCGTCGGAAATTCCAACGGAAAAAGTCTGATAGAGCCCACACACGATCAGATTTTCCGACAACTTAATCCGATCTGACTTTTTCCGTCAGAATTTCCGACCGTGTGTACAGGGCATAAGTCTTGTTTCAGCAATTGGGCTTCTTAATGTTCTTTAGTACTTACTGTACTGTATTTCAGTAGTTAATCAGTCTTATTTCAGCAGTTTGGTGTCTTAGTGTTTTTGCATTTATTTTAGTAGCCACTCATTTTTATTTCAGCAGCATGGTTTATTAATGTTTTGTACTTATTTTAGGAGCTAATTCGTTTATTTCAGCAGCTTGGCCTCTTAGCGTGTTTTAGTACTTGCACTGATAGCTAATTAGTCATATTTCAGCAGCATAGTTTTTCAGTACTTTTTTGCAAATGTTATGCATTTTAGTGTATTTGTACACTTTATATATTTGCTATCTTTAATGAATGTTTTACTATGTATAACATGTTTATCCTTTGAAATAAATCAGTCAAGACTACTGAAGTTCATGTTACAACTTTGCTATTATGTGATGTTCTAGAACAGGGGTCGGCAACCACCAGCACGCAGGCCAGGCAGCAGCATTTATGATGGCATGCGGGGGAAGCCTGGAACACCCACATCCCACACATCTGCAAAGCTGTGCGGCGGTTGCGGCTGGATACACGGGAGGGAGCATGTCTGGTTCTTTCTTACCTGATTTTCCTCTGCTCACACCCACCTCACTCAGCTTGACTGTATTTAGCTGACATTGAAATGGTGTTGAGCATGGCCGGTGTCCTGTCGAGAAATGTCCCTCTTTGGATAGTGTCCGCCCTGATTGCGCAGTAGGGAGGACAAAGGAGATGCCGAAAGTCTCCGAAGATGAACAACTGATCATCAGCTCTACACGGCGCCTGCGCACTTAATACTACATTCTGCCCTGAGTCCAGGTTCAAGCCCCACCATCCAAGTGGACATAGAGTTAGAATATAAATATGCAGAGTGAAGCGAGGCGGTGCCCGAAGCGTGGCGAGCGAAGCGAGCCCACAAGGGGCCCTGTTACAAAGTGGTGTCTTACAACATCGGGAGCGTGTGACAGAATGTACTATTAAGTGCGCAGGCACCGTGTAGAGCTGATAGGCAGCTGTTCATCTTCGGAGACTTTCGGCGTCTCCTTTGTCCTCTGTACTGCGCAAGCGCTGCACCTGCGTAGTATAGGGCGGACACACATTCATTTGTATTCAGCTCCCTTTACTCTGATACCCCTAACTAAAATCGAGTTGAACCAATTGCCTTCAGAAGTCACCTAATTAGTAATTAGAGTCCACATGTGTGTAATTTAATCTCAGTATAGATACAGCTGTTCTGTGAAGCCCTCAGAGGTTTGTTAGAGAACCTTAGTGAACAAACAGCATCATGAAGGACAAGGAACACACCAGACAGGTAAGGGAGAAAGTTGTGGAGAAGTTTAAAGCAGGGTTAGGTTATAAAAAAAATATCCCAAGCTTTGAACATCTCACGAAGCACCGTTCAATCCATAATCCGAAAATTGAAAGAGTATGGCACAATCAACTGCAAACATACCAAGACATGGCGTTCACCTAAACTGACAGGCCGGGCAAAGAGAGCATTAATCAGAGAACTCTGGAGGGGCTGCAGAGATCCATAGCTCAGGTGGGAGAATCTGTCCAAAGGACAACTATTAGTCGTGCACTCCACCAATCTGGCCTTTGTGGAAGAATGGCAAAAAGAAAGCCATTGTTGAAAGAAAGCCATAAGAAGTCCCATTTGCAGTTTTCGAGAAGCCATGTGGGGGACACAGCAAACATGTGGAAGAAGGTGCTCTGATCAGAAGACCAAAATTGAACTTTTTGGCCTAAAAGCAAAACACGATGTGTGGCGGAACACTAAAACTGAATATCACCCTGAACACACCTTCCTTTTCTTCAGCAGGGGCAAGGAAGCTGGTCAGAGTTGATGGCAAGATGGATGGAGCCCAATACAAGGCAATCTTAGAAGAAAACCTGTTCTGCAAAAGACTTGAGACTGGGGCGGAGGTTCACCTTCCAGCAGGACAATGACCCTAAACATACAGCCAGAGCTACAATAGAATGGTTTAGATCAAAGCATATTCATGTGTTAGACTGGCCCAAAGTCCAGACCTAAATACAATTGAGAATCTGTGGCAAGACTTGAAAATTGCTTTTTCCCAAACGCCCTCCATCCAAACTGACAGAGCTTGAGCTATTTTGCAAAGAAGAATAGGCAAAAAATTCACTCTCTAAATGTGCAATGCTGGTAGAGACATCCCCAAAAAGACTTGCAGCTGTAATTGCAGCGAAAAGGTGGTTCTACAAAGTATTGATCATTTTTTGAAAACCATTTATCATTTTCCTTCCACTTCACAATTATGTGCCACTTTGTGTTGGTCTATCACATAAAATCCCAATAAGTTACATTTATGTCTTTGGTTGTAAAATTATAAAATTTGCAAAATTTCAAGGGGTATTAATACTTTTTTAAGGCACTGTATATTTGAAAATTGATCAATCTTGATGTACTGATTGCTTATCTCATTTCTTGAGGCCCTAAATAGCCAGGACAGTACAACTATCCCCCAAATGACCCCTTTTTGGAAAGTAGACAGTCCAAGGTATTTAGTAAGAGGTATGGCAAGTTTTTTAAAGCTGTAATTTTTTGTAACTATTTTTGTTTAAATTATGAAATTAACAAAAAAAAATTCCTTTTCACAAAGTTGACATTTTAACAAGTTATTTCTCACACACAGCAAAAGTCTACTTAGAATTATACCCCAAAACACATTCTGCTCTGTCTCCTAAGTATGGGAATACCACACATGTGAAACTTTTTCACAGCCAATGAGCACCTTTGGGCTTTCAAAGAGCGTAAACTATAAGGAAATCTTTTTTTTTTTTACATAAAGTTGTCAATAATAAGATCATTTTTAAACACGTCATGGGCATACTTAGAATTACACCCTGAAACACATTCTGAGACACAGTAACTGGTTTGGTGGTGACCAGGGGCACAGTTACTGGTGTGTTGGTGAACAGGGACACAGTAACTGGTGTGGCGGTGACCAGGGGCACAGTTACTGGTGTGTTGGTGATTAGGAACACAGTAACTGGTGTGGCGGTGATGAGGGACACAGTAACTGGTGTGGCAGTGATTGGGGACACAGTAACTGGTGTAGCAGTGATCGGAGACACAGTACCTGATGTAGTGGTAATCAGGGACACAGTAACTGGTGTGGCGGTGATCAGGGACACAGTAACGGTTGTGGCAGTGATTGGGGACACAGTAACTGGTGTAGCAGTGATTGGGGACACATAACCTGATGTAGTGGTAATCAGTGACACAGTAACTGGTTTGGCGGTGATTGGGGACACAGTAAATGGTGTGACATGATCTGGGACACAGTAATTGGTGTGGCGGTGATCAGGGACATAGTAACTGGTGGTGTGGCAGTGATCAGGGATACAGTAACCGGTGGTGTGGCATTGATCAGGGACACAGTACCTGGTGGTGTGGCAGTGATCAGGGTCACAGTAACTGGTGATGTGACAGTGATCATTGACAAAGTAACTGATGGTGTGGCAGTGATCAGGGACACAGTAACTTGGGGTGTGGCAGTGATCAGGGACACAGTAAGTGGTGTGGTGGTCATCAGGGACACAATAACTGGTGTGGTGGTGATTAGGTACAATGTGACTGGTTTGGCAGTGATCAGGGGCACAGTAACTGGTGTGGCAGTGATCAGGAAAAATGTGACTGGTTTGGCTGTGATCAGGGACACTAACTGGTGTGGCGGTGATCAGGGACAATATGACTGGTGTGGTGATGATCAGGGACCCTGTAACTGATGCGACGGTGATCAGTGACAATATGACTGGTGTGGCGGTAATTAGGGACACTGCGAGTGTGTGGCAGTGATTAGCTACTCTGTACCTGATGTGGTGGTGATCATGGTCATCATGACTGGTGTTGCAGTGATCAGAGACACAGTATCTGGTGTGGTGATGATCAGGGACACAGTAACTGGTGTGGTGGTGATCAGTGTTGTAGTGATCAGGGGAGGGCTCGCGCAACCATAAGGCAGCTTAGGCAGCCGCCTTAGGGCGCTAGGACAGGTCGGTAATGGATAAAATCTGAATCACCAGCCACTGCTGGGGATTCAGATTTTTATTTTTTTTTGCAAATATATCTTTATTAATTTTTCAAACAAGAAAACAAGAAAGGAGGCCGGAGCCTCGACAGAGCATGCAATCATATGATCGCACAGAAGGTCGCAGCCTCCCAAGACAATATCACAGTCATGAACTTAGAATTGTGTCAACCCGTATATGCTATTTAAACTCTCATTTTCCACATTTACATTTGGTTTCTGGGTCTAATATACCCAGGGGCTGTCATTGTGTGTGAGATCTTCTAAGTTGGTCTAAACCGGGAGGACCTGTTATGGGTAGTAAGATTGTATAGAGAAGAGGGTGGACAAGAGGAGAGAGGGAGAAGTTGGAATAAGTTCAGTTTGGAAACTAGCGGTAAGAGGGACATGAGGGGCGGTGAGTGAGTGAGTGAGGAATGCGACTGTGAGCTCCTTCCATCCTCCCTCCACCCTCCCTCCTCCTGATATGGATCCGTTACGCCGAGATACAGAGCTTTACTGAAGCCTATGGGACCTCCTCTGTAGCGGCGCACAGCACAGACTGAAAGAACCTCCGGAGGTTTCCGCAAGTCAGCCGGAACTGCCAGGCGGGGAAAGCCGAAGCTAAGCCGAGCGAGTGACGTCACACGCTGTCCTCTGTCCGCTCTTCGAGCTGAGAAGGAGAGAGCGGCGGGAATTTCAAATCAAAACACCGGCTTTTTGGGCAGACTGTACGCCGAAGATGAAAGGAAAAAGGACATAGAAGGAGGAAGATTCAAATGACTTTTGGACTGCACTTGAAGCCCTTCTGGAGACTACACTACAGACTACAAGGAGAAGGTGAGCAGACAGTACATTGATTGTTTGCTGAGCTTTTAAGTCTGTACAGCCTTTCCACCCCCTATTGTATGTGGAGGACTGCCCTGTGCTAACTAAAAACACAAGCCGTGCAGTACAAGTGCTTTGCCTGTTGCTGTGTTTTCCTTGTCCCCTTAAACTGCAATAGAGGCTGCTCCGTGCAAAAATCAAAAATCAAAAATTAAAAATCAAAAGCTGTACCTGCTTTCTTATCTGCAATTTGAGGACTGGTCTTTCTTTTTTTTTTTTTTTTTTTTTTTTTTTTTTTTTTTCTTCTCACCCTTTTTTTTTTTTGTTGTCTTCTTGCAAAGTGTAAGGTCTGTGCGCTGCCATGTATGTGAGCCACCCCTTTTTAAAAAAAGCTAACGCTTAATTGCAATTTAAGGACTGCTATTTGCAAAATTATAAACTGTGCGTTTTGGCTAAGTATCTGTACTGACCTCTACCTCAACTATAACCGGAGGAATGATGCCTTTGATTCTTCTTAGCAAAATATAAAGCTTTGCTCTGTGCCATATACATGGGCTTACTCTCTTTCAACTGCTAGTGTTAGACTGCTCTGGCCCTTGGTAAAAAACACAGGCTGCATGCTGCGATTTATATACGAGATTTGTCTCTCACCTGTAACCAGAGGACTGCCATATGCTAAAAATAACTGCCTATGGGCCTGTTCTTCTCCGCTATAAATAGAAGGGGCGCAAAGACTGTTTCTCTGTAAAATATAAATATAAGCTGCACACCTACACATATAACTGGCCCTCTTTAACCGTGAATAGGGGACGGCCTGTTGGTAAGATATAAGCTGTATGCTGAGCTTATCCTCCGGCAATTAAGAGGACTACCCTTTGTAAATCTATTCTAAACCCATCACCCGGCGAGATTAGATTTTGGGGGAGTTTGGTGTGGCAATATGTCAGCCAGGAGGAGAATGGATGAGCAGGCCAACCAGGAGAATGTCGGGACACAATCATTAAGATCAGCCAAAGATAAAGACAAGGAAAAGGGGGTTCAACCCACAATAACAAATGGGGCATCAGCTGCAGCAAAGCTGGAAAAGTATGCCCATACCCCAGATCACACTCCAACTAAAGGAGGACAGCAACCCCAGGTTAAAATGCCAACTGATAGAAAGAGCCAAGGACAATTAAACAACCCAGTAGGGGCCCCAGTAAAGAATTTAACCAACAAAAATCTGGGGGGCCCGGGGAAATCAGAACTGGCCTCGGTTCAAGCATCAATGGTAGAAGTAGAGCCGACACTAAAAGATGTATTGACGGCGGTTAATATATGTAAACATTCCCTAGGGGAACTATGCGGTCAAATGAAAAATGTTAAAGATGAACTGTCCTTGATGCGCCAGGAGCTTGAAAAGACGGCTGACAGAATAACAGCAACTGAAGGGAGAATTAGTCAAATCGAGGACGACATGTATCCATTAAATCAAGAGGTTAAAAGTCTAAAAGAGCAGTCGGATAAATTTGCAGGAAAACTGGATGAATTGGAAAACAGACTCCGAAGGGACAATGTGAGGCTGGTAGGCTTACCAGAAAAGAGCGAAGGATCTGATCCGATCGTATTTATGGAAAAATGGCTCATTGAAGTATTTGGAAGAGAGACATTCTCACAACAATTCTCGGTTGAAAGGGCGCATAGAGTCCCGTCCAGACCGCCACCCCAAGGAGGGCACCCCAGATCTATGTTAATGAAATTTTTGAATTTTAAAGATAAAGTGACGCTTCTCCGCAGGGCTAGAGAGATGGGGAACATTTTTTTTAATGGAGTTAAAATTTCATTATATCCTGATTTTTCACCCGATTTGCAGAGGCGTAGAGCAGGTTTTATAGAGGTTAAACGTAGACTCCAGAAATTTGATGTCATTTATGCATTATTGTACCCAGCCCGGCTACGTGTGGTAGCTCTGGGAGAGACCTTTTTTTTTGACTCCCCTGCAAGTGTGACAACATGGCTGGAGGATAGAAAAGACCAACTAATAATCAAAACGAGGGGATAACAAGGTTAAGGGAAAGGGAATAAACATAGAGGGATGGGAAGGGTTGGGTTCTTAGAGATGTGTGTTTCAGAGAAATTTAATGTGTACATATATGGAGGGGAGGGTGGTGAGAGTCACATAGCACGAAAGGAAGGATATGATTGATTGGGGTAAGGATAAAAATATAGTTTTTGATGTGTGCAGGGTAGGGGAGGGAGGAGGGCGGAGGGTGGGAGTGGGTTTGTATACAAGAGAGGGGGAGGGAGAGGGGAGGGTGGTAGGTACGGGAGGGGGGCGGAGGGTGGGAGTGGGTTTGTATACAAGAGAGGGGGAGGGGGAGGGGAGGGGGAAAGGCAGGGGATGTTTGGTAAGGGTCACAAAAAAAGCCTCTGGGGATAACCTAGAATGGTACATGGGGGGAGGGGGGAGGTGGGGTTATCGATGTAAAAATTGGAAAAAACACGTAACACATATGAAAGTAAGCGGCAAGCAAAAAACACTTATAGATAAATATTTAGAAGAAAGTTTCACATTCTCTCACTTGGAAAGACATATCAAGATACGATGCAAAATTTGGGAGGGAAAAAAAAAAAAAAAAAAAAAAAAAAAAAGAAAAAAACACTGATAAACAAATATATAGAAGAAAGATTCACATTTTTATCACATAGTGGGAAATATTAAGATAGGCAAAGGATTTTCTATTTACCCTTTTTTTTCACAAGGGTTTTTCCCTCTTGTTAAAAGTTTCTCTTCCCTTTCTCGTTTTTTTTTCCCTCTCTATTTCCCCTTTTTTTTTTTTTTTTTTTTTTTTCCTTTCCCCTTCTCTCTCTTTGCCCCCCTCTCTCCTTGGTGTTATGTTCAGGCATCAATAGGGATTCCATTTTCTATTGCTTTCTTTTCTTGATAGCCTATGCAGACTAGGGTAATTAATATCGGTTCCTGGAATGTACGGGGGTTGGGTACACCGGCTAAGAGAGCAGCTGTGGTAGAGACCCTGGAAAGGAGTGATGTAGGAGTGATCTGCCTACAGGAGACACATTTAACCCAAGATACTAAATTACTAAATCAGAGTAAAAAATATCAACATCAATACCACTCGGTACACACCTCCTATTCAAGGGGAGTGGCGGTGATGGTAAGAAAAGAGGTGGGCTTCACCTGTCGGCAGACCAGGATAGATAGGGAAGGACGGTATATTTTCCTGTATTGTGTAATAGAAAATCGAGAATATGTTCTCGCCAATATTTACATCCCCCCTCCGTTTAAGCTTGATGTGATGTATTGCCTAATGGAATTTTTATCAGACAAAGCTGGGATACCAGTCATAGCAGTAGGGGACTTTAATGAGGTTATTAATAAAAAATTAGACAGGTTTCCTTTAGGTACACAGAGACAGAAGGTAGATGAGAGCCGACTACACCAGTTCTTACAAGAAGTGGGGCTGTTTGACATGTGGAGAGTGAGAAACCCGGGGGTGCTGCAATTCTCGTGTTTCTCAAGTTCCTATTCTACTCTCTCACGGATCGATTTAGCCTTGGGAAACGAAGAAGCATGCCAAACAGTAAGGGATATTGAATATCAGCCTAGGGGGGTATCGGACCATGCCTTGTTGATTGTCTCAATAAATTTAGAAGGGAAAAGACCTCCCAGAACATGGAAAATGAATCCAGTCTGGTTCGAAATAATAGGGGATCCAAATGAGGTGCTGTTAAAACTGGAAGAATTTATAGAGTTTAACAAAGAGACAGTGACAAGAGGAGTAATGTGGGATGCACTGAAGGCCTATCTGCGAGGTATCCTTATTCAATTAGTCTCAAAAATCAAAAAATCCTCAAGAGAATGGGAAAAAAATAGTAAGATGGAGTTGATGAAAGCAGAAAGAGAATACGTTGAAGACCCCACCCCAGAAAGACAAAGTAGATGGCTAACTAAACAACAGGAATACAAAGAAGTAATTATTAGGAAATCAGAGAATAAAAGACTGTTTCAGAAACAGGTGGCTTATGGGGAGGGGGAAAAGGTCGGAAAGATGTTGGCACAGTTAGTGAGAGCTAATTCCCCTCCCTCCACCGTCCCAGCGATTAGGACGGAGAAAGGAGAAATCTCATTAAAGACGTCAGTAATTACAGAGACTTTTAGAATATACTATGACAATTTATATAAATCGCGGGGGACGATGGAGGAAGGGGAAGCGGACACATTTTTTAGTAACGCTGAAATTACGGCTCTCACTGAAGAAGAAAGGGAGGCAATGGAGGCACCATTAACGCTGGAGGAAATCCAGCTGGCGGTAAAAGAAATGGCCAATCAGAAATCACCAGGACCAGATGGTCTCCCCGCGGAAACCTATAAGCAATATGGGAAAATTCTACTGCCAGAACTTCTTAAGGTATTAAACTGGGCAAAGGAGGAGGGGAAGTTGCCAACGTCTATGACAGAGGCAACAATAATAGTTCTGCATAAAGAGGGGAAGGACCCATTAGAGACCAAGTCTTATAGACCGATCTCCCTACTCTGCTCGGATGCTAAAATATTAGCTAAAGCAATGGCAATTAGATTAAACAAAATTGTCTCTAGATTAATACATCCTGACCAAACAGGGTTTATACCCTGTAGGTCTACTAGTATGAACATTAGGAGACTATACCTTAACTTACAGATACCAATAGAGAACACGGGTACAAGGGCAGTCATGGCGTTGGACGTGGTTAAAGCTTTCGATAGCTTAGAGTGGGGATATTTATGGCGAGTCTTAAAGGAATTTGGATTTGGCCCCTCGTTTATTAAATGGATTAAAACCCTGTATAAGGGTCCCAGTGCTAAAATCAGGGTTAATGGCGAGTATTCCGAGGGGATCCAATTGGAGAGAGGGACAAGGCAGGGCTGCCCATTGTCCCCCCTGCTCTTCGCGCTTGCAATGGAACCCTTAGCAAGTGTAATTAGAGCAAACACAAATATGCAGGGGTTCCGAAGAGCAGGGGGTGAAGAGAGAATTGCACTGTATGCGGACGATGTCCTTCTCTTCCTGGGGGATACGGGGCAATCCCTCAGGCAGGTGATGAACATCCTCACGGACTTTGGTAAAATCTCAGGACTCACCATAAACTGGGAAAAATCTGCATTATTGCCCATAGATCCTCTAGGGAACCAGAACGTACAGGATATTTCACAGCTAGAGGTAGTTGAACAAATGAAATACTTAGGCATATATATAACAAGGAACCCTAATAATTACATAAATGATAATATAGTACCGCTTTTAGCTAGATTTAAAAGTAAAATTGCAATCTGGAGACATCTCCCATTGTCGATCGCAGGGAGGTGTAACCTAATCAAAATGGTATGGCAGCCACAGCTTCTGTACCTGCTGCATAACTGTCCAATATGGATAGATAAAAAATGGTTCAGAAAGATAGATATGTTGTTTAGGGAACTTATATGGAAGGGAGGTCAGCCTAGGATTGGGTTACAAACACTACAACTAGCAACAAGAAGGGGAGGAATGGCAGTACCGCATCCACGGAGCTACTTCCTAGCAGCCCAACTGCAACATCTAAGAACTATGACAGGAGGAAGCAACAAGGAATTAATGATTGCAGGAACCCCGCACAAATCAATAGTAGAAGCCCTCGAGGCAAACTCCTTTCTTTACAGAATCCCCACGGTGAGACTGGCCTTAAAAGTATGGAAGGCAGTAAAAGTAATAAAAGGGTTAGAGGGTATGACAAAATACACCCCCCTCTGGAATAATAAAAACTTACAGGAAGTAGAAAAGATAGGGAAAATTAGAGAGTGGGAAATAAAAGGGATAGATAAGTTGGCACAGATGTACGAGGGCAAGGTATTGAAGTCATTTACAGCACTGCGAGTGGAATATGATATACCCAAACACTCCTTCTATAAATATCTACAAATTAGACACGCTTTAAATAGTCAATTTAAGAATCAAGATCCAATTTGGAACAATTCTCCAGTGTATCAAAGAATAGGCTCCCAAAACAAGAGTAGAGGATTTATAGCAGAAATTTATTCACACATATGCGAAGGTAGCATAGAAAATCCAGAACAGCTTAAGTGTAGGGGGAAATGGGAGAAAGAATTTGGAACGTTCTCAGATGAACAGTGGCTGAGGATATTGGAGAAAGGACACGTGGTATCGGTCTCGCCTGCTCAGAAGGTCTCATATTTGATGCTGTTACACAGGACATACTATACACCTAAGAGACTATATGAGTTCGGATTGAGAACAGATGCCAGGTGCCCTAGGTGCCAGGATACTGGGGATTTAGCACATATGGTATGGAAGTGCCCAAAACTGCACCGTTACTGGACTGAAATCCTTAACATCCTGAACACCGTATTAGAAGTTAGACTGGAAATGAACCCCAGACTGTGTATACTAGGATCGGATGAGGGGATAAATGGTGGCCCCTCTGTAATCAACGCCGTGATGAGAGGTTTGTTCCAGGCGAGAAAATTAATAGCGCAGAGGTGGCAGGCTGAGAAACCCCCAACGGTAGGAGAATGGAAAAGGTTAATAACAGAAACAGTATGGAAAGAAAGAACAGTGTATATAAGGAGAGGAAATCTGAGAGAGTTTGAAGCTATGTGGAGACCATGGTTGGACAAATTGGAAAATCCACTGTGAGGTGGGGGGGGAGAGAGGGAGAAGGAATAAAGCGGGCGTCAAGAGGGAAGGTTGGGAAGGATAAAAGGGACTAAAGGTTGAAGGGTACCCCTTGCAAAGCGTGAGAAGTGGAATTTTTTTCTTTTTTTCTTTTTAAATGTATGTACTATGTAAGTAAAGAATGTATTTTGTATAATAATGAAGAAAATAAATAAAGATTATATAATTAAAAAGGAAACTAGCGGTAAGAAGAGAAGAAGGGGGGTGGGACAAGGAGTGGGAGGGTGGGATGGGAGGGGGAGGGGTGGGGGGGAGTGTTCAGGAGGTTCTTTTTGTGAGTCTTGGTGTACTGGCGTTTAACTAGTCATCGGGCCTCTAATGGGTACTGGCTCGGTTTATCTTAGGTTCCTAGGAGAGATGTTCCTTCGTCTGAATAAATAAACATGTTCCATAGTGCCCATGTTTTCCTGTAATTCTCCTGTTTGTCTTGGGATGTCAGAATAAGGTCTTCCAGTCTGTTGATGTCTTCCACTTTCCGCAGCCACATTGCTACGGTTGGTGGGGTCTGTTGTTTCCATAATGCTGGGATGCAGGATTTTGCTGCATTAGTAAGGTGTCTTAGTATAGATTTCTTATACCGTTTAGGGGGTATAGACGAGACGTGCAGCAGAAAGAATGCTGGGTCGTCAGGGATTTGAAATTCCGTGAATTTCTGAGCTGTGGTGCGGACCGCATTCCAGAAAGTCGTTAACTTAGAGCATGACCAGAACACATGTAGCATCGTGCCTTTCTCTTTTTGGCATCGCCAGCAAAGTTCTGAAGTTTCCGGGAACATCTTGTGTAATCGACTCGGCGTTAAATACCACCTTGTCAGGATCTTAAAGTTAGACTCCTGCATTTTAGTGCAGAGGGATGTCTTTAATGCGAAGCTGGTCATGTTCTGCCTCTGGGTGTCAGTGAAGGTACATTGTAGCTCTGATTCCCACTTCTCTATACATTTCAGGTTTGGTTGCTGGGGGGGCGTATTCAGGATAGCATACATCTGTGATAAGACCTGTGTCATGGGTTCTCTGTCGGTCATGATTTCTTCAAACGAGGTCTTTGGTCTATTATAATTGTGTGGGTCCGGGATACTGTGTAAAAAATGATGTACCTGTACTGCATTCCAGAAAGGTAGGCCGAATCTCCCTTCCTGGTCTGTTAGTTCTCCGATCGTGGGCCACCTGTCTTGTAACACAAATCGTTCCGCTAATACTTGGTCCCTACCTCGCAAGGTTTGGAAGCTCGTTCTGGAATTCCCTGGTGGAAAGCTGGGGTTGTCTAGGATAGGCGTCATGGGGGAGGTCTTGGTCGTTTGGTCGTTTCTTATAAGTGCTAGTCTGCTTTGTTTTATGGTGTTCCCAATCAGTGGGTGTATCTTTACCTCTGAGGGTAATGCCTCGTAGCACCATATTGCCGTCCCCAGGGGCGTGTGAGATTGACGTTGTTCAATTTGCGTCCACAATTTACTGTCCTGGTGTCGTCTCCAATCAACTACTCTACTCAGGTGTGTGGCTTGGTAGTATTTTTTTATGTCTGGTAGTGCTAGTCCCCCGTGCTGTTTTGGTGCTGTGAGCAACGTGCGTGGTAGTCTCGGGGTTTTATGGGCCCATACAAATCGGGTAAATAAAGCCTGTACCTGCCGGAAGTACGTAGGGGGTATTCTAATTGGTAGCGTCTGAAATAGGTATAAGAATTTGGGTAATATACTCATTTTTATCAGGTTGCATCTCCCGAACCAGGAGTGCATGCCTGTGTGCCATTTGTCTAATAGTGCGGTCACTTTCGTCAGTAGGGGGGGGAAGTTAGCCTCGTATATGCGGGATATGTCTGGTGGGATTTTAGTGCCGAGATATGTCAATGAGGAGGAGGTCCAGCGGAACCTAAAGCTTGCCTTTAGGGTCTGGAAGTCTGCGGTTGGAACCAAAATCCCCATGGCTTCGGATTTGTTATAGTTTATTTTAAGATTGGATAATTTCCCGAACTTTTCTAGTTCGCTGAGGAGGTTCGGTAGTGAGGTCACTGGGTCTGTTAATGAGAAGAGCATGTCGTCTGCGTATGCTGAGATCTTATGTTGTTGTTGTCCGTCTGATACCCCATGGATATTTGGATTCAGTCTGATCGTAGAGAGGAAGGGTTCCAGTGATAGTGCGTAAAGTAGGGGGGACAGTGGGCAGCCCTGCCTAGTACCATTGGTTATGGGGAACACTTCTGATAAGACCCCGTTGGCCTTTACTTGGGCTGTTGGATTTTGGTATACACTAGCTATGCGGTTGAGCATTACTTCCCCTAGACCTATGCTTCTCAGTACTGTGAACATATATGCCCAGTTAACCCTATCAAATGCTTTTTCGGCATCCGTGTTCAGGAGAATGCATGGGTTTTTTGTAGTCTTAGTAATGTGAAGGAGGTTTAGAACTTTAGTCGTGCTGTCCCTCGCTTCCCTGGAAGGGATAAAGCCTACTTGGTCTAGGTGAATAAGCTGCTGTAGTTGTGATGCTAATCTGGTGGCTATGATTTTAGTAAATAGTTTGAGGTCTATGTTCAACAACGATATCGGTCTGTAACTACCGCATATCGCTGGATCTTTCCCTTCTTTCCAAATCACGGAGATGTGGGCGCGTAGCGTATCTCTAGCTAAGGTGCCTCCCTCTCCGAGTGCATTAAAGAGCTTTAACAAGCGGGGTCCTAGGATTGGTAGGAGTGTTCTATAATATTGTAGGGTGAAACCGTCTGGTCCTGGTGATTTCCCTGATTTCATCTGTTTGAGTGCCTGTTGTAATTCGGTCATAGTTATAGGGGTCTCTAGGTCAGTCCGGGTTTCTGCAGATAAGGTTGGGAGCTGGGCAGAGGAGACGTATTCCTCCATGTTTCGTTGGGACTCTGTCCCAAGTGGTAAATTGTATAGGTTGGTGTAAAAAGACTGAAACTCCTGTGTGATTTGCTTGGGGAGAACAGCTTTGTCTCCTCCTGTTTTGTTAATGTGTGGGATGTAGGTCGACAGTCTGAGGTCTCTAACCGATTGGGCCAGTAGTTTCCCACATTTGTCCCCGGATTCGTAGGCAGTTCTGCGGCATTTCTGGATGGCCGCTTTGGCTCTATACTGGAGTATGTCGTTTATCTGTTTCCTGGTCAGTTCTAGTTCTGTTGCTAGTTGTTGGGTAGGGGCGTGTTTATGTCTGGATTCGGTCTTTTTTAAGTCTTGTAAGAGTTGGGCTAGTTTCCGGTCTCTTTCTCTCTTAATCCGTGCTCCATGTTTAACCAAGATCCCCCTTATCACAGTTTTGTGGGCTTCCCAAAGAATACCTGGTTCGCACTCTGGTTGGTCGTTTTCCGCAAAATAAAAGTTTAATTCCCTGGTGACTTCCGTTAGGGTTTCTGGGTCTTGTAGGAGACTCTCGTTGAGTCGCCAGAATCTGTGTCTGGGGGAGAGAACGTCAGTAAGATTATACGTCAGGAATATTGGGGCGTGGTCCGACCATGTTCTGTTCCCTATGTCTGTGGTTTCAATTGCTTGTAGTTGGCTGTGGGGGAGCATAAAATAGTCGATTCTGGTGTACACTTGATGTAGGGGGGAGTAATACGTGTAATCTCTGTCGCCTGAGTGTTGCAGGCGCCAAACATCTATTAGCTGTAATTTATGAAATGCTTTATTCATGCGCTTAAGTTGGTTGACGGGTATGGATGTCCTGCCTTGTGAAGTGTCTACCTGGGGGATTAGGGGTGCATTAAAGTCTCCTCCTAGTATTAAATGTCCTTCCATGAATGTTTGGAGTAGTTCCAGTGTTCCTTCCAAGAACGTGGCCTGTCGTTCGTTGGGAGCGTACAGCGTCGCAAGCGTCAGTTGTTTGGTCCCTATCAGGCCTTTAATGAAAACATACCGCCCTGTAGTGTCTATTTGGCACCCCTGACATTGCCACGGGATTTTGCTGGATAGCAGTATAGATACTCCCTTGGATTTGTTTGTCGGGTTAGAGGAGTGGTAGGCGACGGGGTAGTATTTGTTACGGAGGTAAGGAAGCTTAGTGTCCTTAAAGTGGGTCTCTTGTATGAATGCGACGTCCACTTGGGCTCGTCTAAGTTCTGTCATTAGGATGCGTCTTTTCTCTGGGGTATTTAGTCCTTTAGCGTTTAGGGACATCACTTTTAATTTCTGTACCGACATGGTGTAGTGAACGGCTGGGGAGGGTGGTGGTACACAAGGTCGGGTGTTTTAGGTGGGGGAGGGGTAGGGAGGTGGTGTAGTACCAGAGATAGAGAGAGATATCGAATAAGTGCAGGTAGAGGGGAGAAGATGTTGGTATTAAACTACCAGGTCGGGGTCAGGTCTAATACCTGATCCCTAAATTATTGTTTTGATTCAGATTTTTAACTGGTGCAGACATGTATACTTTTCTAAAGCCGACTGTCGGCTTTCAATATGGAGGTGATACACGCGGCTGAGGAGCCGCTGATCACTTCCACAACTGCTGCGATGTGCCCTGCTGACCCTCCACTCGCGACCTTCCCCCACCCCCGCCATGTTCACCAGGGTCCCCTGTTCCACCTGCAGGCCCGGTGCGGTCATGGTGGGTGTCGCTTGGAAGGGCGGCAGGAGTCCCAACGGACCTCCATGCACGGAGCCTCCTTCCTATGTCACTTCCTGGTCCTGAGTTGTCAATCAATGGGAATAGTGCCCGATGAAGCGGCTAATAGAACACAGATAGTGTTCTATCAGCTGCAGTGGTGTACTGAGGAGACATCCAGGGTTCTGGATGTCTCCTAAAGAGAACCTGTCACCTATATGCTATAACATAGGGGGCTATTGGTCCCCTATGTGATAGCAATAAAGTCATGTAAAATAAATAAATATATATAGATTCAAAAAAGCTTTAAACATTTAAATAGACACAAAAAAATAAATAAACAAATTAAACCCCCCCCCCCCCCCATCCCTCCCACACACACATACAAAAACACGTATTAGGTCACCTACGTAAGAAAATGGCGATTTCCCTACACATGTCATATATCATCACGCACGTTAGAGTAATAATTTTAGCACCAATGTGCCAGGTAACTCTAACTGGTGACCTTTAGGGGCTTGTAAAGCATTGCCTATGAAAAAATATAGGTGTCAGAGAATACCAACTAGCCGTTTGGCTAATAGAAATGTGCATGTCAGAAGACGTTTGGCTAATAGAAATGCACAAATGCACGCATGAATGTTCAAAGAACAGGCTCATGCACGATGTATCTTGGCGCCAGAGGGGCTATTTAAGGATGCTTCTGCCTGTGCTCTATGCTGACTAGTCTTCAGCTTTCCTGGTGTCCTGTGTACCTCCAGTGTGTTCCCTTGGTTGCTGACCCGGCTTACTCCTGACCTGAATTCGGATCTGTGACAGACCTAGCCAGGACACAGGCTTTTTGAGAGGACTAAATGCGAGCCTCTTGCCAACCGATTATGGGCCCTGGATTTTAAGGGGCACAGGGTGAATGAGAACCCCACTATAATCTGTGCTTGTCAGATTCAATTGCAGGGTTAATTAGCACATACAACAATAGGTGAAATACTCTTTAGAATCTGTGTCAAGATAGACTGGACTAATTTGCATTATACATGACAACAGACAGGTGGCTGGAGTTGATGATATTAGCATCTAACATGTGTGAAGCTCGGTGACAACAAGTCTGACCTGTAGTGAAATTCTGATGGGCACAGAGTTACATTGGCTGCTTAAAGGGATTAGTTAATTAGCTCATGTTAATTTGTTACAGGAGTAAAATGAGCAGGAGGGGGGGGTCTCCTCTTCTACTGTATATAAATACTTGTCGGTTTGGTTCTAATAAAACAGTCCATGCTAGCACTAAGCAAGTCTTGTCTCGTTTAGTGCTTGGGAGCGGTTGGAATATCTGAGATCCATATTCAGACTGGGAGGAAGTGGTATATGATGAAAGCACACAAGAGGAGTGTGGGAGCGTTTCGTCACAGGATCCTTCTTCTGTCTTGTCGTTTCTGACCCGGCTTGTTCCTGACTTTGGCTCTGCTCCTGGTTTGGTACCTCATTGCCTGCCTGTTGATGATCCTGGTTATCTGATGACCATGTTCCTGCCTCTGATCCTGACTTACCGCCCCGCTTGAGTGTCTGCACGGCTGTCTGCTGCTGCAGTTCTGCACCACGCTGAGCGTTCCTGCTTTAAGTCTGCTGAGAGCTCTGACCAGCCACACACCCTGGCCCCGCAGCGCAAGTGGGGTGCTTCCTTAACCTCAGCTAAACTGCTGTGCACAGCTACAGTTCCAGATCTGCTAATTCTCCTGCTGCCTTGGAACTGCATCTCCTGCTGCAAGTTCCCTGACTTACATCTGCAGGCACTCGTGTTCCTCCTGTCTCTTGGCGCCCTCTGTTTCACTTCCAGTGGGGCCTGGTCTGGAGATACGAGAGAGGCTGACCTCGTCATTTCAGTCTCTGCTCAGGTACTGAAATTTGTGCCGTTTCACGGGTGCACGCAATTTTAAGGTTTGACATTCTGGGTATCTATTTACTTGGTACAGCCTTTTATATTTTACCATAGAATTGGGTATTAATTGCATTTATGTGCCCAAAAATGTACTTTTAGTGTATTTTTCACAGAAATTTGGAGTTTCATAAACCATTGCGCCAGTATCGTATAACACAAAACACTGGAACTACTATTTTATTCTCCGGGGTGTCTGCTTTCAGAAAATATATGATTTTTTTTTGTGGGTTTTAAGTAATCTTCAGTTCTAAAATCATTTTTAAAACATGTTAAAAAATGTTTAAAATGGCTTTGGGACTTTAGTGATAAAAATACCTGTCTTCCAATCCCAAACACTGCGCCCTCTCTCCTACCGGGCGCAGCATGGAAGATTCGGTTTGCCTCACCTGCCAGCTGCCCGTAGCCAATGAGCGTACGTGGGGAATGAACAACTGGGGGGGCATTACACATTGCCATTGTGAAAAGGAGGGGGGTGGTGGGAAGACGATGGAGGGGGGGGGGGGCGGAACCTTTGCCTAAGTAAACAAAAATCTTTTGCACCGGCCCTGGATCAGGGACACAGTAACTGGTGTGGCAGTGATTAGGGACAATATATGACTGGTACGGTGGTGATCAGGGACACTGTATGATCACTTTAAAAGGCAATCTCCAACACGGTTCAAAGGTTTCATTCATGAAACCCTGCTTACTACTGTGATCACTCTGATTGCTCACAGCGATCATATGGTACCAGGGCCACACACAGCAGCAGGTACCATGATCGGTATTCGGCTGTTTCCATCGGACTAAAAAGATATTGCGCTGCATGCCCTGGGGGCAAGAACAGGGTGCACTTCTGAGAGGAAGAACGGATATATTCTCCCGAAACTGGGAAGCACCCGCTTGGCCAATGTACATAAATGTGAAAGCAATTTAAAATTCCATTTACACCAATGCAGGCACAATATTGCGTGCGTGATTTTACGTGATGTCACATTTAGGGAAAGCCTATTCATTTTAATGGACTGCCATACACACAAAAAAATCACACGGAAGTAGCACATGACCATTTTTAAAAAAATGCATTGTACTTCATGGTGCATTTGGGTGCATTTTTTTGTGCATTGCAAGAAACTTGCCTAAGATATTTGCTCACTCAAAATACTTTTTTAACAAGCAAAGTAAAAAGTGACAAAGATGCTCGTTAAGGTCTTCTGAGACTTTGTAACACGTTGTAAATAGTTTTTCACCAATTAAGGATACATTCTCCATAATAGAACAATCCCTATGCTGTGTATTTGCCAAAGTGAAACATGGCCAATATCAGATACAGTATAATTAAGAAAACAAGGCTTTTGGAGGTATAGGGAAAAAATAATTCTATATATATATATATAATATAAACACATATATAATATAAACACATATATATATATATATATATATATATATATATATATATATATATATATATATACTGTGTGTGTATGTATATATGTATGTATGTATATATACATATATATATATATTTTTTTTTTTTGAGTTTTGAGTTTTGGATAGAGTCTGTGTGTGTGAGTTTGATGTGTACTATTGTTTATCGCAAGGTACATACAATATATGTAGAATGAATGCCGTTTGTGAATCGCTGGACAGTGATTACTTTTTCTGTGTTTTTTACCCATATACTGGATAAGGAAAGTCAAATGTTCACTTGCATGAGTTAAAAGGGTTTCTAACGCCTTCCTTCAGCTTGCCTGTGTGCAAAGAACGTAAATGGTGGACTTTTTAAAAACATTATAGCATACAAAACATAGTGTTTGCCATTTAATATTTTTTCCAAAGCTTGTCCATTTTACCAAAGTAAAAGTTTGATGAGATTTTAAAGAGACGCTAGGTCGGTTACCATAACATTACCTATGCCATTCGCAGTGCTGCCTTAGGCTGGCCATAGACGGTTCAAATCTCGACCCTTTCACCCTTTAATAAAGAAATTGTCAAAAACTGTCTCTGTGTTTTTATTACTTTTTGACACTTTTCTGGTGAATGGGTACTCATTCACATGTGGGGGGCAGATCTGGGGGCCCCCTTGTTAAAGGAGGCTTCCAGATTCCGATAAGCCCCCTGCCACAGACCACCACAACCACAGCCCAGGGTTATGGGGAAGAGACCCTTGTCCCCATCAACGCAGAGCCCCCCTGCCCCAAAGCCCCCCCATGTTGAGGGCATGTGGCCTGGTATGGTTCAGCAGGGTGAGCGCTCACTTGTCCCCCCTTTCCTGACCTGCGAGGTTGCATGCTCGGATAAGGGTTTGGTATGGATCTTGTTTTTTTTTTTGGCATGGAATTCCCCTTAAATCCATACTAGACCCAGGGGGACCCCACACAGTATTTTTCTTTATTTTTCTTTCAATATCCGGGTGCTGGCAATTGCAACCACGAGTCAATAGAAATGTAATTTTTGCTGCAGCATGTTCTATATATGCTACAGATGCATCACTTTGCAGGCAGATTAAGGGGATACTATGCACTATATTTAAAGGAATTTTTCATTTTTATTGTTGCACTTTAACCATCAATAAAATCACTGCTCCAGAAAAAAACTATCATTTAAAAAAAAAATTTGTATTGATACATGTCCCATAGGACAGTACCCGGACCCCCATACCCCTTTTATGGCCAGTTACTTACATATAAGCCTTCAAAATGGGCACTATTTATTTCTCATGTTCACCTCCCATAGACTTTAATGGAGTTCGCTGTTCGGGGGGGTCTAAGACCCATCTCTATTAGAGAAGACTATAGAAGACTATAGATCTATAGAAGACTCTTACAAAACTGGTCTTCATGTATGAAAGTGTTAGGCCTTCACTGCAGAGTTCAGTGTTTAGCACTATTGTGTCACAGTTATTGTACCCTGCACTGCATTACTGAATACTGTATACAAACATTGTAATGCTTCAAACCCACCATTTTTCACCCAGGCAGCTATACGTTTTATTTAAACATATCATGAGCATAATAATCATTTGTGCCAGCAACAAGGTTTGCCAAGTGTGCCTGGGAACACCCTAATCCCCCAGTGTGGTGCAGATTCCCCTTGTTTAGAATCCTGATATTTCTCCAAAGCCCCCTAACAAGGCTCCTAAAAAAAAAGTAGAAAAAAATTATAAAAAAATAAATAAAATGGTAAAAAATTATAAAAAAAATAAAATAATAAAAATGAAAACTACTGACACTTCCCACTGCCCTACTGACACTACACATGTACACACACACATGTGTGTTGGAGCTTTGAGGTGCACACCTTAATGCAATAGGCTGTGCACACTTATGAACAGGAACGCTGCACATTGAAATGCAATATAATAAACCTTCCTTTATTAAAATAGCCAGCAGGAACTAGTTCTACTCTGATGTGTTTCACGCTAGGCACAGTGCTTTCCCAAGCATTCTTTAAGAAATCACTGTGCCTGGGAATTATTTAACAAGTATTTGTTGTGGATTTGGTGCTTACAAGGGATATTTCAGAACACATTTATCACACTTGAAAACAGGTTTTCATACCCAAAAATAAAACAGTAAGTACTTTATTCCATAACTCTGAAACCTTAAAAGAAACCCGTGAGATTTATGGAAGCTGCTCCCATATCCTGTGCCTCTTACAAAAGTCCATCCAGTTCAACCTACAGAGGAAAAAAAAACACACACACAAATGAAACACCTCCATATACACTATTCTTTACCCAAAGTTTATCCAGAGGAAGGCAAAAAGAAAACAATAAAGCTAGATCCAGTTTCCTCCAGTGGGGTGGGGGGGGGGGATTATTTGTTCTGATCCCCCTAGAGGGAGGCAGATTTTCCCTGGATCAACTTTACCTGTAAATATTGATATCAAGTTTTTTTATGTACATTTAGGAAAGAATCCATGGGAAACAATCTACTAAGCTGGCCAGGACCAGCTCTTGAGGGAGTATTTTCCAAATTTCTATAGCTCTTAATGTGAAGGTTAAATCTCTTTTCCTTTAGACGTAAAGAGTGCCCCCTTGTCCTCTATGATGACCTTAAAGTGAACAACTCAACACCAAGTTCACAATATGGACTTATGTATTTGTACATGTTGATCATATCCCCCCTTATTCTCCCCTTCTCAAGAGAGAATAAATTCAGTTCCTTTAATGTTTCCTCATAGCTGACTTCCTCCATGCCTCGTATCAGTTTGGTTGCCCTTCTCTGCATTTTCTTCAGTTCCCCCAATATCCTTTTTGTGAACTGGTGCCCAAAACTGAACTGCATATTCCAGATGAGGTCTTACTAATGATTTTTCCAGGGGCAAAATTATATCTTTCTGGAGTCTATACCTCTTTTAATACAAGAAAGGATTATGCTCACTTTTGCAAACCACAGCTTGGCATTGCATGCTATTATTAAGCTTATGATCTACCAAAACCCCCAGATCCCTCTCCACTATTGACTCCCCCAGTTGTACTCCCCCTAGTATGTATGATGCATATTTTTAGCCCCCAAGTGCATAACTTTACACTAATCAACATTAAACCTCATTTGCCGCATAGCCGCCCAATTAAACAGTGCATTAAGTTTGGCTTGAAGGTTGGAGACATCCTGTAAGGACATTATTCCACTGCAATCTGGAAGGTTTAGAATGTATTTTAGCCAATGTGTATATACCCCCTCCCTTTTCTGCAGAAGTCCTTAACACCCTAGCAAGTTTTCTGGCCCGTCACCCTAATGTTCCAGCTCTCATAGTGGGCGATTTTAATAACTACTTAAACTCCCAACTTGATAAACTCTCAATGACTCACCCGGATACAATTCAGGATGGGCGGCCTGACACCATTTGCCAATCTATTGACGGGGATGGGACTGCATGATGTCTGGCGCCTAAAAAACCCACAAGTTAAGATGTATTCCTGCCACTCATCCAAATATCTAACCCTGAATCTCCTCCCCATGATCACTGATCAAAAATCTGAGGTGTGGGCGCCACAACAACTATATATACTACATAATTCCCCACAATGGATCCTGCAAAGGTGTTTCACTCTGATCGAAACCATATTCAGAAGCCTCCTTTGTAATAAAAAGATTTCTAGAATAAAACTGTCTACACTGCAGTACAGTAAAGACCGGGGGGCTGGCGGTCCCTAATATGCCACTATATTTTCTTGCGCACAACTGCAACATCTGGATGGCTGGGGAGAAGTAGATGTCACAGATCCTACTCATAGCATACTTTTCCAAATCGCAGCTGACTTACCCGCAGCCTCGCATCTTGAGGCAGGCGTCCCCCAATACCCCAACTCAATGCCAACCGTAAACCTGCTGACAAAAATATGGGGCCTTGTTAAACATAGTTTGAATATGAGGGGCTTCACAATATACACCCCAATATGGCATAATTCTTGTTACCCGGAACTTCAAAAAATAGAGGGGTTTCGGTCATGGGAGGCTAAGGGCATTAAGTATATATCACAACTTTATTCACAGACCATATTTAAATCCTTTACGGACTTGCAGGAGGAGTTTAAGCTGTCGAGACACAACTTCTACAGATACCTCCAACTCCGGCACACGGTGCAAGCACAGACACAATTCACTAGACTGGAACAAGTAGAGCACCCAATAATAACCTATATCCTTACTGCACAGAACAAAAAAGGCATGATCTCACAAATATATAACACACTCTTAGCCAGATTGCAGGATGCAGCAAAACTTCCATGCAGACATAGATGGGGGCAAGACGTGGGAGAGATAAAGGACGAGGACTGGGAACTGTGTCTACAGTCCCTGCCAGTCATTTCAGTGTCTCCATCATGTAGGCTCTCTCAACTCCTCATTTTACATAGAACCTACCGTACCTCGGTGCTGCTCCACAGAGGGGGCAGGAGGGACTCTCCTCTGTGCCCCAGATGTGAGGGGGCTAACAGAGACCTTATACACCTGCTGTGGCGATGCCCAAAACTTTTCAGATACTGAAGTGAGGTGACTGATACCATATCAGCCATAAATTGGTCCACTGTTCAGCTCCACCCGATCACATGTTTGTTGGGTGCGGTAGACAAGGAACTTTTTGTCCCTCCAACAAATATAGCTGTATCAAGACTGCTGTATATTGCACGCAAGCAGATAGCTTGTCTATGGTAAACATCTCATAGCCCAACCACAAAACAGTGGATTGAACAGGTTAACAACACGATAATCAAAGAAAAACTGGCGTATCAACACAGAAATTTGGTCAATAAGTTCTATAAAATTTGGCAGCCATGGCTGGACACCCCGGGCATGGCACCCTCTCAGTTAGTGCTGGACAGATTACTCCAGATGTAACCCACTAAACATCTAAAAGCATTGTTCGACTGTCTGTACCATATCAAGATACTATACAGTATTGGGATGGCTTGGGGACACAGAGACCATTTTCGATACCATCCTCTTTGGGGTCCAACTAGCGGGTCAGCCTGCGATGACTCAACCGATTCCCGGTGGTGAGAGAAGACATTAGTTTGGTTCACCTTCCCGTTGGAAGGTTGATGGTTCAATTACAGTTTCTATGTTTTGTTTAGGAATACCAATGTGTCAGGTACATTACGAGAAAAATGTATGGAACTAAAAGCAGTGATGACAAATGCATAATTTAAATGTATTGTTAGAAATATCAGGATTAAGTTCCATGCCATAGACCAACAAATGAATATAATACTGATGTTAACTGATTTCCTGTAATACCTCAATGTCTATGTTTACAATGTACATCTGTTATTATGACACAATAATAACTTTTCTGATTAAAAAAAAAACTGGAGATATGTAGAACTCTTCCTCTGCAGAGATTATATATGGTATATGCAAAAGAAATAATGGAAACCCATAGCGTAATCCTATTTAGTTAAAATATGATATAAAATGCAAAAGCCAAGTGGCCGCTTACATGTGGCTTTTGCATTTTTATATCATTGGTTTTGAAATGACAGAACTCACTTTTTTTAGAACACGTGGGTGGATGCCATCTGATCCTGGTGCTTTATTCACCTTTATTCTGTCTTTTTATTTCTGGACCGTATACGTTTTGAGCTTGGTTCATTCAGTGATATGTCAGTATCATCCCCATTATGGACTTGAGCTCCCTCATGCTCCTTGTACACACTGAGAAGAAGGTATATAATACATTTGTCTTCTCCCTCTTGGCCACTAAATTCCCTGGGAGGCCTCATTAGCCAGTAAAGGGTCAAAAGGTGAACAAAAAAAAAAAAAACATGACTTTGAGAGTTCTGGTTCTCATTAGTTTTGGGGCTACTAAGACTCTCAGAACATAAAGTGGAGGGACACCAATTTGTTATACTATCAGACAGGTTAATTTTTACCTCACATTTAACCCATCAGCCTGAGCCTAAATCCTAAAATTCACTTTAGACACTAGCTGGACAGTATTACTATAAATATGTATGTGCTACCAATAAAGATCTTATTATATATTGAAACATATTCATACCAACTGAGGTTTTGCTTATAATGAGCACATAAGGGGATAAACTGAAGTGACATTTCATAATTGCTATACAATTATCAATTTTTTTTTTATCTGATTGCTTAGTTCATAGGTTTCTGGCTGTCATTAAGAAGCCCCAATTACTAAATTATTTGCCAGTTGCTCCGGTATTTGTCAGCATTTTGCCCTTCTTTCTAATAAATGAAAACTGTCAGAATGAGAGTCGAAGAATTTGACAAAGAGGTAGCATTCAAAACCTGTTCAAAGAATATTGCTCCAATTATGACATCATATATTGTTTTTGGACGGCCATGCAATAGTAAAATTAGATATAAACGAGCAGTTAAAGTGTTACTAAAGCCTAAAAATTTTTTACCTTAATGCATTCCTTGCATTACGATAAAAAATGTTTATGTAGCCGTATGCCCCCTCACCCCTCATATTTACCTGAGCCCTCTTTTGAGCCAGCATTGTGCCCATTTGTAGTGGCTCTCGCCATGGCATCCACAGAACTTTTTTTTGGGGGGGGCATCATTTTAAGGTCACCCATGCTCTGCCCTGCCAATGCCATGAAGGGGAGGGGCTTAGTCATTATCACATAAATTGCAGGCCAGGGTCCCACATATAGATGCCCCTTTAGAGCAGGCCAGGCCAGGGCAGGTCCCCCATAGAATAGACTTTTTTTACCTCACTGGGCCCATCAATGCAGCCTCACAGTACCCATCAAATGCAGCCTCATCAGTGCCCATCAAATGCAGCCTACCAGTGCCCATCAAATGCAACCTACCAGTGCCCATCAAATGCAGCCCCATCGGTGCCCACCAAATGCAGCTTATCAGTGCCCATCAAATGCAGCCTCATCAATGCCCATCAAATACAGCCTCACTGCGCCCATCAATGCAGCCTTACTGTGCCAATTAAATGCAGCCTCACCAGTGCACATCAAATGCAGCCTCACTGGGCCCATCAATACAGCCTCACTGTGCCCATGAATGCAGCATCACTGTGCCCATCAAATACAGACTCACTGTGCCAATCAATACAGCCTCACTATGCCCATCAAATGCAGCCTCACTGTGCCCATCAAATGCAGCCTCACTGTGCCCATCAATGCAGCCTCACTGTGCCCATCAATGCAGCCTCACTGTGCCCATCAAATGCAGCCTCACTATGCCCATCAATACTGCCTCACTGTGCCAATCAATGCAGCCTCAGTCTGTATCCATCAATGCAGTCTCGGTCTGTGCCCATCAATGTAGACTTGGGATGTACCCAAGTACTTTTTTCTGCCAGTAAATACCTTATACAGCCCACTTCCTGTTTCTTGTCTGGTCAATAGCCTAGGCTCTCTCAGAATTTGCCAGGAAGGGAGGGGGATGAGTCATAAGAGGGCCAATGAGAGCTGCAGGGCTGGAGGTGTGTCTCTGTGTAAATCCAGAAAGTGAACAAGCAGCAGCTTCAGCTGCCCACAGTTAAAATGGTTGCAGCCAGACTCAGTGGAGGGAGATTTCTGCAGCATATTTGGCAAGTGCAGAAGCACAGTATATATAATATAATATGCAAAGTGGTTGAAGGGTAGCTTCGGAAGGGCAAAGATGTTTTTATTACAAATTATGTGAGCAGACAGTTCCTCTTTAAGAGATTCCATGACACTGGAAACAAAATAAAAACATGGTTTTCTTGTCTGAACATAAGAGAACCTGTTTATTTTATTTTTATTCTGTTCCTTTACAAAGTGTGAATACATTGTTATAGTCATTTCCTCTGAGGTTGTTATGTGTTTACATACTACTGGATAGGAAAGAGAGGTTCACTGTCTGATCATCTCCTACTGTGCAGCACAGTGGTCAACTGATTAGTACTGTGGCCTTGCAAAGCTGGAATTTTCAGTTAACTGTCAGCATGCCAGTATTCATATTCTATCTGTATTTGCCTGGTTTCTGCCAGATGCTGCCCTTTCCTCCTATGACCCAAACACATACTATTGGATTAAAGCGGAGTTCTGCTTAAAAAAAAAAAAAAATTAAAAAACAGCAGCTACAAATACTGCAGCTGCTGACTTTTAATAATCGGACACTTACCTGTCCCAGGGTCCAGTGATGCGGGGGAACAAAGCTCCACTTGTCTCCCCCTCCTCTCCGCGGTGTCGGCATTGTAACTTAGTGCGCCCGGCTGTGGTTTCACAGCCGGGCACCTATTGTGCATGCGCGCAATCATCTGGAACCTGTAACGTGTCCCAGATGATTGGAGGGAGAGGGAGAGGTGATCTCCCTTCCAGTGCTACAGTGCGCCGGGAGGAAGTGGGAGCTGGGACCCTCTAAAAAGAGGGTATCTGTTCCCCCAGCAAAAAAAAGACATGCCAAATGTGGCATGTCAGGGGGTCACCTCCCTTAAAGTTCCATTTTTGGGTGGAACTCCGCTTTAATTGTATTCTGACGAGATAGGCAGAGAGATTGTGAAATAAGACAAATATATACCATGAAACCTTGGTGTTAGAAATTTTGAGTTTATTATTATTTTGAGTGATAAAAGTTTCTGAAAAATATATGAAACACAAGAATGTTATAATGTAATTAGTGTTAGTCTCTGAAGGTTACAGGACAGAGGACAGAGAAAAGTAATTTAGCTGTGTAGGTATTTCTATTCTGAGTTACTATGTCAGGACAATTGGTGGAGTTATGCAACTTATCTATAGACTGAAGCCATATAAATCATATATGCAAAAATGGGTGTTACTCTAGGACAGTGATGGCAAGCCTTGGCACCCCAGATGTTTTGGAACTACATTTCCCATGATGCTCAACTACACTGCAGAGTGAATGAGTATCATGGGAAATGTAGTTCCAAAACATCTGGGGTGCCAAGGTTTGCCATCACTGCTCTAGGATATGCATTATGAAACAGTATAAGAATTGAGGAAGTTGGGTAGAGAGGTGGGAAGAGAGGGAAGGAACCAGTGGCGGAACTACCAGGGTCGCAACAGTCACACTTGCGACTGGGCCCTGGCAAATCCCGCCACTGTAAGGGGGCCCCAAGACCGCACAAAAGACTTCCGGTCCGGCACCTGGTGTAGCGTCTGCTGGTTCTCTCACCTTCCGACACTTGGCTCCAGTGACTGGCTGGCAGCTTGTTCGGGTGTTTCTGTTCCCACACGCTGTGATTACACTGTACGGCATCTATCCCCCCTTCCTCCCCCCTCTTGCCCACCTCACACTAACACACGGACTGAAGTCCCCTCCCCCTTTTCCTTGGCTCGGATGTCACAGACAGGAGAAGGAGGGGGAGGAGAATGGACACAGCATCAACAGAACGGGACATGCTGATCTGAGGTTTGTACTGAATCTTAATGCTTGGCACTTGCAGGAGAATGAGACACAGTGAAGGGGCAAGTTGTCAAAGAAGAATAAAAGCAGTGATTGGGGGATAAGAGAATGTTTTATGTGCTAGGGGGCACTTTGGGAGGCGAGAAAGCTTGTGATGGGGGGGTGGGGGGGGGGGAGATTTTTGACTGCAACTATTCTTCTTTGATAACTTGCCCCCTTCTTAAAAGACAAACTGGCTGCTATTGAGGGGACAATTGTGGTGTCTGGGATCCTGGGCACCTTGATAGAGATTCAGGGCAATTTCTCCAGGTACCTATGCTAGTGCCCCCCTGTCAGGCAAGTTAGTGGAGCCAAATGCCTGAACTTTTTTTTGGCACTGGGCCCCAAGATTCAGGGCCAGTTCACACCGCAAATCACATAGGAACGTGCTGTGCGTTCCTTTGCAATTCACATGCCTTGCAGGTGCTGTGTGATTTCAATCCTTTCATTTTAATGAGCTGTCGGTCTGCCCTAAGAGCCGTGCATGCGCTGCTTTACAAAATGCAGAACTGGATCGCATGCTACTGTTGATCAAACATTCTGGTGCAGGCAAACACTGCATTTGCCACCTGCATTTGGGTAGTCATTAACCCCTTGCCACACACAAACCTTGCGCCCCCTTCACAGTTACCAGCATCTAACCGAAAGCTCCCGATCGCTGCAAGCGATCAGAAATTTTCAGATCACATGACTGCCAGGAGGCACAGCATGAAGAGGTTAAGTTGACACCCAATACAGATCACTGTGGCAGTTCCTTTTGAATGCAGTGTGGGAAATGCACACAAAACGCAGTTTTCCCTCACAACATTCTGATATAAACAGACCCTTAATCCGGATACACAGGATTTCATTTGTATCTCAGGAAATCCTACTACCCAAATCCCCCTTCTCAGTACACCCCCCCCCCCCCCCAAACACAAATCATCTCCCCTTCTAATACAAATCCATACTTCCCAACTGTCCTGGTTTTGATGGGGTTTGTACTGAGAAGGGGGATTTGGGTAGTAGGATTTGTGACAGAACTGGGGAGAGTACTTATGTGCTGGGAAAGAGGATTTGTGCTGGGGAGGAAAGGGGGGGGGGGGCAGATTTGACCCAGGATGAGGGGGGTGGGGGTTCTGCTGGAAGGAAGGACCTGCAGGAGAGGATCTGTGCTAGAGGTGGGGAGAGGATTTTTGCTGAGAGGGGGATTGGGTGGGGTGGATTTGTCTTGGGGGGATTTGAAGAGACATCCTTCACGTTGCACCCCATCACAAGCACAGGCATAATGTGAAGGAGGTCCCAGCACAGCTGTGGACAGTAGGGGTGATGGGGTTGCGTTGTGGAGGGGAGAGGGTTGGCAGGTGGCAGGTGGACGGTGGAGTGGAAGAGCATCAAAAATCAAAATGTACCTTCACCTGTGTAAACAAAAATTCTTGCATCGGCTCTGCTGTTACTGATAACCGTCTCCTGACTTGGCCCCCCGCAACTCCACACCGCTGCTAGCCCAATGCTGCCAGTCCTGGGGTCGGCAACAGGTATGTTGGTTCTCCTGTCATGGGTGATGTGCTCAGAGTCCACTCACTGATCCTGTCAGTAACATCCTGTTTAAAAGCCTTTCAGAAAAAAATGCAGGTGGAACACAGTGGCGGGACTACCAGGGTCACAAAGGTTGCACTTGGGACTGGACCCTGGTTTTCTACCACCATGATGGCAGAAAGGAGGCTGCTGTGAGACCCTAAAAAAGGGCTACACAATGAGAGTAAAGGGATCCAGGCCCAGGACCAGAGGTCAGGGGGGCCCTTCATGGTTTCTTGCACCGGGGCCCTGAAAGTTGTAGTTACGCCTCTGGAAGGAACCCTACACTTTGGAGAAAGTAACATCTGATATCTGGATCACCCTTTGAGCTGCTGTTCATTTAATGAGAGCACTGTGGAATCTCTGGAACTTTTTATATGCTTATTGTGTTTTTCACAAATCACCATACCATATGTTGTTTTTTTTTTTTCACCAGACATCACTAAGCGCTATAACTTAACTTTTGCGCAAACCAATCAATAATTAAAAAAAAAATATTTAAAAAAATGCTAAAAAAATTATTTTTGCAAACCAATCAATATTCGCTAATTGCAATTTTTTTTACCAAAAATATGTAGAAGAATACGTATCGGCCGAAACTGAGGAAAAAAAAATGTTTTTTTATATATTTTTTGGGGATAGTTATTATAGCAAAAAGTAAAAAATATTGAATTTTTTTCAAAATTGTCGCTCTATTTTTGTTTATAGCGCAAAAAATAAAAACTGCAGGGGCGATCAAATACCACCAAAAGAAAGCTCTATTTGTGGGGAAAAAAGGACGCCAATTTTGTTTGGGAGCCACGTCGCACAACCGCGCAATTGTCAGTTAAAGCAACGCAGTGCCGAATCGCAAAAAGGGGCCTGGTCCTTTGGCTGCAAATTGGTCCGGGGCTGAAGTGGTTAAACCCCAGAGGTCTCCTCTGCCCTTGAAAACTCGGATTGGTTTGACCCAAAGCTTCCCTTAGCCGGCAATGGCCGGTAAACAACAGACAGAAACTGGAAATAACTAAATCCTTGTTGCTTCTAGTTTCTGACATCACACAGTGGAATAAATTACATCCATTCCTTCTACTGTGTCTCAAGAACAGGATACCACCAGACGCATCATTACCAGCCTCCTTGATTGCACGGTAGAGCCCAGTAAAGGTGGCGGAAGAGGGATGGGACTGAAACGTAATCCACAGCTCCTTAACCGCTCTGATTACTTTTACAAGACACAGAATGAAAAAATTATATCTCGGTCATTGCTGCAGCTGCAGAGATGACCAAGATATCACCCATCCTATCCAGCAACATACCGGTATGTCGCTGGATGGGAAGCTGTTATAGTGAAATTTTAGAATAAAGCCAACTAACATTAAAAATGCTTCCTCTACCCTCCTAACACATATTCTAACTAACCTGTGTAATAAAGATGTAGTGTGGAGAAAAAGTATTTGATACACTGCCGATTTTGCAGGTTTTCCTACTTACAAATCACATAGATCATCATAGGTAGTCTTCAACTGTGAGAGACGGAATCTAATGCCGCGTACACATGGCTGGAATTTCCGAACAGTCTTTTTCCGGCAATTCTATGCACTATAAGAATGATTATAGTGGCAGTTCTGCTGCTTGATCGTTCTTACAGGCGACGGGAGGGGACATCCCCCCTCCCGCCACCATTCAGTGCTTTTCTGGGCTCTCCCGTGCCATTAGAGACCCGGAGAAAAATCTGCCTCCACCAGATAACGATCATAGACATTTCTAGTGACCAGATGGTCACCAGTCATCCCTATGACCGTCGGAGGCCCGGGCGTGACGTTATGACGTCACGTCCGTGCCGCAGTTGTAAACAAAGCCGCAATTGTGGCTGGTAAGCATAAGATCGTGGATTTTTTTTCGATCTCATCCTTTCCAGCCTGGAGGAGAGATGTGGGGTTATTGACCCCGTATCTCACCATAAAGAGGACCTGTCAAGAACCATTCCTATTACAAGGGATGTTTATATTCCTTGTAATAGGAATAATAGTGATCATTAAAAATGTGAAAGAAAGTGTAAAAAAAAATTGCCCCTGTCCCCGGTAACGCGTGCTCAGAAGTGAACACATATGTAAACGCCGTTCAAACACATATGTAAACGCTGTTCTAACTACACATGTGAGGTATCGCCACATGCGTTAGAGTGCAAGAAACAATTCTAGCACTAGACCTCCTCTGTAACTCTAAACTGTTAACTGTAAAAAAAAAAATAAGCGTCGCCTATGGAGATTTTTAAGTACCAAAGTTTGGCGCCATTCCATGAGTGTGCGCAATTTTAAAGCATGACATGTTGGGTATCTATTTACTCGGCATAACATCATCTTTCACATTATGCAAAAACTTGCACTAACTTTACTGTTTTGTTATTTTTTAATTCATGAAAAAAGTTTATTTTCCAAATAAAGCGTTTGAAACGGCTGCCATTTTATTCCCTAGGATGTCTGCTAAAAAAACATATATAATGTTTGGGGGTTCTGAGTAATTTTCTAGCAAAAAAAAAAGACGATTTTTACATGTAGGAGAGGAGTACCAGAATAGGCCTGGTATGGAAGTGGTTAAAATGGATTACCTTGTTTACTTAGTGAAATAAGAATATTGGTAATTCAACACTAGTTTACAATTTAGAATGATGTCCCTTATAAAAACGTTATCAATAACTGAGAGGCAATCACATATTAATATTAAATATTCAACGGTGCGGACTATACTTCCTGTAGTCAGTAAAGCCTATACAATGCCTATGTGAACAGGTTACAGGAAAGCAGAGGAATGGCTCTTATAAATGTCAACCCTCTCTTTTCTGCTGCTCAACACACAGATGCATTGCAGAATAGTAAATAGAATGCTAGAACCTTTGACAGTAAGGAACTGTATGTAGCGGCCATAACCCCTGAGGGGCGGCCTTGACTTTTGGGCTTACCAGTTACCTCCTCTTGGCTTGTCAGTGAATGTCCAGGGGTTCCCAGGGTTAGTACTCAACCACTTTGGATGCTGACAAATAAAAAGTCCTTTTGAAGGTTTTTATTCTGCAGTGGTAACATCCAACATAACACAGTCTCAGATAGGAATAGAGGACAAGGGTGAAGAAACTCAGGCACCTTGAACTGCTGACATCCACTGAATGTCTCTAATCAAACCCAGTAGCCACCCGCAGCTGGGCGCTTCAATGCCGGATAAATCTCTAGCCAGAGGTATAGCGGCCTACAATGTGATCCGGAAACTTATAAAAGTCTCTGACACAGAATAAACTTGCAACCGAAGGTGAATAGGAACCTTTCTCACAGTACCTGGAACTTTCTCTGTCTCCTTGGTAGTACTGTGGAAGTGTGGATTCTTTAGTGTCCATACAACTCAGCTTCCAGGCTCTTACTGAGATGCCAGCTTGTTGGCCCTCCTCCGAAGAGTCCTCCCCTGGTCACTTGTATGAGCTGTGGTGCCCCTCCAATACTGAGAGCACACCAGGATGCCTTGAATCCTCCTTCAGTTACTGGGCCTCGGGCTAACCGGCTCCGAGACTCGGGAACAGACGGATCCTTAACCCCAGACCATGCGGGTCTATGGGGTTAGTCAAACTGACCATGCTTGCGGAACGGCAAGCGCTCCAAGGCCCGGGACCCCTTGCGGGGCTACCCCGGTCCAGAACCAGGAAGCAGGACTGCGGCCGAACCCCGAACATGTGACTTCAGCATTCCCCAGACTACACAGCGGGGCCAGACGCGCCCACTGATTGGCTTCGGGGAAGAGTGATACCCAAGACGTCCAACCAGGCCCGGTTCTAGGCCTGTCACTGGTGCCCCACTGCATCCATGACCAGGCAGAACCCTAGTACAGCCCAGCCAAACTGATGCCAAAGTAAACCTGTACAATTAACCCTCAGAACCCCATTACTGTTCTGAGGAAAGAAACTACATTTCCACTTGTAGCGCACACTTGTCAAAGTGTGACCGCTACATGTATTACAATTCAACCTGCTCTTACAGAGTTCTTGGTAAATTATAACTCTATTAACTCAATAAAAACAAATCCCTGAAGTGAGAAGGGAGGTGAGAAGTAGTCCTGTACAGTGGCGGGTGTTGTTTCTCTACAAGCAAGATTGTGCTGGAGGTACAGTAGAAGGAGAAGTGTGTCTATATATAAGCTGTATATAGTTTTGTGTCTCTGAATAATTCTACTATTTGATCAAGTGGGCATCCCATAATACCCTCAACCCTATCCAAGTTAAATTCCCCTAATAAAATACCAAAACAAAGCTGCAAGGAGTGATTCTTGACTCCAGCGTAATACTATAAAAAAAAGCACATACCAAAGATTGATCCACTCACCAGTCTGTTTTTAGGGCTTTGCTGCCCACATTTATATCTATGCAGGGGGTATATGCAGGAAAATAGAAAAAAAGCTCTCCACTGGTTTGCTCATAGACAAACTCTGTCACTTTCTTTCTGCCACTCTATTTTCGTCACAGAAAGGAATACCTCTCTAAAAATCAGGACTTTCAATTTGGTCAGGAATGGTGACAAGTCTGCTCACCCCCACCTCCCCAGAACCAGCTCCAGTGACCAAAAGTGACAGAATTCCACGTTGATCTCACATACACAAACTTTTTCTGGAGCTGGGTCTATTCCAGCCCAAACTCCTGGCCTGATGGGCCTATTTGCGGTATAGGTCTGAAAATCTCTACACAATGGAACAAAGAGCTGAGATTACCTGAAGTCCTTAAAATCAAAAGTCCAGCCGATGCTCGTTTGGCTGTACTTATGTGGATCACAGGAGTGCAATTCGTTCTGCACTCCTGTGACCCGTTTTCAGCAGAGAGCTGAAGTCCGTTCTCTGCTGACATTAAAGAAATCAGTCCAGGCACCACGTCATGCCGACAATGGAAGTCTAGACTGACACCCGGCTCAGCCTTTCAGTGAGCTGCTGAGAGCCTGAGCTGGGCACTCCCCCACAGCCCAGCACTCCAATGAGCGAGGAGGGAGAAGAGCAGAGAGCTGTGACTGATATTCTGCAGCTCTCTGCTCACAGAGCTCTGAAAACAAAACAATCACTGATGTTCGATCGCTCAGGTTTTCAGTGCAGAAGCGCCAGGGGACAGGTGAAGCATCTGACTGATGCTGCATCCACCTAGGTCTGCCACATTTTGCAATTAATTCACTGAGAGAGATTTGTAGTTCATTCATGGAGTTTTATCATTTCGAAGGGGACATAATGTGAAAAAGCGTTCCTTGATGTAATGATTTTCTTAATGTTTCAATAAATATTAATTCTGCGTTTTCGTAATACGTGCATATTTAAAATTTATGTCTACAGATCTGAGTCCTGGCTATGAAAATATTTTTGTAATTAATGCAAATCTGCAATGAATGTATCAAGAGTTCCCAGCAGACCTGAATCTCATGGGAAGTTTATGATTTTGGGTCTTTGTGTTATTTTCTTTTGCTCCCTTGTGGCGTACCACTTTGATGTATTACAAACTCTAAAATGCATCTGTACTTTCAGTTCCTTACTTGTTGAGTTGAGCAGAGCTGTCAAAAGAGAATGGAACTTAGGTGTGTTGTTCATAAAATTATCTGAAAAGAAGAAACTAAAAATCAACACAGCACAAGTTCAATGAAGAGAGAACCAGGGGTCATATACCTGTCCTGTGCTATTGTCCTTGCCAATATACAGTATGTGACAGCTTAAACGAAGGAGCAATTTGTATTAAGGCCTCATGCACACAGGGCGTTAAAAAAAAAAACAAGCTTCAACTCCACCAGGAAAAAGTGGCATAAAAACGTGTTTTTAGCTTTAGCGCCTGTGTTTTTAGCTCCTGACTCTGCCAGGAACACGTGGTCCCCCTATAGCATATTGATGGCCAGCCGGGACTCAACTCCTTCCGGGTGGACATCATATAACGTCCTTCCGATCACGCTGCTCTTGCGCATGCCCTGGGGGCGCACAGCGCGGCAAATCAGTGGTGAGCCGTGTCCCTCGGACACAGTTCATCACCGATCAGAGTAAGTAAAGAGCCAATGACATTGGCTCTATACCATGTGATCAGCGCTGTCTAATCACAGCTGATCCCGTGTAAACTAATGCCGATTATCGTAATTTCCTTTCCTCAGCGCTGTCACCGATAACCAGCTTTCCTGTGACAGCAGACATTTACACTGATAATCAGGGCACTGATCATCAGTGCCCTGATCATCAGTGCAGCCCCATAAATGCCAATCGGTGTCCTCATGCTCATCAGTACTGTCTATCAGTGCAGCCTCATTAGTGCCTCTTCAATAGTGCCCATCAGTGTAGCTTATCAGTGACACCTCATCAGTGCAGCCTCATCAGTGCCCATCAGTGCAGCCTATTAGTGCCAATTAGTGCAGCTTATTAGTGTCCTTCAGTGCAGCCTCATCAGCGCACATCAGTGAAGGAGTAAAATTACTTTGCAAAATGCTATAACAGAAACTAAACAAAAGGTTTTTTTTTTCAAAATTTTTCTTTTCTTTTTTTGTTTGTTTAGCAAAAAATAAAAAAACATTGGTGATTATTTACCACCAAAGGAAAGCTCTATCTGTCTCAAAAAGTGATAAAAACTTTATTTGGGTACAGTGTTGCATGACTGTGCAATTTTCGTTCAAAATGCAATAGCGCTGAAAGCTGAAAATTGGTCTGGGCAGGAAGGGGGCGAAAGTGCTCAGTAGGCAAGTGGTTAAGCTGCCAGTCAGAGTGTGTACAGTGTGACTAGTAAAGATGACATTGCACTCTGGTAGTGAGGGGGTTTCTGAGTGTAACTCCCTCCCTAGCGACTGGTGCCCCATTCCCAGGACCAGACCTGCCCCACAAAGCCCCTGTGTACTGTATCTAGCTTCATGTCACGGGGAAGAACATGTGAGAGGATCCTCGAGAGGATAGAATCTCAGCAAGCATCGGCTTAATTGTAGTAGCATGTCACTGAGTGTGAGGTGGCATGAAAGCTAGACTGGAGAGCGGGATACAGACTCCGTGGCACCCCTTTACAGTGCTGCACCATATAAGGAAGACTGTGTACAGTTAGTCAAGTGTAACGCTGTTGTGAAGTGGAGGAGACACAAAGAATTAATTGTGCCATGATATGTGCTCACTTCTAAATTGGAATGTCTTCCTAATGCATATTTCTCATGACTGCGGCCTCCGCCTACTTAGCTGGGCATTAGTGTGCAAGGTTTCCACAGTTCCCCTTTAGGCTAGGTTCACACTTACAGTGGTGTGAAAAAGTGTTTGCCCCCTTCCTCATTTCCTGTTCCTTTGCATGTTTGTCACACTTAAGTGTTTCGGAACATCAAACCAATTTAAACAATAGTCAAGGACAACACAAGTAAACACAAAATGCAATTTGTAAATGAAGGTGTTTATTATTAAAGGTGAAAAAAAATCCAAACCATCATGGCCCTGTGTGAAAAAGTGATTGCCCCCCTTTTAAAACATACTATAACTGTGGTTGTCCACACCTGAGTTCAATTTCTCTAGCCACACCCAGGCCTGATTATTGCCACACCTGTTCACAATCAAGGCATCACTTAAATAGGAGCTGCTTGACACAGTAAGGTCCACCAGAAGATCCTAAAAGCTACACATCATGCCGAGACCCAAAGAAATTCAGGAACAATTGAGAAAGAAAGTAATTGAGATCTATCAGTCTGGAAAGGGTTATAAAGCCATTTCCAAAGCTTTGGGAATCCAGCGAACCACAGTGAGAGCCATTATCCACAAATGGCGAAGACATGGAACAGTGGTGAACCTTCCCAGGAGTGGCCGGCCGCCCAAAATTACCCCAAGAGCGCAGCGACGACTCATCCAAGAGGTCACAAAAGACCCCACAACAACGTCCAAGGAACTGCAGGCCTCACTTGCCTCAGTTAAGGTCAGCGTTTATGCCTCCACCATCAGGAAAAGACTGGGCAAAAATGGCCTGCATGGCAGAGTTCCAAGGAGAAAACCACTGCTGAGCAAAAAGAACATCAAAGCTCGTCTCAATTTCTCCACAACACATCTTGATGATCCCCAAGACTTTTGGGACAACATTCTGTGGACCGATGAGACAAAAGTGGAACTCTTTGGAAGGTGTGTGTCCAAGTATATCTGGCGTAGAAGGAACACTGCATTTCAGAAAAAGAACATTATACCAACAGTAAAATATGGTGGTGGTAGTGTGATGGTCTGGGGCTGTTTTGCTGCTTCAGGACCTGGAAGACTTGCCGTGATAAAAGGAACTATGAATTCTGCTGTCTACCAAGAGATCCTGAAGGAGAATGTCCGACCATCTGTTCGTGTACTCAAGCTGAAACGAACTTGGGTTCTGCAGCAGGACAATGATCCTAAACACACCAGCAAGTCCACCACCGAATGGCTGAAGAAAAACAAAATGAAGACTTTGGAGTGGCCTAGCCAAAGTCCTGACCTGAATCCTATTGAGATGTTGTGGTATGACCTTAAAAAGGCCGTTCATGCTCGAAAACCCTCTAATGTAACTGAATTAGGACAATTCTGCAAAGATGAGTGGGCCAAAATTCCTCCAGGACGCTGTAAAAGCCTCATTGCACGTTATTGCAAACGCTTGGTTGCAGTTGTTGCTGCTAAGGGTGGCCCAACCAGTTATTAGGTTTAGGGGGCAATCACTTTTTCACACAGGGCCATGATGGTTTGGATTTTTTTTCACCTTTAATAATAAACACCTTCATTTACAAATTGCATTTTGTGTTTACTTGTGTTGTCCTTGACTATTGTTTAAATTGGTTTGATGTTCCGAAACACTTAAGTGTGACAAACATGCAAAGGAACAGGAAATGAGGAAGGGGGCAAACACTTTTTCACACCACTGTATGTTATGCCAGACAACGCAAGTGATTTGCACCGCATTCCTGTTCACATCACATGCAATATTTGTGCAATGTGAATTCAGCCATACAGTTTTTATGGCTGAAATTGCATCGCATTCGCACGAAAATGGTGCAGGACCCTTTTTTTTGTCCACACTGGAATCGGATCGCAAGGTTGTTCAGACCCATTTGATCCAATTCCACAGTTCTCACTGCGTTCTGCAAACCAATTTGGGGGTTTCATTAACTTTTTTTATTGACACCTACAGGGGTTTGCAGATGTCAGTGTGAACTGCCTGCGAGTCAGATGCAATGTGGGAACCCACACAGGAATCACTGCATCGCACCAATGTGAACCAAGCCTTAGGGTGCCTTATGCCCCGTCCACAAACAGAAACCTCCAGCCTGGTAGCAGTTTGTTTTATCCTCTCTTCTTGCAGAAGCTGCTCCTGGCCACAACAAGGGGGCTGAAAGAAATGCAAGAAGTAAACATTTGGGAATTGGGATTAATCAAAAGTCTATTTAACCACTTCAGCCCCAGAAGGATTTGCCCCCTTAATGGCCAGAGCATTTATACGGCACTGCATCGCTTTAACTGACAATTGCGCGGTCATACAACGTTGCACCCAAACAAAATTGACGTCCTTTTTTTCCCACAAATAGAGCTTTCTTTTGGTGGTATTTGATCACCTCTGCGATTAAATTTTTTTGCACTATAAACAAAAAAAGACAAAAATTTTGGAAAAAAAGCTATATTTTTTTACTTTTTGCTATAATAAATATCCCCCAAAAATATATAAAAAAAAAAACAAATTTCTTCCTCGGTTTATATATTTATTCTACTACATATTTTTGGGGGAAAAAAATCACAATAATGGTATATTGATTGGTTTGCGCAAAAGTTATAGCGTCTACAATATAGAGGATAGATTTACGGCATTTTTATTATAATTTTTTTTTTTTACTACTAATGGCAGTGATCTGCAATTTTTATCAGGATTGCAACATTGCGGCAGACAGATCGAACACTTTTGACACTATTTTGGGACCATTGACATTTATACAGCGATCAGAGCTAAATGTCACTGGCGGAGAAGGGGTTAAACACTAGGGGGCGATCAAGGGGTTAACTGTGTTCCCAGTATGTTCCAACTGTAGGGGGATTGGCTACCTAGGACATGACAGAGATCACTGCTCCCGATGACAGGGAGCAGTAGATACCTGTCATGTCACTAGGCAGAACAGGAAAATGCCTTGTTTACATAGGCATTTCCCCATTCTGCCTCTCCTTGCTGCGATCGCGGCCACTAGCAGACATCGAGTCCGCGGGACCCACAGGAACACTCCTGTGCCGCCACTGGTGCGGGCCCACCCGCTAGGCGGCTTACACGAAGGGACGTACGGTTACGCCCTTTTGCCCACCCGTGCCATTGTGCTGACGTATATCGGCGTGCGATGGTCGGGAAGGGGTTAAAAAAAGCACAAGTATAGCTGTAACACAGCCATACCTCTCATGCACAGATTGTGCCTGATTTGCTTTTTCCCCTACCCCTGAAGCTAGGGAATGACAGCTCTAAAACAAAATGCGAATGTATGTTCATTGATCATCAACCTCCCTCCATGCCATGAAAGTCTCAGGCACCCAGAAAGGGCATCAGAGCCTAGGATACATGGTGTGGGGTGTTAGCAAAAGGGGAGAAGTGGGGGGGGGGGCTACTTTCAGTGCCTGTGGAAGTGATCATAGTAAAGTTACCTAAATCACTTGAAAGCCGACAGTCAGTTGTAGAAGTGTAAATAAACTCTATAGCAGCCGGGAGTTTGTTTACAGGGCTGTAATGCTGCAATAAGCCTTATGTTAGCGGCAGCAAAATCACTAAATAACATGCTTGGAGGATGTCCTAAAGCTGTAAGTGGTATTACGGAACAGTTTGATTTTTTTACAGACAGCCTTAGGGACAGTGTACACTGGCAGCGCATGTTTGGTTCAGGAATATATTTTTTGTCTTTTACAATTAGCTTGACTTACTTAGAGCAGCAGCCTTTTTAATGTAGCTTTAGCAGCAACACATGCTTTTTCATCAAATGGTAATAAACCCACTTTGACTGGAAGATAGAAATTGGGCAGTAGACCACTGCGGCTGGCTATGTTCTCACTAATTCAAAACTGTCCTGTTGCTGCCAATTTCTATCAAGCTCTCATTAAAAATGAAGAGACTGCAGATGATACAACAATGTAAAATGTGCCAGTAGCAGGTCATTTTTAATATGGGAGCAATGGCTTAAATGTAAATGCAAAATGAGTTTGTGCAGCAAAAATAAGGAAAGCTGTAAAGCTAGCCTACACCTTCTGTGTACCACTCACAGCAAAATAATACAAACTATAATAAAAGTTGTGCTGTGCTTATAAAAAGAATAAACACCAAAATAATGAAATGTTCAATCTTCACCATTAATCGAGTAGTGCTCAAACTACATCAGAACAACATTCTTAAAATCTATATATCGTGTCAGAAATATGTGCCAAAAAACATCAAAAGTTATGCAGTGCCAAGAGATGCCTCTGAAGAAGTCCCCAATCAGGGACGTAGCACATGAGGGCGGAGCTATGGCGGTAACGTCATCACGAGTGGCACGTCTTAGCTCGGATGAGCAAGCGGCGATATGCAGTGTTTGTGAATGTTATTCCTGATCTCCATAACAGAGGATTTAACCACTTGACCACCAAAAGGTTTTACCCCCTTCATGACCAGTTTTTTTTTTACTATTTATGTAAACAAAAGCTGAAAAAAAAATATGTTTCCACTTTTCAAAAAGTAGAAAACATGCCTCTCAGCAAATACCTTGGGGTGTCTACTTTCCAAAAAGGGGTAATTTGGGGGCGTGTTTATACTGTCCTGGCATTTTAGGGCCTCCGAAAATGTTATAGGTAGTCAGTAAATCCAATGCATACAGTACAGTAATTAACACCCTGAAAGCCTAAAGGTGGTCATTAGATTTTGGTCCCCTGTACGTGGCTAGGCTGCCAAAACATCTCACACTTGTGGTATTCCCATACTCAGGTGAAGTAGCAGAATGTGTTTTGGGGTGTAATTCCATATATACCCATGGTATGTGTGAGAAATACCTCATTAAAATTACAAATTTGTGAAAAAAAAATGAGAAAAAAATGTTTTAATCATTTTATGAAAAGACTGGCAAAAAATAAAATCTTCCATGGATTCAACGTGCCTCTCAGCAAACACCTTGGGGTAAAAACAGAAACAATAATCTGTGCTAGCTGCAGTATAATCCAATTTTATAAAAGCAGCCAGCAATAATTTGTTGATTACAAATAAAAAAATGAAAATACTGATATGCAGTATAAACTATATAAAGTCCATAATAAATAGCTTTATTGAGAAATGTACTTAAAACATCAGATAAAATCAGGCATCAAAACAGATTAATTAAGATGGCCGCAGCTAGTAGCGTGCTTGCGTCATATGTCAAGTCCCGCCTAATGCATTTTCGTCATCAGTAGACATCATCAGAGGCCTTTTTTCGGATGTTTGTACTTTTCTCATTAAAGCTATTTGTTATCGTTTTAACATGCTTTATTATGGGATCCTTTATGTTTATCATTCTGCTGAGCCTCATTTAATCCAGGAGCTGAGTGCTTATATGGTCGAAACGCTGTTCACTTGAGTTCTCCTTGGTTTTGAAGCCTGCATAACAGCCCATGGATCTTTGATGTGAGTCGTCTTCACCAGATGTCCAGTGTTGAGTTAGTCCTGTGTCAGATGCTTATATGACCACTCTTTAACTTGAGGGTCCAACCCCTTTGGTAAGGAGACTTGCTAGAAATACTGTGGTGTTGTGTGTACCATTCACCCCACTGAAGCTGGTGTGGGGCTTTCATCTGTCTCTCCATTACCAAATGTATGGACTTTATATGTTTTACATAATCTCTGATAAGCGCTGCATATCAGTATTTTTAAATACCTTGGGGTGTCTACTTTCCAAAAAGGGGTCATTTGGGGGGTGTTTGAACTGTTCTGGCATTTTAGGACCTCTAATGCCGTGTACACACGACTGGACTTTTCGACAGCAAAGGTCCGACGGAACTAATCCGTCGGACAATTCAATCGTGTGTGGGCTTCGTCTGACCTTTTCTGTCGAAAAATCTGACAGACTTTAGTAATAGAACATGTTTTAAATGTTTCCGCCGGAACCAGTTCCTATCGAGAAAACCACTCGTCTGTATGCAGGTCTGACGGTCCAACAACGACGCAAGGGCAGCTATTGGCTACTGGCTATTGAACTTCCTTTTTCTAGTCCTGTCATACGTTATCGAGTTAAACAATCGGACTTTGGTGTGATCATGTGTAGGCAAGTCCATTTCAGCGGAACTCTGTCGGAACTCCATCGGAAAGTCCGGTCATGTGTACGCGGCATAAGAACATTATGCGTATGGCCAGCATTAGGAGTTTCTGCCACACTTCTAATATTGGCCACATAATAAATGTAATGTTGTTTTTTTCATTCAGCCTGTGGGCTGAACGAAAAAAAGAACCTAACAGATTCCTCCATTCACATCGATTGATGTGGATAAATAAATCTCTGCCAGAAAAAGTGTATGTTATGCCCAACATTAGACGCTTCTGCCACACATTGACCCACTCTTCTACTGTTGGACATACATGTGATGTTCTTTTTTTGTTTAGCCTGATGGTTAAATGAAAAAAGGAAAATAACAGATTCCTCATTCAGATCGATTGATGTGGATGAAAACATCTCTGCCAGAAAAAAAATTGAAAAAAGTATATGGCAAAGCATAGGAGCTACCACCCATAGTCCACTGCACACTCTTAATTCTGGGCATACCCATTCTGTTTTTTTAACTGCAGATGGAGAAATCTCCCCCTGCAGTACTGCAGGCACTGACGTATATGTATTCTGAGAGCAGCACCCTGCTGCTCTCAGAATACACAGATCAGCGTTGCAGCTGATTGGCGTTCCTGCAAAGCAAACAAAAGTTGACAATAACACACAGTAAAGATATAACATTAACTTAATCAAACAACTATTTTTTTTTTTTACTTTTATATTTTAAAAAACATTTTTTTACTTTTTTTGTAACTTAACTGTTCAGAACAATAACCTTTACAGTCTTTGATTTTAGGGTCTCTCAAAATGTGATAGACAGTTTCTAACTTCTATCTAACTTCTATCTTTAGCGACTGTGCTGTACCCTAATCTGTGCTGCGCTGTACTCTAGACTAATAGTCCACTACAGTGTGGTAGTGATGGAGGCAGTCCTTGATGCAGAGCCCAGGTTGGCCAAGACAGGGGGGACAGAAAAAATGGGTATCACGTCTTATGCCTCATTTACCATAGACATGACATCTTTTAATGGTGACTTTTGTGTTGGGGTAGGTGGGATGAAATCTGGAAAATGCCTCTCATGCAGCTGGCTAACTGCATCTGGGCTTTGGGGCACAGGGCCTTCTGGATACAAAAGGGCTGAGATGATCGCTTCCTGAAACTTTAGGAAGGATCCAGTTTTCAAAGGCACATCGTATTGAGCCAAGTAAAATATATAGACACTTTTTTGTACCAGTGTCTAGCTCTGCAGGAGGCTAAATACAGCTTCATCATTTGGTCATTAAAGTCTACACCTCTTATATTTAAATTATAGTCATGGACAAAGAGAGGCTTTTCAACAACACCAGACACAGTGTGAATTTGGACTGTTGTATCTGGGTGAATGGAAGAAAGGATGAATACATCACGTTTGTCTTTCCATTTTACTGCTAGTAACTCTTCATTGTGCAAGCAGGCTTTCTCCCCCTTTTTAAGTGGGGTGTTAAGGAGCCGTTAAGGGAAGCCACTGCAATTTTATTGCATGGTACCACAGCAGCCAATTTTTTTGAAGGATCAAATGTGGCACACTTGCATAAAAGTCATCCACATACGAAGGGTACCCCATATGGAAGAAGGGTGACAAGTCCCACACTATCTTACCACTGCTTCCCATTTAGTCTGGGCATTTGGGAGGCTCCATTTGATTGTCTTTTCTCCCATAGATTGCAATGTAGGGTTGGGTACAACTGGTTTTAGCAGGGGCCTCTTCACCATCGTCTGAGCTAGCTAGGTTCATATTCATATTCTGACAGTGAGGCTTCTCCTTCGCTCTCATCTGTCATGCTCAGAATCCTGTAGGCCTCCTCACTAGTGTATCCTTCTTTGGATATTTTGGGCAATAACTTTATACAGGCATACCCCACTTTTAAGTACACAATGGGGTTTATTTACTAAAGCTAAAAAGGGCAAAATCAGGCTCACTTCTGTATAGAAACCAATGAGCTTCCAGGTTTTATTACCAAAGCTTAATTGAACAAGCCGAGGTTAGAAGATCATTGGTTTCTATGCATAAGTGAGCTTGATTTTGCACTTTCCAGCTTTAGTAAATAAAGCCCATTGTGTACTTAAAAGTGGGGTATGCCTGTAGGTACCTAGTGGCAACTATAGAAAAAAGAGCTCCTGACTAGCACTCAGAAATTGCTTGAACGCTAGAAATAAAATGAACTGCTAGCTTTAGGCCTGATCTTTCTGACTCTAACATCGATACTGACACTAATACATCGGTCATCGATAATACTGTACACTGACACTGTACTAATGGCACTGGCTGGGTGACAGGGCAATCAAAGGGTTAACTGTGAAGGTCAATCAAGGGGTTGAGTGTGTCTAACAAGTGTATGCAAGTGTATATGTGCTGATTTTACTCACACAGATCTGAATTTCTTCTCTCCCTAAATGGAAAGGGCTCAGCGAGAAAGAAACCAGACAGATCCTGTGTGTCCTTTTTACACACACTGATCTGTGCTGTGATTGGCCACAGCCGATGAGCTAGTATACAGCCATAATCATTGGCTTTAACCTGATGACAAATTTGTGCTATGTCCAATCACAGCACAGGTCAGCAGGGGCTGCACACAAGCATGCCTGAAAACCGTGAGGAAAATGGCGACATACCAGTACGTTGCCGTGCCTGGCTGTGACACCCGCTACCAGTAATTGTACCATAGCTCCCATAGCTCCCTGATTTGGAACAAAGTCCCTCCTCATTTGTCCCTCATTTTGGTCTCATCTATATAGTTGTATATAAAATGCACTATTTATCTTTCAAAAAGTGTTTCCCAGTGCCAAACCTTTCATCCCATTTCTAAATTGCTGCATTGGTAAATTTCAAATGCCAGCATTAAGGATGGGCCCGGTGCTCGATGCATAAAGGAATAGTAGTGGTTAAAAAAAAGGACACTTGTGGGCACCTCGAAGAGCCATAATTGGCTACAGCAGGACGCCTGTAGCCAATATATTTTGTTCCCAGAAGCACCTTTTTTTGATATAATTTCACACTTGAAGTAGTGTGTTAGTCCCATACACAGAGCTCCTATATTTTGTTACAGAAGCACCTATAGGACTTGTAGTGTGTTCGTGGCACCACACAGAGCTATATTTTTGTTCCCAGAAGCACCTATAGGACTTGAAGTGTGTTAGTCCCATCACACACACAGAGCTATATTTTGTTCCCAGAAGCACCTATAGGACTTGAAGTGTGTTAGTCCCACACACACACAGAGCTATATTTTGTTCCCAGAATCACCTATAGGACTTGAAGTGTGTTAGTCCCATTACACACACAGATATATTTTCTTCCCAGAAGCACCTATAGGACTTGAAGTGTGTTAGTCCCATCACACACACAGAGCTATATTTTGTTCCCAGAAGCACCTATAGGACTTGAAGTGTGTTAGTAGGGTGTTAGTCCCATTACACACACAGAGCACAGAGCTATATTTTGTTCCCAGAAGCACCTATAGGACTTGAAGTGTGTTAGTCCCATCCCACACACAGAGCTATATTTTGTTCCCAGAAGCACCTATAGGACTTGAAGTGTGTTAGTCCCATTATACACACAGAGCTATATTTTCCTCCCAGAAGCACCTATAGGACTTGAAGTGTGTTATTCCCACACACACACAGAGCTATATTTTGTTCCCAGAAGCACCTATAGGACTTGAAGTGTGTTAGTCCATTACACACACAGAGCTATACCAGAAGCACCTATAGGACTTGAAGTGTGTTAGTCCCATTACACACACAGAGCTATATTTTCTTCCCAGAAGCACCTATAGGACTTGAAGTGTGTTAGTCCCATTACACACACAGAGCTATATTTTGTTCCCAGAAGCACCTATAGGACTTTGAAGTGTGTTAGTCCCATTACACACACAGAGCTATATTTTGTTCCCAGAAGCACCTATAGGACTTGAAGTGTTTAGTCCCATCACACACACAGAGCTATATTTTGTTCCCAGAAGCACCTATAGGACTGAAGTGTGTTAGTCCCATTACCCACAGAGCTATATTTTGTTCCCAAAGCACCTATAGGACTTGAAGTGTGTTATTCCCATTACACACACAGAGCTATATTTTGTTCCCAGAAGCACCTATAGGACTTGAAGTGTGTTAGTCCCATTACACACACAGAGCTATATTTTGTTCCAGAAGCACCTATAGGACTTGAAGTGTGTTAGTCCCATCACACACACAGAGCTATATTTTGTTCCCAGAAGACCTATAGGACTTGAAGTGTGTTAGTCCCATCACACACACAGAGCTATATTTTGTTCCAGAAGCACCTATAGGACTTGAAGTGTGTTAGACCCATTACTCACACAGAGCTATATTTTGTTCCAGAAGAACCTATAGGACTTGAAGTGTGTTAGTCCCATCCCACAGAGCTATATTTTGTTCCCAGAAGCATCTATAGGACTTGAAGTGTGTTAGTCCCATCTCACACAGAGCTATATTTTTTCCCAGAAGCAGCACTACTGTTCCCAGAAGCACCTATAGGACTGAAGTGTGTTAGTCCCATTACACACACAGAGCTATATTTTGTTCCCAGAAGCACCTATAGGACTTGAAGTGTGTTAGTCCCACCAGTGCCCAGAAGCACCTATAGGACTTGAAGTGTGTTAGTCCATCACACACACAGAGCTATATTTTCTTCCCAGAAGCACCTATAGGACTTGAAGTGTGTTAGTCCCATCACACACAGAGCTATATTTTGTTCCCTGAAGCACCTATAGGACTTGAAGTGTGTTACCCCCATCACACACACAGAGCTATATTTTGTTCCCAGAAGAACCTATGGACTTGAAGTGTGTTAGTCCACACACAAAGAGCTATATTTTGCTGCCTTTTCAGTTGGTAGACTCGGCCCCCCTTCCCAGAAGCACCTATAGGACTTGATGTGTTAGTCCCATCACACCCACAGAGCTATATTTTGTTTAGTCCCATCACACACAGAGCAGAGAAGCACCTATAGGACTTGAAGTGTGTTAGTCCCATCACACACAGAGCTATATTATGTTCCCAGAAGAACCTATAGGATGTGTGTTTGTCCCATCACACACACAGAGCTATATTTTGTTTCGCTGGACAAGTGTGTTAGTCCCATCACACACACAGGCTATATTTTGTTCCCAGAGCACCTATAGGACTTGAAGCAACACACAGAGCTATATTTTGTTCCCAGAAGCACCTTAGGACTTGAAGTGTGTTAGTCCCCATCACACACACAGAGCTATATTTTCTTCCCAGAAGCCCTATAGGACTTGAAGTGTGTTATCCCATCACACAGAGCTCCTCTATTTTCTTTGCAGAAGCACCCACAGGACTTCTACATCACACAGAGCTCCTATATATTCTTCTCAGCAGCACCCACAGGACTTCTAGTGTGTTAGTGGCATCACACAGAGCTCCTCTATTTCTTTGCATAAGCACCCACAGGACTCCTAGTGTGTTAGTGGCATCGCACAGAGCTCCTCTATTTTCTTGCAGAAGCACCCATAGGACTTCTAGTGTGTTAGTGGCATCACACAGAGCTCCTATATTTTCTTCTCAGCAGCACCCACAGGACTACCGACTACAATGGCTGGAAGACCGCCAAGGGGAGGCAGAGCGTGCAGAGCCAAGAACACAGGGCAGGCAGGCTCTGTTTCTAGTGGACGTGGCCGTGGACGTGGACGTGGTCGTGCATCGTCATCAGCACGTGGCCATGGGACACGCGCGTCTTTGTTTTCGGCAGCTGGACATGTGGAGCCGCATCATGCTGAAGGCTTGGTAGAATGGATGACCAAGCCCTCCTCATCCTCCTCATCCTCTCTCACCCAGGCTCAGGGTACTGACAGAGCATCATCAGCCACCCCTTCCCTAGACCCACCATGTCCTCCTGAGGAGTCCCCCGAACTCTTTGAGCACAGTGTTGGTACATGCTCCAGGAGGATGCCCAACGATTCGAAGGCTCGGATGACGATACCCAGCTTGAGGAATCTGGCAGTACAGTTCCACCAGCTGCAGCTTACTGCCAGGTTTGCTCTAGTGGTGAAGAGGAGGGGGATGATGAGGTCACTGACTCCACGTGGGTGCCTCAAGGGAGAGAGGATGAGGAGGAGGACGAGGAGGAGGAGGATGCGGCGTCACATGTCCAACGAGGCAGGATGCCCCCTGGAGGCAGGTAGAGGCCAGCACAGCAACTGTACAACACCGCAGAGCTCCGCCTGTGCAGGGCGCTGCCTCTGCACGTTATCAGAAAAGTTCTTTGGTGTGGCCTTTTTTGAGACGAGTGCAGCAGATCGCACACTGCTATTTGCAATATTTGTCTCAAGCGTATCTCGCGTGGCCAAAACATCAGCCGCTTGGGCACGACAAGCATGACCAGACATATGGCGACCTGCCATGCAGCTCGTTGGCAGGCACACATAAAAGACCCACACCAAAGAACTAAGCGGACCTCTCCTTGCTCCTCCTCAGCTGGGATCTCCATCCCCACTACACTTCAGTCCTCTCTGAAAGCTGCTCTGAGAGGACTGAAGGTGTAGAATTCGGTGTGTCACAACCAAGTACTTGCAGTACACCGACGTCCGATGCAGCAGGCAAATTTCCCTGCCCCAGCTGCTGGACCGTAGAAAAAAGTACACTCCCAGCCATCCACATGCCCAGCGGTTGAATGCTAGCCTTGCTAAATTGCAAGCACTTCAACTGCTGCCTTTTCAGTTGGTAGACTCGGCCCCCTTCCGTGAGTTTGTTCAATGTGCGGTTCCTCAGTGGCAGGTTCCCAAACGCCACTTTTTCTCGCGGAAGGCGATTCCGTCTCTCAACCGGCATGTGGAGGGCAATGTCCATGCCTCGCTGGACAGGGCGGTCAGCGGTAAGGTGCATATTACCGCTGACTCATGGTCAGCAGGCATGGACAGGGACGGTACCTTTCTTTCACGGCCCATTGGGTCACTCTATTGGCAGCTGGGAGGGATGCAGGACAAGGTGCAGTAGTGTTGGAGGTTGTTCCGCCACCACGCCTCCAAAACGCGACTACTGCTACTGGTTGTGACACACCTCTCTCCTCCACCCCCTCCTCTTCTTCTTCCTCCAGTGCTCTGTCCTTGGAACCAGCGGTGCGCCGTAGGCGTACAAGGGGCTACGCAAGTACGCAGGCAAAAAGATGCCATGCCGTGCTTGCGCTGGTGTGTTTGGGGGACAGGAGCCACACTGGGCCAGAGGTTCTGGCAGCTCTGCAGGGGCAGGCGAGAGGTGGTTGACGCCACGTCAGCTTAAGCCAGGAATGGTCGTTTCTGACAATGGCACCAACCTCCTCTCCGCCCTGCGACAGGGGCAGCTCACCCATGTGCCCTGCATGGCTCACGTCCTCAACCTGGTGGTGCAGCGGTTCTTGGGCAGGTTCCCAGGCTTACAGGATGTCCTGAGGCAGGCCAGGAAAGTCTGTGTGCATTTCCGCCGATCTTATAATGCCAGTGTCGGCTGACTGAGCTGCAAAAGGAGCTGAACCTGCCCAAGAACCGCCTAATATCTGACATGCCCACCAGGTGGAACTCAACGTTGCCATGCTGCAGCGACTGCACACGCAGCAGAGGGCCATCAATGAGTACCTTTGCGACTACGGCACCAGGACAGGGTCAGGGGAGCTTGGTTTTTTTTCCCCACGTCAGTGGAGCATGATCAGGGATGCATGCACTGTCCTCTCACCATTTGAGGAGGCCACGAGGATGGTGAGCAGTGACAGTGCATGCATCAGTGACACTGTCCCTCTTGTCCACCTGTTGGAGCATACGCTGCGTGGGATAATGGACAGGGCACTTGAGGCAGAACAGAGGCAGGAAGAGGAGGACTTCCTTGCCTCTCAAGGCCCCCTTTATCCGGACAGTGTTCCTTCTGTCCCACCCATCACACAGGAAGAGGATGAGGAGGAGGAGGAGGAGGAGGAGGAGGAGGAGGAGGAGGATTGTGTGAGCATGGAGGTGGAGCCTGGCACTCAGCATCAGCAGCAGCAGTCTTTTAGGGATGATGTACAGTCCCAACAAGCCAGTGGACTTGTACGTGGCTGGGAGGAGGTGGCTGGCGATCATGTCATCCTCAGTGACCCAGAAGACTCCGGACCGAATGCCTCAGCTAACCTACGCTGCATGGCCTCCCTGATCCTGCAAAGCCTGCGGAAGGATCCTCGTGTTCTTCGGATCAAGGAGAGGGACCATTACTGGCTGGCCACTCTCCTTGATCCGCGGTACAAGGGTAAGGTTGCGGACCTTATCTTGCCGTCGCAGAGGGAGCAGAGGATGAGACATCTCAGGGAGGCCTTGCAGAAAGGTCTGTGCAACGCGTTCCAGAAACTGGGAGGCTACAAACTCCTGGTCCTGGGCGACGAGTTGCTGAGGCTTCGGTCAGTGGCAGAAGGAGCGGTGGGGAAGGTGGACGTCTGACCGATGCGTTCAGACAATTTTTTAGTCCGCAGCCCCAAGGTATGATCGGTTCCAGCAACCATCGCCAGCGTCTGATATACATGGTGCAGGAATACCTTGGGGCAAGGTCAGACTTGGACACCTTTCCCACCGAAAATCCTCTGGCTTACTGGGTCCTGAGGATGGATCACTGGCCAGAGCTTGCACAGTATGCAATTGAGCTACTGGCCTGTCCTGCCTCCAGCGTTCTTTCCGAACGCACATTCAGTGCTGCTGGAGGATTTGTGACTGATCATAGGGTGCGCCTGTCCACCGCCTCGGTTGATCGACTGACATTCATCAAAATTAATCAGTCTTGGATCACCACCAGCTACCAGGCACCTGAGGCGGATATAACCGAATAATTTTTAATGTCACATCCTTCAAGACTGCCTATGCTGATGCTGAGTGACTGTCCTCTTATGTTCACTGACTATCCTCTTCCTCCTCCTCAATGATCCATGCCACCACACCAGTGCCTAAGGCACAATTTTTCAGCCCCTGTTTAACAGGGGCGTGTACTTACAATTTTTTAAAAAAAATGCTTCGCAACACGTGTGACTGCTGTGCTCCAAGTACAGTCTCTGTGAGGGCCGTGTTGCAGTGTTGTGGCACCAGCACCAGTGCCTAAGGCACAATTTTTTTCAGCCCCTGTTTTAACAGGGGCGTGTACTTACAATTTTTTAAAAAAAATGCTTCGCAACACGTGTGACTGCTGTGCTCCAAGTACAGTCTCTGTGAGGGCCGTGTTGCAGTGTTGTGGCACCAGCACCAGTGCCTAAGGCACAATTTTTCAGCCCCTGTTTAACAGGGGCGTGTACTTACAATTTTTTAAAAAAATGCTTCGCAACACGTGTGACTGCTGTGCTCCAAGTACAGTCTCTGTGAGGGCCGTGTTGCAGTGTTGTGGCACCAGCACCAGTGCCTAAGGCACAATTTTTCAGCCCCTGTTTAACCGGGGCGTGTACTTACAATTTTTTAAAAAAATGCTTCGCAACACGTGTGACTGCTGTGCTCCAAGTACAGTCTCTGTGAGGGCCGGGTTGCAGTGTTGTGGCACCAGCACCAGTGCCTAAGGCACAATTTTTCAGCCCCTGTTTAACAGGGCGTGTACTTACAATTTTTTAAAAAAATGCTTCGCAACACGTGTGACTGCTGTGCTCCAAGTACAGTATCTGTGAGGGCCGGGTTGCAGTGTTGTGGCACCAGCACCAGTGCCTAAGGCACAATTTTCAGCCCTGTTTAACAGGGGCGTGTACTTACAATTTTTTAAAAAAAATGCTTCGCAACACGTGTGACTGCTGTGCTCCAAGTACAGTATCTGTGAGGGCCGGGTTGCAGTGTTGTGGCACCAGCACCAGTGCCTAAGGCACAATTTTTCAGCCCCTGTTTAACAGGGGCGTGTACTTACAATTTTTTAAAAAAAATGCTTCGCAACACGTGTGACTGCTGTGCTCCAAGTACAGTATCTGTGAGGGCCGGGTTGCAGTGTTGTGGCACCAGCACCAGTGCCTAAGGCACAATTTTTCAGCCCCTGTTTAACAGGGGCGGGTAATTACAAATCTTGATCTAATAGTTCACAGCAGGGCCCATTCCTGCGCCCACCAAGAGTAACTATGAGGGCCTGCAGTCTTGTGGCAACACCGTCCACCACCACCGCCAAAGGCCCAATTTTTTCTGCCCTGTTCATCAGGTGCTTGCAATTACAAATCTTGATCTAATAACTCACAGCAGGGCCCATTCCTGCGCCCACCAAGAGTAACTGTGAGAGCTTACAGTCTTGTGGCAAAACCGTCCACCACCACCACCACCACCCCCAATTTTTCTGCCCTGTTCAAGAGGTGCATGCAATTACAAATCTTGATCTATTAACTCACAGCAGGGCCCATTCCTGTGCCCACCAGTCTTGTGGCTACACCAACATCTAATAGGGCAAATTTCTGCAGAGTATATACGCCAGGCCCCTACTTTCAAACATCCAACTTACAAACGACTCCTACTTGCAAATGGAAAGAGAAAACAGGAAGTGAGAGGAAATCTACCCTAGGAAGGGAAATTCTATCCTGTTAGATTTAATTTGGGAAAAAGGTATCTCCTCTCTACTGATACTTTATCACCAATCCTTGTTTCAATTAAAACCCCACTTTTCCAAAAACATTTGTCATTGGGACGGAAAGTGAGGTGACATGTTCTGAACACATGTGCAAAGACAGCAAATGTTACAGGGGTGATAACCCCTCCCTATGTTCTCCAAAAAGCTTAAAAATAGATTTTTTTGGGATGGAGCTACACTTCATAATGTACCTGTTCAGATTCTACTTAAGATCAAACCTAAAGCCGCAAGTGGTTTAAAAATGGCTTCTTTTTTTCCTTTACAAATGTCATTTTGTGCAAGGACAGTTCTAAACACGGGAAACACATGCCACTTCACAGGCATACTTTAGACACCCCCCAGGTACCATATTTAAAGGAAAATTTCACTTTTTTTTTTTCACTTTATGCATCATTAAAATGACTGCTCCCGAAAAAACGTTTAGTTTTTAAAAGTTCTTTTTGCATTGATATATGTCCCTGGGGCAGGACCCGGGTCCCAAACCTGTTTTATGACATTAACATGCATATTGGCCGTTGTAATTAGCACTTTTGATTTCGAACGTTCGCGTCCATTATAACGTATAGGGTTCGAAAATTCGCGCGAACTTTCGGTCCGTTCGAAGGTTCTGGTTCGAACCGAACCCGGGGGTGTTCGGCTCATCCCTAGCCAGCATAAAGGAATAGTAGTGGTTAAAAAAAAAGACACTTGTGGGTTTAAGCAATCTTTTTTTTGTATAATTTCCATTTTTTTTTTTGCTTTGAGGAGCATTGGTTACATTGTGGATGATTGTGGATTGCATTTGCCCGAATAAGATCTGATCTCTTTTGATGTGGGTGGAAAAAGGAGTCTCTCTCTAGTGCTTGTTTTGACCTCTTGTGTAATACAGAGGTCAATTCCAAGGTGAGCAGATCTGATATTAGAGTACACTGCTGTGGTTGAGTTAATTCTTACCATGTGGAATTTGAAGAGCACGTTGGTGGATACACATTATCTTTTTCTTTTTTTAAATTTGATGTTTTTTTGGGACTGATTTCTGACACGTTATATAGATTTTTTAGTACGTTTTTCAAATATAATTTGAACACTATTTTGGTATTTATTCTTTATAAGCAATACACAATTTCTATTATAATGGCTTAAATATACTAAATGCAATTAAAGTGTACTTATATGTACCTTTACTTCAAGAATCAAATGCAGTGGATATAGCAATATAAAAAGGCAAGCATAATGATCATTTTAATTAGAGATAATATGCCTTAAATGTGTATGTTTAACTTTTATTTGAGGATTGGGTGGTGTACTGAATATGGGTTATATACTGTAATGTGAGGTAGTTTAGATGCGCACTGTGCAAACAGAAGTGAGCTCCAAAAGAGGCACAGTAACAAGCAAATGCTGTACTTTGAGTTCCCCTGACTGACTTTTTTTTTTTTCAAAAAGCCCCATCAACATAACATAAAAATAAAAATAAAAAAAACTCAAAATAGCACCCCTGAAATGAAAGCCATATTCCTTTTAACCCTTTTACTGCACACGCAGGACCTGACAGCGGGGGTCTTTCACACACAATCTGGTGGCTGCAGATTGTGTGTAAAACTGACAGGCAGATTCTTGCCTCTCAGGTGGATGCATTCGGGTGGCTTCGCTGCAGCCCAATTGCACCCACACACCCCCGCTACCGGCGCACCCCCATGCGCACACTCCTATCATGTATTTTGGGGTCCATTTGTCCATCTGCGGGCCCGCTACTGACATGGCAGGTGCGGATGGAGGGGAAGGAGAGGAGCGGACACATGTCTACTCTCCTGCCCTTCTTGTGGTGACCCGGAAATCGACGTGTACAACGTCACTTCCGGTTCAGGCTCTGTGTCCCCAGCTAGCATAGCCGGGAGGGGACGTATTGCAATGCAATCTGCATTGCAATACATTCAGTGGAGCCCAGAGGAGACATGCAGGGTCTTTTAGACCCTGCATGTCTCATTAAAGAGAACCTGTCACCCTCAAATCATCAGATATGTAATGGAAAAAAAAAAGTTTACACCCAAGCACCAGGGTTGCCTCCTTTTCTTCAAGTCAAACCCTAACACTTTAGTGGCACACTGAAATTTTATTTTTAAGGGGGAACACTGTGTACTGGTGTAAAGGGGAACTCTGATGTAAGGGAGTTTCTGCCCACCAAACCTTCCACTTTCAGAGTTCCCAGCCTTCCCCTTATATTAGGGTTCCCAAAGCCCCCCTTACATCAGAGCCCACAGGGCACCGCTTACCTTAGTGTACTCACTCGCTTGGAGGCAGGAGAGAGAAGGGAGGGAAGGGGGTAGACTTTACTCATAGACAGTGGATGTTGAACTCACTCACCTGAGGATGGAGGCTCAGGCATCAACATCTTTCATCCACAATGTAACTGAGCTGAGTTGCTGAGCTTCAAACTTTCAGCCCACACATGCCTTTCCTGAGGCATAGAATACCGGGGATTGTAGTGTGGGTGGGCGGACAGAGGGGTATGGGTGGGAGTAGGAAGAGCAGATCAAGCCCTCTTTCCTCTCCTGTCCGTGTACGGGGATGGGGCCCATGTGCACACCTATGCACTCAGCGATTGTGGTACTCGGGAGCTACAGTCCATTCTGAATATTGTGTCTGAGTTTCAGGTGGTCTGAAACCCGGACACACGATTCAAAACTCGGACTGTCCAGGTGAATCCCGGACAGGTGGCAACCCTACCAAGCACATAACATCCCCCCCAAAAAAATTTGAGGCCCCCCACATAAATTCACTTCAGTGTGTTTTTTTTTACAGAAATTTTGCATTTCGTCGATCTTTGCGGTAATATCAAGTGACATAAAAAATTGGAACTACCAATATTCAATTCTTTAGGGTGTCTGCTTTCACAAAATATATAATATTTGGGGGTTTTATGTAATCTTTAGGCCTAAAATAATTTTTAAAACATGTGTGCAAAAACCGCTCTGGCAGCAAAAAGGTTGAAGGCAAGCCTTACAGAATGAAATGGAAAAAAAACAGTTCAACCTAAAATAAATGTTCTTATCAACAAGAGTTGAAAACTAATATACCCCCAAAACCAATGATTAACCCCTTGCACCAAAAAAAAAAAAAAAAAAAAAGGTTGATATGGACTGGATAGCAGCTAAGATCAACCACTAAATAAATTGAAAGACAAAAAAGCCCCCAATAATAAGAAAGGAACAGTATATAGATTTAGCAATAGGAATTCAATTTGTTTCCTAACTGACGCTAATCTCTCCCAATACAGTTTGTCACTTTTCTCTATGCTCTCCCAAAAACAGCTTACATTTCATAAAAGTTATGGCTGCTCTGTGCGTGCCACCCCCTCCCACTTTTGAGAAGGCTGGCTTAACCAAAACCTGTACTGCCTGTTTAAGCCTGCTGGTTATAGCTCAAAGACCATGCATTGAAATATGAATTAAAAAAAAATTCCCATGGGCAATTCTGCACATACATTTTTCAGGAACACAAATATCAAACTCTGATGCCGCGTACACACGAGCAGACTATCCGGCGTGTGTGGGCTCCGGCTGACTTTTTCTTCCGGAAGACTTGACTCAAAATTGTCCGCCGCACTCGGCCTTCCGGCGGACAATCCGCCCATCTGTGTGCTAGTCCGCCGGACTTTCCAAATGAACAGACTTGCCCACACACGGAGTAAAGTCCGTTCATTTTGAACGTGACTTCAGGTACAACGGGACTAGCGAAGAAAGTCAATGTCGCCGACTCCATCGGCGAGATTGCCACCTTGCTAGCCCTGTCGCCTGGTATGGGTGTTAATGGGAAACCCCTAGGCCGAAAAAACGTCGTGGGGGTCCCCCCAAGGTCCATACCAGACCCTTATCCGAGCACGCAGCCCAGCCGGTCAGGAAAGGGGGTGGGGACGAGTGAGCGCCCCCTCCTCAACCGTACCAGGCCGCTTGCCCTCAACATGGGGGGTGCACCCCAAAGCACCTTGTCCCCATGTTGATGAGGACAAGGGCCTCTTCCCGACAACCCTGGCCATTGGTTGTTGGGGTCTGCGAGCGGGGGGCTTATCGGAATCCAGGAGCCCCCTTTAAATAGCCCTCCACCCTATGTGAATGAGTATGGGGTACATCCTACCCCTACCCATTCACCTGAGGAAAAAAATGTCAATAAAAAAAAGTTCCAGGGGTCTTCTTCCGACTTCGGGGGTCTTCTCGCCGGGCCCCTTCGCTATCTTCTGCTCTTTTACCGCTCTTTTACTAGTGGAGGAGCCCGGCTTTATCCTTCGTCGTCCGGGGGTCTTCTTCCGACTTCAGGGGTCTTCTTCCGACTTCTCCACGCTTTCCAGCTTCTTCTCCCGCTCTTCACTTCTTCTGCCGGGCTCCTCCGCTATCTTCTTCCAGCTCTTTTACTAGCGTTGGCCCGGTCTTCTAGTTCGTTGCCTCCGTTGTCGCTGTCGTCGTCACCGCCGCCGTCTTCTTCTTCCTTCTTCTCTTCTTCCAATGTTGACACAACGCTCTCTCCAGCTGTAATGCTGGGGATGCATTGCACGGTGACTTATATTGGCATAAGGGGCGGGGTCACTGGGCGAGGTCACATGGTGACCCCGCCCCTTATGATGTCACATTCACAGCATCCCGGGGTCTGTGACATCATAAGGGGCGGGGTCACCATGTGACATCACCCAGTGACCCCCGCTCCTTATGCCTATATAAGTCACTGCACAACGCATCCCTGGCATTTCGCGTCCCCGCAGGGCCCCCTTTCCCCAAAGCACCCCCCCATGTTGAGGGCCCACGGCCTGGTACGGTTCAGGAGGGGTGGGGCGCTCGCTCGTCCCCACCCCCTTTCCTGACCAGCCGGGCTGCATGCTCGGATAAGGGTCTGGTATGGACTTTGGGGTGACCCCCACACCGTTTTTTTCGGCGTAGGGGGTTCCCCTTAAAACCCATACCAGGCGACGGTGCTAGCAAGGTGTCAGTCTCGCCGATGGAGGCGGCGACATTGACTTCCTTCGCTTGTCCCGTCGTACCCAAAGTCACGTTCAAAATGAACTGACTTTACTCCGTGTGTGGGCAAGTCCGTTCATTTGGAAAGTCCGGCGGACCTCCACCAAAAGTCGGGCGGATTGTCCGCTGGACCTAGCCGGAAAAGTCCGTTCGTGTGTGGGCAAGTCTGGTCGTTTGGAAAGTTCGGCGGACCTCTGCTGGAAAGTCCGGCGGATTGTCCGCCGGACTAAGTCTGCCGGATAGTCTGATCGTGAGTACGCGGCATGAGGATTCACCTCCTATGATAGAGGGAAACCTGAATCTGATTCCCAACAATAAGGATTTAGCTTCTTCTTCCAAAAAAGTCACTGCATTAGCAACACTAAAGATTCACTTTACGTAACATTATTTAGCGGAGATATTGGATGCTAGAGTTATTGCATCTGCTGATGAGCAAAATATCAGGTTTTATGGCGTTTGGAATTTTATTTCACTGCAGCGTATAGTGTTTGCTATTTATTTTCTTTATGTGTTATGTTCAGGGGTAAATGTATTACACGCAGCTACGTTTTTACCCAATAGATAATGGATATTGCAGCCAGACTCTCCTTGGCTTTTCCAAAGCTTTAGAACCTAACCAAGGCCAAATATTTTTTTATGTATAAAGAGCTTGAGTTTTATTTATTTTTATTTTTTTAATAAAGAGAGTAATGGTTAGAATTTCTCTACCTATTTTAATAAAAATAAATTTTAGTAGATGTTTCCGTCACCATTCAAAAAGGTTTCTCATCCTTTCCTGTCCATTTGACGCCTGTTTTCCGATCAGAACAGAGCATTAAAATCCTGAAAGAGGTTCTAATCTTTTCTCATTCAAAGCGAAAAAAAAATTGATCTGAAATTGGGCTTTAGATAGCTGATGAAATAAAGTAAAATATTCCACACAGCTGTAGAGCAAACAATATAAAGTTTGTTGAGTTCTATCAATCTGTCAAGCTACTGGAATTTCTGTATGCCTATATGTGAATGCGAGATACAAATTTCATTCTCTGAAGCCACTTGTGCTTTATTGTAGCCCTATGAGATATCCACTAAAAGCAGCAGTCTTTCATCTCTTTAATTGTTCATACCTCCATAAAGTGAATTGTAATATAGTGGTCCAAACACAGCTGCAACGGTTGTCATGTATCTCCATAATGATGTTCAGCACACATGCCGACACTGTACTCTATACAGGAGATTTTACGGTGTGGTTGCCATGATTATTAATATATTTATTTGTTAAACAGTATATGTGGCACATGAGCTTACCCATATCCAATACACAATGCAATCATCCTCAGCCTAAACGCTTCAATCTTTATAAAAAGAATATTGTTTACATGAACCAGTTTGGCTGATCCAGAGTAAAATTATATTCAATAATAAATGATTGTCTCTCCTAGCATCTACAGTGTCTTGGATAACTGTCAAGAACAAGCTTAATACAGCACCTGCCCTACCTTGGACAGCTGCCTTAATGTTGGCAAGCTCCACAAAGTCTAATTGGCTTCCCATGGTTACATTGATGCCTGTGGAGGTTTATTACATATAAGAATGTACCGTAAGACAGAAAAAAATCTGTGTGAATACAGTGACTATAACTTTATAGTCACTCAGTGTGATGTACTGTCATCCCTCAATTCCAATTTCTATTTTAGACCTCCCTACTACAGATAAGAGAACATGATTACCACAGTTAACTTCATATATTTTTCAAAATAATTATCCCCCCAAAAATTTTTTATTAAAAGGTTTTATAACTTATTTTTTAAAACAGAAAATGTTGTATATTATTTCATTATTTCCCCATGTATCTATTTGTTTTGTTCCTGGGTTAAATTTACCAGGGGTATGTTACATGCAGTACAATTTTGTAAAAAATGTATACTAAATTAATCTATACAAATAAGCTCCAAGTAGGAGTGAAAAACTTTAGCGCCTCAGTGTGAAAGGGGTCTTACACAATGTGAGTGATGCTGAACAAAGGTAGAAGGTCCCCTTTCAAATCTACACCACCCCGCGGTAGCGGTAAATGTGCTAGTTTTAGAGGAGCTTTACCGACGCTGCAGCGCCACTTTGCGGGTGGTAGCGGGCGCTTTTAACCCCAAAGAAGGAGTTTAAAGCGCCCGAAAAGCGGCGCTGCCAAATCGCTTTGCAGGTGCTTCGGCAGCACTGCCCATTCATTTCAATGGGCGGGGCGTTTTGGAAACGGTGTATACACCACTCCCAAACTGCCCCAAAGATGCTTACAGCAGGACTTTATTCCCGTCCCGCAAGCGCACCGCCCCAGTGTGAAAGCACTCAGGCTTTCACACGGGGAGGCTTGAAGGGCGTTTTTCAGGCACTATTTTTAGCGTTAAATGCCTGAAAAGCGCCTCAGTGTAAAAGGGGTCAAAGTGATGGCATCAGTCAGACATTGTGTGAGAAAGGGACAGTTCTTGTGCCCAAAAGGTATCCTGCATTAAGCCCACTTTTACACTGGGCCGAAAGAAGTAGTTCCTGTACTACTTTTGCTGACTTTGGGGGCGATTTGATTAGACATCTGTGCATATATATATATATATATATATATATATATACCAACAACTTCAAGGGTAAGATGCACTCAACGATCCTGGTTAGTGCTAGCAATCTGGTCCTTCCCACAAACCGATATGTAGAAACCACAATGTGGATTGCTGCACAAAATTATTTTATTTTCTTGAAAAAGATGATTACATCGAATATAAATTCAAATTCAAGTAAGGAGCCAGATGCTCAAGTCTGCCACAATCTCAAGGCAGACTAGAGATTGTGAGAAAGGGCATTATCTACATAGCCCAAAACATCTTGCCAGTTGCATCTGGCTCCTTACTTGAATTTGAATTTATATTCGATGTAATCATCTTTTTCAAGAAAATAAAATAATTTTGTGCAGCAATCCACATTGTGGTTTCTATATATATATATCCCTCCCACGTCTGCCTTCACAAGGCTCTCCTGTGTGATTGAGGAACCCAGTGAGGATGCAACTGGTGGCATCCAGCTCTAGCGGATGTTGTTCCTCTCACTGTGTGACATCAGAAACAAGAAGCGAGGATTTAGTCACTTCCTGTTCCGGCTCTTTGGTTTCACGGCCGTTACCGATCAGACTGATTGGCTCCATTGGAGGCCATAGGAAAGATTTGGTGTCTAATAGACCTCAGATCTCTCCATAAAGAGGAACTGTCACCTGCCCATGCTATTACAGGGGATGTTGTCCATGCCTTAATAGCAATAAAGTTGATTAAAAAAAAGTTAAAAAGGTGCAGCGTTGAAAAAAAAAATTTAATAGAAAAAATTAGTTTTTAAGTTTCCCCATGCTCATGTTTATGTATGTCCCGCATGCATATGTAAACACCGATCACAGCACACATGTGAGGTATCGCCGCAGTCATAGTGAGAGCAATGATTCTATCACCAGACCTCCTGTGTAACTCTAAACTGGTAACATGTAAAGAATTTAAATCTTTAAATGCGTTGCCTTTGCCTATGAAGATTTTTAGGTACCGTAATTTGGCCCTGTTCCATTGGCGGACGCAATTTTAAAGTGTGACATGTTTGGTATCTATTTACTCAGCGTAACATCATATTTTATAATTTACCAAACAATTGGGTAATGGGTATTATATTGTGTCTTTGTGCATTATAAACCATTAAAGTGTATTTTTTTCCAAAAATTTGCATTTGAAAAACCGCTGCACAAATATCGTCTGACATTACTATATGCAACACCCACTAATTTATTGCTACGCAGCACCCTAGGTTGTTCTGAGGCCCATCTGAGGCCCATCCAGCTCCAGCAGGAGCGGTGTCCGGTCAGATGAGTCCATGCGACCGGCACTTTTTTATGTATATGCCTGTTTAATAAGGATAACATTGTGAGTGTTTTATTGTGAGATAATTTTTAAAGGAATAAAATTGAGTTATACAGGATTACGCTATGTTGGCTTTTTATCTGGTTATGAGTCCAATTTAGATAAGCAAATCTGAGAAATCTGGTATCAATCTATGGTGGATCTGATAAGTGTGTGAACCAGCTGAGTCTGGTAAGTAGGACATCTATAAGAATTTGCACACTCGGTGTGGTGAATGGATTTTTCCACGCAACAGTCACCATTTTACCTGATTTTAATGCGGTCTTATGTCTGGCACAAGTCACTTCTGCACTTGAATTTTCTATATGGGACCTCCTATATCCATTGAAAGATTTTCACTTACAGTTATAATCAGTCTGCTGTTGCGGACACTGGACTGTGATATATAAACATTGAATGATATCATTAATATTTCTTTTTTCAAGCGCTGCTAGTGTTTATGACAACGTGAATTTTTATTTTTTTCTGTGACACAATTTTATGGTATATTATTTTGTTATAGTAGCTGCTTTTTACTTTGATGCTTGTGCTTTACAAACATTTTTTCCTTGAATGAATGAATGACTTGTATAGCGCTACCTATGCAAACTGAATTGCCTCAGGGCGCTTTTGCCACTGGTGTCCATCTGTGGTATAGTGCGGTCCTTGCCCTGTGGGGTCCTGACACGCTTACAAACACATACACATACAACATACACATATTTTGGCCAATTTTTGACAGGATCTAATTAACCTACCAGCATGTCTTTGGAGTGTGGGAGGAAACCGGAGTACTTGGAGGAAACCCATGCAGGCACAGGGAGAACATGCAAACTCCAGGCAGAAGGTGTCGTGGTCGGGATTTGAACCAGCGACCCTATTACTGCTAGGTGAAATATTTGAATTTATTTGACTATTTCTTATTTGAGTTTTAATAATATGCAGTAACCTCTAGCAACCAATCATTGAGCGGTAATGGTGTGCAGTAATCTCTTGCAACCAACCAGCAACCAGTCTAGCTGCTATTTATTGTATGCCTCAGAGCAGGTGGAAAGCAAAACTGCATGGGGGATGGCTGGGAAAATGTCTGCCCAGGATCCAATCAATATTAAAGACAGCCCTGAGTGTGACAGAGCTCCACAGGGTGAGAACCGCAGCATAAAATATGCAATTATATTGTATATGTCGTGCACCTGGCTCTCACCCATGGGTCTCTGGCTGCTGAAACCATGTGGGGATCTAGGGAGTGACACGACCTCCCGGACTGGTTCTCCCTTTGGCCTCACCACAGAACAGGATGACACCGCTTAGTGGTAGCTGCCTGTAAAAACCCGGTGGTGGAAGACAGAAAACAGAATCTGTTATGCAATGTGTGTAGCCAGGTTCTGTTTTATACTTCTATAGTGAGTCTGGTGCGGGCCTCCAGGGAGGGACTATGGCATGGGCAGGAACTTACTCTGCTTGAGTAATGCTCCGCTGCAGTGGGTCACCTCTCGTGGCGCTCAATAGAGATGCCAGCGTTCATAGAGGGGCAGTAGGCTGCTAGCCCAGGCAACCCTTTGGAGAAGGAATAAAGATGTATCAGGTAGGATACGCAATGTGCTTAGAATACACAATGGGCGCCGCCAGATACTGTCTTTATTCTTCTTCTCTGGTGCTGTGCTGGTTTGCTGCCCTCCAATAAGCTGGCAGGGGGCTTGGTCCTCCTCTTACAGTAAGTTTGTGAGAATTAACTTCCCTGTCGACTGCCCAGAATTAGTGACACTTTTATTTTTATTTATCATTTTATATTTTACTTAGATGTCTCAAAAAAAAAAAAAAAAAGGAGAAGCAGAAAAAATCAGAGAGAAATATAAGAAGTCTTTGGAACTTGATGCTCAGAAATGTTCTAAAATGTCGGATCTGTTCAGTCCTCATGCACAGAGTTCTAGTGATCCCATGGCAGGGCCCAGTAGAGAGGCAACAAACATAGAACACATAACAAAAGAAGGTGATTTAGTGGATAGAGTTGAGCGGACACCTGGATGTTCGGGTTCGGCAGGTTCGGCCGAACTTCAGAAAAAATTTCGGGTTCGAGACCGAACTTGACCCGAACTTGACCCCGAACACCGAACCCCATTGAAGTCAATGGGGACCCGAACGGCTATAATAAAGTGTCGGCTCCCGTCCCCCTTAATACAGAGAACAGTCATTGAAGTCTGTTATTTTTAAAAAGTTAGTCATAAAAAGTGTTTGGGGACCTGGGTCCTGCCCCAGGGGACATGTATCAATGCAAAAAAAACGTTTAAAAACGGCCGTTTTTTCGGGAGCAGTGATTTTAATAATGATTAAAGTGAAACAATAAATGTGTAATATTCCTTTAAATGTTGTACCTTGGGGGTGTCTATAGTATGCAAGCAAAGGGGTGCATGTTTCCAGTGCTTAGAACTGTCTCTGCAAAAAGTGTCATTTTTGCAGAAAAGAAAGCTATTTAAAATCACTCGCGGCTAATGTGTATTGTCGGCTCCCGTAATACAGAGAACAGTCATTCATTGAAAGCCATTCATAAAAAAAAAAGTCATTGATAAAAAATAAAAAAAACAAAAAATAAAAAGCGTAGGGGTCCCCCCAAATTCAATAACCAATAACCAAAATGTTTTGCTCTGTTTGTCTGGCTATTTCAAAGTAACAGGCAGGGCCATGTTTAATATGGTTCCACGGTGTGCTCAGTTCCCTTTCATGTCACAGCGCCCCATTACATTGCAGCCTCTTCACATCACAGCGCCCCATTATATTCCACATTATAGTGCCCCTTTACACATCACAGCACCCCAATTACATTGCAGTCATTGTCACATCACACATTCACATGTATGTGTTTTGGCTGCCCACATTTGCGCAGGCACAGCAGCGCATTCATTTGAATGGGCTGCCATGCCTTTGTTTCCTGCAGAAAAAAAGGGTGCATTTAGCATTTTAAAAATGCAGTGGCCTTGAAATCCATTCTGCGTTTGCAACATGCGACTTACCTGCAGTTCCTGCACACACAAACTCACTGTGTTTTTAAAAATGAGGCCTAAAAATCTAAAAAATTCAGCAAGTTTGCCGATACAGGAACTGCAGGCAAGTCACTTGGTGCAAAAGCAGAATGGACAGACAGTGCTGTATTTCACTTCTTGATGGGCATAGGTGTGCGCAGCGTATTACATGATGCATGCGCTTCTTTTTGCAGGAAACGCAGGCATGGCAGCCCATTCAAATGAATAGGCAGCTGTGCCTACGCAAATGTGGGCCGCCAAAACACATACATGTGAACCAGCCAGGCCCAAAATAAACCCATCAAGCAGTTATATATATAAATAGACTAATGCTATCTATCTGCTGTAATGCTGTGTGCTCTGTAATAAAAAATACAGCCACAGCCTCACTCAGCCTCAGTGGTGGCTGGTGCTCAAAATTTTTGGGGGGGCGCAAATATTTTTTGAAAAAAAAATCATCAATTGCAGCCACTGTGCCCATCAAACGCTGCCACTGTGCCCATCAAATGCTGCCACTGTGCCCATCAAACGCTGCCACTGTGCCCATTAAAAGCTGCCACTGTGCCCAGCAAACGCAGCCACTGTGCCCATCAAACGCAACCACTGCGTCCGTCAAACGCAGCCACTGTGCCCGTCAAACGCTGCCAGTGTGCCGTCAAACGCTGCCAGTGTGCCCATTAAACACAGCCGCTATGCCAAATGCTGCCACTGTGCCCATCAACCGCTGCCAGTGTGCCCATCAAATGCTGCCACTGTGCCCATCAAATGCTGCCAGTGTGCCCTTGAATGGCGCCAGTGTGCCATCAAGCGCAGCCACTGTGCCCATCAAACACAGCCACTGTGCCCATCAAACGCAGCCACTGTGCCCGTCAAACGCTGCCAGTGTGCCGTCAAACGCTGCCAGTGTGCCCATCAAACACAGCCACTATGCCAAATGCTGCCACTGTGCCCATCAACCGCTGCCAGTGTGCCCTTGAATGCCCCCAGTGTGCCGTCAAACGTAGCCACTGTGTCCATCAAACGCAGCCACTGTGCCCGTCAAACGCTGCCAGTGTGCCCAGCAAACGCTGCCAGTGTGCCCATCAAACACAACCACTATGCCAAACGCTGCCACTGTGCCCATCAACCGGTGCCAGTGTGCCCATCAAATGCTGCCAGTGTGCCCTTGAATGCCCCCAGTGTGACCCCCCTGCTCACTCACCGTCTGCCCGGCACTTACCCTGTCTTGTTGGGGCAGCGGGTGACAGCGACGAGTGGGGACATTTGTGCATCTCCTGCCGTCCTCATCTCCCATCCTCTTCTCCTGATAGGCATCCAATAGCGGCGCCTGTCGTTTCAGTCAATCAGGTGGCAGGTAACAGACCTAAGCACCTGATAGGCGGAGAGTCGGTTTAGTATTAGGAAAGCGAATATTCATTCGCTTTTCTAACATAGCTGAGTTTTTTTTACGCCTATTAGAGCCTATGGCTCCAATCAGGTGCTTTAGAACACCCCCCGCTGCTGTAATTCAGGAACCCGGTGCCCAAAAAGGGGCCGAGCGCCTGAATAGGGGGTGGCAGCGGCGGCCATAGATAGATTCATGCAATGCATGAATCTATCTATTGGTGATAGAGGGGGTGGCAGGTTACCGAGGCCTCCGCAGCCGCTCCTCCGAGTCCGATTACATACACGCTTGCAGGCAGCATAGCAAGGGGCGGGGCCAGAGCATCAGGGGAGCTCAAGGCCCCGCCCACCCGACCCGCTCCTAAACGAATGCAGCACTGAGACTGTGTGCATGCCTGCTGATGCGGATACCGATCTTACTGCTACACCAACTGATAACTGTGACAGACAGACACAGGGCCGTCTTTACCGCAGACAGTGGGGATTTTTAGCAGCGCCGAATTTTTGGGCACCGCATGGGCTTAAGGGGCATCTCTGCTTTAGGCCCCAAACAGTGAAAGGGCCCTGGGCAGCTGCCCCGTTTGCCCTGCGGTAAAGACGGCCCTGGTAACAGGAAACAAATTATTTTATTGATGGAATGACAGATAAGCGTCATGTCAAAGAATCGAAGAGCATGAGAAGAGGGTAATGCACAACGTGTGTGCCTTTTTTGTGAAATCCAGCAGTGCTGGAGTTGATGATCTACTTTTGTATAAGCAAATGTCTGTAAGGCAAGAACAAGTCATGAAACAGACAGCAAGTACTACAGCTGGTTGTAGATGTAGTAAAAGTTATAGGAAAGCAAGGTTGAGTTATAGGGGAGATAAAGATGAGGCTGCCTATAATTTAGAGGACATAACGAAAGACCATGGAAATTTTTAGAGCTCATTCTTCTCATCAGCAAGTATGACATTTGTCTGAAAGATCATGTAAACGAATTAATTGAAAACAGCAAGAAACTACAGTCTTCTGGAGGAAAAGGAAGAGGATCTTTGATGATAACCTTGCTCTCAAAAATGGCTGTTAACAAAGTAATACAAGCTATTCAGATGCTTATCCATAAAAATATTTCAAAAAAAGGGAAGCCGGGATGTTTTCAAGTCAGATTGATACAACGCAAGACATCACTTCAAAAGATCAATGATCCATAATTGTTCGCTATATGAGTGATTGCATTAATATAAAGCTTGTTACATTTGTTGAATGTGAATCTTCAACAGGGCAAAACCTTTTTAAGTTGCTAATGGAAGTCTTAAAATCATGCAAACTTAATATTACAAATTGCATTGGCACTTCAACGGATGGAGCAGCAAATATGCAAGGCCAATACAATGGCTTCTCTTCCTGGCTGTCAACTGAATCACCAGGGCAAATTCACATCTGGTGCTATGTACACATTCTGTAGTACTTGCAGATACAACAAGGTGGTAGTTGAGAGTGCATCACTGTTCACTTTGTTGAATGACATTGCTGTCTTTATTCGTGATTTTTATCAGCGCATGAATACCTGGGAAAGTTGGCCAGGACCCTCACCATCGAAGAATTTCAGTAATTTGGGAAACGCGCTGGTGGTCAAAAGATGCTGCTCTAAGAAAAGTGTTTGGGGAATTTTCAAATCCTGATTCTGCTTTGTTTCTTAGTCTACTGTACACTTCGAGCAGAATCGAAGATAGCTTGTCATCAAAACCAGAGATGCGTGTTAGAGCAAAATCTTATGCAGAATCCTTACTCAAATATGAAACCATTCCTACAGCTCACATTTTTCTGAGAATATTTGAATTGACACCATTGTCCAAATATCTGCAAACAACTCAGATGGATATCTCAAAAGCTATTTAAATGGTACAGGGAACTTATGAAAAACTTAAAACAATTACACAAGATTTTGATTCCATACAAATGACTGCTGATAAGTTTGTTAAGTGGGCAAATGACAAGATTCAAGAATGAGAAAGTTACCAACTAGAAGAAGTACAGACTACTTTGCCTAAAAAAAGAATAAGAAAAAGAAAGTGAATGGCTGATGAGACTGTTGATGATGTAGCAGTTTCTGATGCTGTTTCAGCTTATAAGATACGTGTGCACAATGTAATCTTTGATACAGTCACTATCAGAAACCATGAAATCAGGCCGAGACAGAAGTACAGTTAAATCACACTTCTTTAACCACTTGACCACTGGGCACTTAAACACCCTTAATAACCAGACCAATTTTCAGCTTTTGGTGCTCTCACAATTTGAATGACAATTACTCCTTCATACAACACTGTACCCATATGAAATTTTTGTCCTTTTTTTCACACAAATAGAGCTTTCTTTTGGTGGTATTTAATCACCTCTGGGTTTTTTATTTTTTCGCTATAAAAGAAAAACGACTGAAAATTCAGTAAAAAAATGAATTTTTTCTTCGTTTTTGTTATAAAATTTAGCAAATTTGTAATTTTTCTTGATAAATTTTGGCCAAAATGTATACTGCTACATATCCTTGGTAAAAATAAGTACAAATTGGGGTATATTATTTGGTCTTTGTGAAAGTTTTTAGAGTCCACAAGCTATGGTGCCAATATCTGAAAATTGATCACACCTGAAGTACTGACGGCCTGTCTCATTTCTTGAGACCCTAACATGCCATAAAAGTACAAATACCCCCCAAATGACCCCTTTTTGGAAAGAAGACATTCCAAGGTATTTAGTAAGAGGCATGGTGAGTTTTTTGCAGTTGTCATTTTTTCCCACAATTCTTTGCAATAGCAAGATTTTTTTTCTTTTTTTTTTTTTTTTCACAAAATTGTCATATTAGCAGGTTATTTCTCACACACAGCATATGCATACCACAAATTACACCCCAAAACACATTCTGCTATTACTCCCGAGTACGGCGATACCACATGTGTGAGACTTTTACACAGCGTGGCCACATACAGAGGCCCAACCTGCAGGGAGCACCATCAGGCGTTCTGGAGCACCCGGGCCAATTCTGACATTTCTCTCCTACATGTAAAAATCATCATTTATTTGCTAGAAAATTACATAGAACCCCAAAACATTATATATGTTTTTTTAGCAAAGACCCTAGAGAATACAATGGCGGTCGTTGCAACTTTTTATCTAGCAAGGTACTTGCGCAGCAATTTTTCGAACGTGTTTTTTTTTTGGAAAAAAAAATGTTTTGTGCTTTACAAAAAACAAAACTGTAAATTTAGCCCAATGTTTTTGCATAATGTGAAAGATGAAGTTACGCCGAGTAAATAGATACCCAACATGTCACCCTTCAAAATTGCACACACTCATGAAATGGCGCCAAACTTCGCTACTTAAAAATCCCATAGGCTTTAATTTTTTTTACTGGTTACATGTTTTGAGTTACAGAGGAGGTCTAGGGCCAAAATTATTGTTCTCGCTCTAACGTTCGCAGCGATACCTCACATGTGTGGTTTGAACACCGTTTTCATATGTGGGCGGGACTTACGTATGCGTTCGCTTCTGAATGCGAGCACACGGGGACAGGGACGCTTTAAAAAATATATATATATTTTATTGTTCATTTTACTTTATTTATTTTAGTTTGACCCTTTTTTTCCCCCAAAAATTTTTTTGATCACTTTTATTCCTATTACAAGGAATGTAAACATCCCTTGTAATAGGAATATGGCATGACAGGTCCTCTTTACAGTGAGATATGGGGTCAATAAGACCCCAAATCTCACCTCTAGGCTGGAAAGCCTGAAATAAAAAAAAAAAAACGATCCTGGCTTTGATCGTAGCGAGTATCGCAGGGTATTGTTGGGTATCGCAGGGTATTGTTGGGTATGGTAGAGTATCGCAGGGTATGGCAGAGTATCGCAGGGTATGGCAGAGTATGGCAGGGTATCGCAGAGTATGGCAGAGTATCGCAGGGTATGGCAGAGTATCGCAGGGTATGGCAGAGTATGGCAGAGTATCGCTGGGTATGGCAGAGTATCGCTGGGTATGGCAGGGTATGGCAGAGTATCGCAGGGTATGGCAGAGTATGGCAGGGTATGGCAGAGTATGGCAGGGTATGGCAGAGTATGGCAGGGTATGGCAGAGTATCGCTGGGTATGGCAGAGTATCGATGGGTATGGCAGAGTATCGCAGGGTATGGCAGGGTGTGGCAGGGTATGGCAGAGTGTGGCAGGGTATGGCAGAGTATGGCAGGGTATGGCAGAGTATGGCAGGGTATGGCAGGGTATGGCAGGGTATGGCAGGGTATGGCAGGGTATGGCAGAGTATCGCAGGGTATGGCAGAGTATCGCAGGGTATGGCAGAGTATCGCAGGGTATGGCAGAGCATCGCAGGGTATGGCAGAGCATCGCAGGGTATGGCAGAGCATCGCAGAGCATCGCAGGGTATGGCAGAGCATCGCACAGTATTGGAGGGTATGGCACAGTATTGGAGGGTATCCATCCATCCATGCTCAGCCATCCCTCCATACCCTGCAATACCCAGCAATACACTGCAGGCTATTGCTGTGTATTGCAGGGTATGGAGGGATGGCTGAGCATGGATGGATGGATGGATGGATCGGTGGCATGCAGAGCAGGCTGTGGGCACTACAGATCCCGCCCACAGCACTGCTGCCACCGATCCCTCCCCCCTCTCCTCTCACACTGTACCGATCGGTACAGAGAGAGGAGGAGAGAGGAACCGGCGTCATCAAATGACGCCGGTTTGCTTACATGTGATCGCTCTGTCATTTGACGGAGCGATCACGTGGTAAACGGCCGCGACGAGCAGCCGTTTACCGTGATCCATGATCCTGGATGTTCTTGAGTGCGCGCCCCAGGGGGCGCACAAGAGCAGCATTCTGTGAGGCCGTTAATTAACGGACTCCCAGAGTTAAGCAACCGCCCTGTAGCCGTTTTTCGGCTATGGGCCGGTTGTTAAGTGGTTAATAATAAAAGTAAAAAGAACAAACGTAGTCAAAACATAGCCAGAGTTCAGGAACCAGAACGGATAGTCAGCAAAGCCAGAAGTCAGGGATCAATGTAGTGGAGCAGTAAGCAGGATCTGGAGCCAGAAGGGATGTCAGCAAAGCCAGTCTTGAACAGGATCGCAGGAGAAAGTTTCTGTGATGTTGACCAAGGCGAAGGCAGAGCTCCTCTGGACTAAACGGCTTAAGTAGGCAGGACTGACGAGCAGGATATCATCAACAGCTGAGTAACTGTAAAGAGATAGGAGCTGGCAATTAGCCGACAGCTGAGCGACCAGCTCAGAGAAGGAAGGGCTAAGTCCAGCCCTGACAGTCACAGAGAGCATGAATCGCCGCTTTCTCTCCTGAGAGTCTCTCTATGCCGACTTAGCTTGCTTGGAGCCAAACAGCTTTCCCGATATAAAAAAATCTGGACTTCAGGCACCAGCAATGGAAGAACTCAGCAAACGATTAGTTAGATTTGATGAGGGAGCAACATCAGAAAATTTGCATTCCCAACTGGGAAATTTTGCAATGCAGTGTCCCAGGCTGAAATCATCACCTCTTGAAGAATATAGTATTGTAGAAGATATATCTATGGAAAACCAGGAAAGCAAATTAACAGAAACAGAACTGGTCAACAAATCTTGCATGGCATGTGAGAACTGTGCTATTTGCTGCTATAAGATTCTGCAGCGCTATCATTTGTTAACTGATGCCTGTAATATCATTGATTTAGCCTACACATTTTTGCTTACACTATCTTTTACTCAAGTTGCCTGTGAAAGAAGTTTCTACATGTTGAAGTGTATTAAAAAGTCCGCTGATGAAGTCCTGCATATGGACGTAATGCATACGGACGAAAGTGACATCACCCGCAGCCCGATCTGTGCACTTTGCTATACGCTGTACCCTCCTAGCACCGGGATATAGGTGCCCTCTTTGTAAGTTTTTATATTCCCATCTCTTTTTTTCAATAAACTGTTTATAAGCAGAGAACACTATGTTTTTTTAAAATTTTCATTCACATGATTGATGGCGATATGGGATTGAGCTTTTCCGTGAGGACTGACTGACATCCATCCGGCATATCTGCCAAGTGTGACGTATTTCTCCAGTGGATCGTTATCATTTAACCCGCTTGGTGAGGTGAGCGGCCATTTTATCTGTGGTGGAGGTTTTCTTTCACGTTGTCACCTGCATATGTATGCCTCCGTCATCACCTTAGAAAGACACCATTGGACTGTTTATGGACATATTTTTTGAATTTTTCAATTGTTTTTTATTTATGTGTGTTTAGCGCTGCACCTTTTTTATATATGTGTATTAAAACCCATCTAAGAAGTTCTGTATCTTAAAAGCATTTGAGCTCTTTGATGCGGATTACAATCGAAAAGGATGTACTAATGAACCTTGATTCTGAGGATGTCATTGACAGAGTTGGAGAAACCAGTGAACTTCTACGAAACTTGCTGAATCCTTAGTGCAGTTATTTTGTTCTGTGATTTTGAATATAAAAAAAATGCCAAAAAATTATATATATTTTGCTATTTGTTATTGTATTGAATTGTTCATTAAAGATGTTTCACCTTATATATTGCATTCATTCTATAATTGTCATATATTTACATAATTCCGAATGATTGACAAGTTACAGTGACTGAAGCAGGCTTAATATGACTAAAATACATAGAGAAACCGGTCGTTCTTATTTGTAATTTGTTTTTCTTTTAAAAATGGGCTGCTCAGTTTGGAATGCCCGGGCCTATTTTTTGTCCCAGTCCAGACCTGGTTGCCGACCCCTGCTATAGGGCATGTACACTAAAGCAGCACACCAGGATGCCAAGATCTGAATGGGCTCTTGGTTTTCAAAGTGTAAAACTGCACTGATAAAAATGATTCTGTTGGCTTGTAATTTTAACATCATTTTATTATTATTATTATTGTTATCATTTTCAACAAATAAATAAATGTTAATGAATTTACTTTGATATTTTAAGTACCTTTCTTAATTTTTATTAGTTCTTAAAACACACCTTTTACATTTACAAAAACAATGTATAATATTGAGTAATCTAGACAAAACTTTTAAGGTATGTGCATTTCCATATTCTAATTGAGTTGCATGTACTTAAAAATATCTTTTCATTTGACTGTAATTGCGGTAAGCAGATGTTTGCCAAACGTGCAACCACGTGAGTTTTAATTCTGTAATTTTAAAGAGTTTGACTTTGGAACTCTGAAAACCTTCACAAGGCAGTTCCCATACGTTTGAGGCCCATCAGGACAAAAGAGCGCCACCAGTGACAAGAATTTTTCCAAGTCACTACAAAGCCATGTAATGCCATTGAAAGGTAAGAGTGAACATTGAACAAATTATCGTTCACATGCTTTAAATGTTGCTTAACATACCATCCAAAATGTTTATTTTATTTGAGGATCATTATATTCATAATAAATGGACATACGTCTGTTGTATACACCTATTGACACAACTCCCTTGTGCGCACGCAAAGTTTGGATGATGAGCATCAAAAAAGGTGTACTTAGGCATCGGCCAAAAGCATAAAAAAAGCAGATGATGGAGCACCGAAAATGGTGCGGGTCCACCCTGGGAGCCTCCCATTGCAGGATTGTCATCCTGGCGCACCCCAGTCCTCAGTCCCCCAATTCTCCTCCTCCTCTCCTCTCTCTCACATAGAGCCGCAATCTCCCTGTGTCAGGGAGCTGAATTTTCCAGGTGGCCGTAGTGACAATGTCCCGCCTCCTGTGATAGATTGCACACTGATCCAATGGCAGGACATTGAATCAGTGTGACGTGATCACAGGAGGCGTGCCATTGTTACTGCGGCCGAGAACTTCAAATGCAGCTCCATGGCACAGCGGGAGATCGCCGCTCTGATCCGGGCACCGGTAGGCTGCATCCCCAGGCACTGGCACGCTGCATCTGACAGGCACAGGCAGGCTGCATCTGACAGGCACAGGCAGGCTGCATCTGACAGGCTTAGGTAAGCTGCATCTGACAGGCACAGGTAAGCTGCATCTGACAGGCACTGGGAGGCTGCATCTGACAGACACTGGGAGGCTGCATCTGACAGGCACTGGCAGGCTGCATCTGCCAATAATGGCCAACAATAAATTCATATTAATTTCAATTGATGATAATAATTAAAAAGTGTATATATAAAAACATAATTTAACAAGTGCATCCTGCATTTTCGATTTTGGCACCAAAATTTCCATTCGGTGCACCCCTAATTTGATCTGTTACCATCCTAACGTTTATCTATGCCTTCCAAGCTGATGCCTTACTTCCCATTTAATGGTATTTTTTCTGTCTGTTTTCATTTGTCTCCAGCTGTCTTTATCAAATCCAACGACATTGTTTACTGATGGAGGCTGGTGTATGTTCCTTAGTTGTTTGTCAAGGTTTCTGCAAGAATCAATTTAGTTCAAGCAGCTGGAGAGTTTTCTGGAAAGTTGCGTTTCAGAAAAACAGGATTATATAACATAGATACGTGCATTTGAATGACTTGGTCTGACAGCACATGTTTAAATATTCTAATTTATTTTGAAAGTGGCAGTTTCTTAAAGTGAAACATCACTCTCCCAATCAACATTCATTTTTAATCTTCATGCTGCTAGCATTAGTAAATAGATAGGAAAATATATCATATTTACTTGTTTTAAACTTTTTTTTTTACATTTCTTCAGTAAACTTCCTGGTTTCTTGCCTAGGCAAATGATGTCATACATCCCAAGAGTCTTCAGGAGGGGAGGGGAGAAGGAAGGGTGTTCTCAGCTAAGCACACTCTCCTGCATGCACGCTTGAGCTAAGAGCAGATTGATTCCAGGAAGCAAACGCTGCATGCATCATTTGCCCTTACTCAAGATGGACATGGACAGAAAAGCTAGCAGGGTATTTTTCAAAGTGATTTCTTACCAAAATAAAGCATGGAGACATTGATGGATCGGGGGTTTTTCTTTGAATATTAAAAATGAATGAAATAGTGTTTTTGGTTCGTGGTGCTCAGATGCAATGAAGACCCGCTTTAAGTTAAAATAATATGTGTGGGTAGCACTTGCATATATAACAAACAATCATGCTGTAAATACCCCCTTAATATATCTGTAGCGGTACCCCTGTAGGGGCTGCTGGTGGTTGTGGTCAGCCTCTCACCCTGGACAGCTAGGCACATGAATTTCCAGACATACAGCAAACAAGAAATAGTCCTTGTACTTGATTTTTTTTTAACTCTTGACAATGACATTAATCAAAACGCTCAACAGGAGCATTAGAGAACAATGAGGTACATTTACAGTGCACAAAGGTTTTTCGTAATTACAATTGAAGCGCTGGGCTCCTGATGAGCATGCGCCATGTGTTTTGTAAATTTAATATTCCTGGAACCACAGTTGGGTTTTGGGGTTGATTATATATGGTTTCAGTACCAGTCTGGCTGGATTGCACTGGGTTCTGCTTGGCCATAGGTGTCGTTGTCACTTCTGGCAAGCATGAGAACGCAGTTTGGCTGGGCGCATTGAGTGCCAGTCTCTCTCGGAGCCAATCAGTGAGAGTGTCGTCTTGCTGTGAATTCTAGGAGAGGGTACTTAAGGTACTGAGATCACGTGCTTCTGGGTTCTGGTCCAGAAGATCTTTCTGTCTGTTTGGTCCTGGTCCTCCTGACCAGCCCTCAGGGCCCTCATGGCCTGGGGTGCCGATCCATCCAATTCCGAGCCTCGGGGCTGGCTAGGAGGATTCCAAGGTTGTCCAGTGCCGTCTCGTCCATGGAGAGTCCCAGCAACTGAGAAAGCAACCAGGGGAGGACTCTTTGGGAGAGGGCCACGCATAAGGCTGGTTCCTCAGCAAGAGCCTGGAAGATAAGTTGAAAGACACCAAGTGAATCTACACTCGTACGGTATCGCCGGACCGTCTGCAAGATACTGGTACCGTATGAGAGCTCTCTAAGTTTGTTAACATCCTTCAGTTACAACCAAGTCTGTGGCAGAGACTTTATTCACAAGTTCTACAACTAGGCTGTGGCAGAGACTTTACTTCATTTGAACACTCTATCGGCTGCTAGGCCTAGTGAGAGGAGGTTTATCCGATAGCTGTGAGAATCCAGTTGTGAGTGGCTATTCTCTGGATTTATATAGTGAGAAACTTCAGTGTGAGCAGTTCCAAGAGTACCTGAACTTTTTACCTAAACCCTTTATCCCTTACTGAGAGACTGTGTTTTGTTTACCCTTTTTTGCAAATAAAAATCCCAAAGTGGATCCAGTGTCAGTTTCTACAGTTTTTTGGGTCATCTACCTCAGGAAACCCCTAGGCGCATACGAGGTCAAGAAGGTAACAGTAAGCCCAAATCAAACAAGCAGCTCCTTCAGGGGTTAGTGCTACATGTGGGGGCTCGCAGTCCGGGATTTCCCGTTACCCCTTTGCAACGAAAGAACTGTACACGTGGTAACTATAGGGTAGAGGGTTAAAAATGTTTGGACTGTGCCATTTTGTAAAAATGAATGACATCCACTGCTGGTGCGTAAACTGTGGATGGAGTCTTGCCTGTCTCCTCTCCCTGACCGAGGCACCACAAGAGAGTGTCGTAGGAGAGAGCGGAAGGAGGTTGTGCTTTATTGTAGAAGCAGAAGAGAAAAAATGTTTCAAGTTCCGGGAATGTCGCCCACCATGGGACCCAGGATGCTGTCTATGGGGATCCCTTCGAGTGTGAGACTCCCTGGGACTGTGTTGACCAATACAGGGATTCGCCTGGCCCCTCAAGGGCGTTTCATCCTGTATACATCGGGAGACATTGAGGCCCTTGGGATGCTTTGTGCCAAATGTGAAAGACTGATCACAAGCCCTCGGCCATTCGTTCAATGTCTCAGCTGTGGAGAATACCTTTTTAAAGTGGAACAGCCCATCGTGTCGCCGAAGGCCTACCGCATGGACTGGGCCACAGGCGTAGCCACCGAGGAGTCTGCTGTCTATGCTCCTTTGGTGAGGCCTTCCACAGCTGCGATGCCTGTTGCTGTTAACATTCCAGAGGGAGATGCGGATGCTTCTACTACTGCCACTGTCAGAGGAACTAATACAGAGCTTATGGACACCAACTCATCTACCATCACTGATGCCACCATGCCTGCTTTGGAGAAAGTGGAGCGTGCCAAGACCTCCCGCGGCCGCGGTAGAGGACCACCTCCAAGTCCAGCCAGACCAAATCGGAGGAAGGAGATTGTCCCGGAGAAGTCCACCAAGTTTACCGGTGAGAAATGTGACTAATTATTTGCCAGCGGAAGAGTTATGGGACTCAGAGTTAGACTCTATTTCTGATGCTGGGGATGATGACCTTTTTGAGACAATGTCCCAAGAGTTACTATGGGCCAACGGGGATGATGTGGCCGTTACCTGTAATGACATATCGGGCTGGCTAGCCCTTACTTCAGGGAGTGTGTCGCCCTGGGCGGAAACCCCAACCACCATAGATTTGACTTTGCCCAAATCTGTGAACTTGCTTGTACCCAAGAAAAGTTCTGTTGCCCTGGTGCGCAAGTCCACAAACTCTTGTGTGCCCCACTGGGGATGTGAGATCTTTGCCAAAACTTGCAAGGTCTCAGTGGCTACTTAACAAACGTGTTGCATCGGAGTATGGGTTAGAGTTCCCATATGTGCCCAGAGAAATTATGGATGTGATTGAGGAAGAATGGTATGCGGAGGATGTCTGGAACTACCTAAAAGTTCCGAAGTCATTCAGAAAAAAGCGTTTTCTCCAGACAAGTACGAGCGCTTTACCGGTTGCCTACAACACTGGAGTTATGGAAGGCACATATATGCAGACAAGGTTGTCATTTGTAGGCCAGATAGAGACAACGTAGTCTATTTCATTACCACTGTAGATGCACAGGTGAAAACCTTGACTCTGCCGGATCCGAGACTTTACTGGTAAAGGACTACCAAGACTGTGTTTTTCTCTTTTTGATCCAAAAGAGTTTTTCTCTTGAAATTACAAGGACTGTGGGGTAGTCAGAGTTAGTTTACTGAGAAGCTCTGTGTCAAGACTACCCAATGGGTCGCAGTACTTGTTTTCAAAGAAGGACTTGCACTTCAGTGACTCTAACCACTAGGTGGCGTGGGTCGGCACAAAATGTTTGGTCTTCTTGCTTGCTAGCGTTTAAAGTTTTAAGTATTTAGAAGAGAGAGCCTTATTGTATGTAGGAATGAGACTCTGCCTTCTAAAAAGTTTAGTGTGTGTTTTGTTTTTTTGTTTGTGTGTTTTCTTTTTCAGGATTCACCAAGAACGTCTATCAAAGCTGCCGGAGAGTAGGTGGTGTAGATAGGCAGGAATTGGGTGGTGTATGTGTAACTTGCTTATGTTAACTGTTTTATATATTACAATGTTCCATGTGTTTTCATATTTCCTTCCCTTTCCCCATTCCAACCCTAAATGTTCAGGTACTCCAAATTTTTTAGGATTAGAAGTTTTTTCCCTTCTTTCCCAGACGATGGAGACAGGGGCGTAACTAGAAATCATAGGGCCCCATAGCAAAATGTTGTATGGGCCCCCGCCCCCTGCAAATAGCCCCCCCACGAAAAAAATGAACTAATGCCACCGAACAACAGATTTCCACACTCATGGGGCACAGTACCCAGGCAACAGCTTATATTAATTTTGAACAACAAAGTATGCAGTATACTGTATGCAGCCCCTGAAGGACACACATTGCTGACCTCCATGCCTTCTAACCAATTTATGTTCCGTTATATAAAATTAAATAGTTCAACTCACCATAATGCAGAATCAGTGGGAGCCCTGAGCGTGTGCCACTTGCCACCATCGCCGGACACCAGATGCAGATTGTCAATTGTCACACGTTGCAGAATGTCACCTGCCACACATAATGGATTGTCACTTGCCATATCACCTGCCACACATTACTGATGGTCACTTGCCACGTCCCGGGTTGTCACTTGCCACACATTACAAATTGTCACTTGCCATGTCACGGATTTTCACTTGCCACGTCACCTGCCACACATTACGGATTGTCACTTGCCATGTCCTGGGTTGTCACTTGCCACGTCACCTGCCACACATTATGGATTGTCACTTGCCATGTCCTGGATCGTCACTTGCCACACATTACGGATTGTCACTTGCCACATCACCTGCCACACGTTGCGGATTGTCCACTTGCCACGTTGCCTGCCACCAGATGCAGATTGTCACATGTTGCGGATTGTCCACTTACCACATCACGGATTGTCACTTGCCACGTCACCTGCCACACATTATGGATTGTCACTTGCCACGTCCCGGATTGTCACTTGCCCCGTCACCTGCCACATTACAGATTGTCATGTCACGGATTGTCACTTGCCACGTCGCCTGCCACACATTACGGGTTGTTACTTGCCACGTCGCCTGCCACACATTACGGGTTGCCACTTGCCACGTCACCTGCCACACATTACGGGTTGTCACTTGCCACGTCGCCTGCCACACATTACGGGTTGTCACTTGCCACTTCGCCTGCCACACATTACGGTTGTCACTTGCCACGTCGCCTACCACACATTAGGGGTTGTCACTTGCCACGTGGCCTGCCACACATTAGGGGTTGTCACTTGCCACATCACCTGCCACACATTACGGGTTGTCACATGCCACGTCGCCTGCCCCACATTACGGGTTGTCACTTGCCATGTCTCCTGCCACACATTACGGGTTGTCACTTGCCACGTCACCTACCACACATTAGGGGTTGTTACTTGCCACGTTGCCTGCCACACATTAGGGGTTGTCACTTGCCACGTCACCTGCCACACATTACGGGTTGTCACTTGCCACGTCGCCTGACCCACATTACGGGTTGTCACTTGCCATGTTGCCTGCCACACATTACGGGTTGTCACTTGCCACGTCGCCTGCCCCACATTACGGGTTGTCACTTGTCATGTCACCTGCCACACATTACGGGTTGCCACTTGCCACACATTACGGGTTGTCACTTGCCACGTCGCCTGCCACACATTACGGGTTGTCACTTGCCACGTCGCCTGCCACACATTACGGGTTGTCACTTGCCACATCGCCTGCCACACATTACGGGTTGTCACTTGCCACGTCGCCTGCCACACATTACGGGTTGTCACTTGCCACGTCGCCTGCCACACATTACGGGTTGTCACTTGCCACGTCGCCTGCCACACATTACGGGTTGTCACTTGCCACGTCGCCTGCCACACATTATGGGTTGTCACCTGCCACACCGTTACGGATTGTCACTTGCAGCAGGTTAGCAGTCAGGCAGCAGAGAGATAATGTCATCTCTCTGCTTCCCGGCTGACTGCACAGTTTAGGGGGAACTTCACTGCAGGGATGCAGGGCGGGCACCAGGCGGTGAGAGATGATGTCATCTCTCTGCTCCCCCCGCCCCAGATCCCTGATTGGCCAGACCGCGGACCCGCCTGAGCCACCCGCGGACCCGCCTGAGCCACCCGCGGTGCCGCCCGTGGACCCCCGGAGCCACCCGCGGCGCCTGTCCTCAAGGGCCCCACTGGGCTGCGGGCCCCATAGCGGCTGCATGTGCCGCTATGGCGGTAGTTCCGCCACTGGATGGAGACATCGTCTAAATGACGAGGCAGAGTATGTAGCGCCGGGCTACTGATGAGCACGCGATATGTGTTTTGTAAATGTAATATTCCTGGAACCACAGTTGGGTTTTGGGGGTGATTATACCAAATTATGGTTTCAGTACTAGTCTGGCTGGATTGCACTGGGTTCTGCTTGGCCATAGATGTCGTTGTTACTTCTGGCAAGCATGAGAACGCAGTTTGGCTGGGCGCATTGAGTGCCAGTCTCTCTCGGAGCCAATCAGTGAGAGTGTCGTCTTGCTGTGAATTCTGGGAGAGGGTACTTAAGGTACTGAGATCACGTGCTTCTGGGTTCCGGTCCAGAAGATCTTTCTGTCTGTTTGGTCCTGGTCCTCCTGACCAGCCCTCAGGGCCCTCATGGCCTGGGGAGTGGATCTATCCAATTCCGAGTCTCGGAGCTGGCTAGCCTGAGGCAAAGTAACTGGAAGGAGGATTCCAAGGTGGTCCGGTGCCGTCTCGTCTGTGGAGAGGCCCAGCAACTGAGAAAGCAACCAGGGGAGGACTCTTTGGGAGAGGGCCACGCACAAGGCTGGTTCCTCAGCAAGAGCCTGGAAGCTAAGTTGAAAGACACCAAGTGAATCTACACTCGTACGGTATCGCCGGACCGGCTGCAAGATACTAGTACTGTATGAGAGCTCTCTAAGTTTGTTAAAATCCTTTAGTTACAACCAAGTCTGTGGCAGAGACTTTATTCACAAGTTCTACAATTAGTCTGTGGCAGAGACTTTACTTCATTTGAACACTCTATCGGCTGCTAGGCCTAGTGAGAGGAGGTTTATCTGATAGCTGTGAGAATCCAGTTGTAAGTGGCTATTCTCTGGATTTATATAGTGAGAAACACTTCAGTGTGAGCAGTTCCAAGAGTACCTGAACTTTCTACCTAAACCCTCTACCCCTTACTGAGAGACTGTGTTTTGTCTACCCTTTTTTGCAAATAAACCTCTGTGTTCAAAAATGAGCTTTTCATAAGGTAATACCTGATTTACTAACCAAAGCCATTTACGTACAGATGGAGGGGTGCGCTGAATCCACTTAAGTGCCACAGGTTTATGAGCCAAAAATAGTGTTTCCAGTAACATGGTCCTAGTATGTCTCGGCTACAGTTCCTCGTCCAGGACCCCTAGCAAACACACCAGTTGGGTACATGGAACAGGGACTGACAAAACTGCAGTTAATATCTCCGTCACCTGCTGCCAATACCGTGCTATGACTGGACAAAGCCACATAACATGTGCGAAGTCCGCTCACACCTAGTGCAGGTAGATGATGCATTGCATGCAATCGAACTGGGGTCAGATATGATTGATGTAACATATAAAGGTGGATCAATTTATTGTTAACAGCCAGAGATACAGATAAATTGGATGAACATGCTTCCTCTCAGCACCACCAGATGAGTCCCGCTAGTCATAGCAAGCCACAAATGGAGGTATAAAGTTGATATAAGTCCCCTAGGGCCCTGAGTTTGCAGCACCCCTATCAATGGGTAACCATAAAAGTCAGTGTCATGGGTACCAAATTGAGTTTGTATCACATGTCTAAGTTGAAGATACCTATAAAAGGTGGTTTGGGGCAGTTCATACTTCCTCTGCAATCCATCAAACAAGCCAATACATTTCCATCATAAAAGTCATCCAGAGTAGCCATCCCCGTACGTTCCCAAAAATAATAGTTTGTAAATTACTTTAAATGAGGGAACATCAGGTTATGCCAGAAGAGCAACAATAGTGCCTTTAAAATCTGTGATTCTCCTGGCTCCAGTGCCACCAATAGGTGCTTAATTTTAAGTACATAGGCAAGATATGACTCAAACAACGTCAGAGTAGTCAAGTGGCGCAGATGCCTTGCCAAATAATAGTAATATAGATTCGACAATGCCATTGCGGCATTAACCTTAGGAAGCTGTAGAATTGAAAATTTGAGTTTCCGTAAATTTTTGGCCCAAATAAAGGAAATAAGTAATGTGTCCAGGGTTTTAAAAAAAATATTTAGGCACTGAGATAGGCAGATGAGAGCGGGCGGCTCCACCGGTCCACGGGTCAGAGCGCGGGCGTGAGCGGGCTGGCCAATCAGGGAGCTGGCCGGCGGAGGAGCATAGAGATGACATCATCTCTCACCGCCCGGCACCGCCCGGCGCCGCCCTGCATCTCTTCATTGCAGTTCCGCCCTCACTGTGCAGGCAGCCGCGGGAAGCAGAGAGATGACATTATCTCTCTGCTGCCTGACTTATTATCTGCTACCTGACTCTTCGACACAGCAGGAAAGTGACACAGCAAGTGAAAATCTGTAACGTGTGGCATGTGACGTGGCAAGTGACAATCCGGGACGTGGCAAGTGACAATCCGTAATGTGTGGCAGGTGACGTTGCAAGTGACAATCCGTAATGTGTGGCAGGTGACGTGGCAAGTGACAATCCGGGACGTGGCAAGTGACAACCCGTAATGTGTGGCAGGTGACGTGGCAAGTGACAATCCGTGACGTGGCAAGTGTCGATCTGTAACGTGTGGCAGGCGATGTGGCAAGTGACAATCCGTAATGTGTGGCAGGTGACATGGCAAGTGACAAATGCGCCTAACCTCAAACCGCGACAAAGACTGCAATGAAGAGGCGGCACGCACAGCGCCTCCTGTCTGCCAAAGGAGCTAAGGCAGACAGATACAGAGGAGAAAAGAGCCTCCTCGTCCACCAGGGGTGCCCGAATGCCTCAGCACATAACCACCACAAACCACACTGGACCTTGTGCAGTGTGGTTATCTGGTGAGGCATTCCAGTGCCCCTGGTGGACGAGGAGTGGCTCAATGATATTGAGGTCAGAAGACTGGGGTGACCACTCCAGAACCTTCCCTTTATTCTGCTGTAGACAATGACAGGTCGACTTGGCCTTGTGTTTTGGATCATTGTCATGTTACAGGGGCACCCGTGCCGGATATGAAGTCGGTGAGCCATGTCTGGTTCAGTCATTTCCAGGGGGGATGCGTTAAATATTTATGTTTTGCTATATGTAGCAAATTTTGCAGGCTAACACTGCACCAGAAGGATACATTGTATGCTTTTCATTTCCTGGCTGCCATTGTTGACCTCCTTGTGAAAAAATGCTACTTTTATGGCCAATTTTCAAACTCTCTTGCGCAACACTTTGAGTCACTCAGTTGGCATTAAAGTAGAACTAAAGACAACATTTTTATTTTTTATTCTGTTTAGAGTAAAGGAGGGTAATAACCCCTGTCAGGTTGTACTTTGCCATGTGTGTCCCATTGGGGAGATTTCCCTTCACGTCCTGTCCCATAGCAAAAACAGGAAGTGAGAAGAAATCCCTGCAAAGTGAGGGAATCCCTGGTTGTCACCAGAACTAGCATCCTCATTGGAAGATTTCCCTTTTCCTTTTCCTCCTCTTTTCCTGCTCAGGAGACAACCCAAATTTAGAATTTTCTTTTACTTTCACTTTTGATGATGATGGTAAACAGGACAAATAAAGAGGGGTAATCTCCCTAACGCGGACACAGACCGCAATAAAAACCTGACAAAGGTGCTAATTCCTCTGTACTTTATCCAAAATTAAAACAAAAAGTTTGCCTTCAGCTATACTTTAAAGAGTAATGCCCCGTACACACGGACGGAAATTCCGACCACAAAATCCGTAGGATTTTTTCCGACGGATTTTGTCCGACACTGGTGTTGCATACACACGGTCAGACAAAGTTGTCGAAAAATCCGATCATTCTGACCGTAGTGACGTTCGTTGCATACGACGTAACTACGTAGAGGCTATTAGCCAATAGCTTTGGTCTCGTAATTCGATCTGAGCATGTGTGGCACTTTGTCCGTCGGAATTCTCTACACACGATCGGAAAAAGTCAGATCGGATTTTGTTGTCGGAAAATTTGAGAGCAGGATCTCAAATTTTTTCTGTCGGAAATTTCCGACGGAAAAAGTCCGATGGAGCCCACAAACAGGCGGATTTTCCGACAACATGGTCCGATCGGACATCTTCTGTCGGAATTTCCGACCGTGTGTACGGGGATAACTCCACTTTTGTTGAGAAAAAAATGCATTCCCCTCTGGGTGGTCAATGCATATTGCAGGGATTTTAAAAAACTTTGTTGCAGATTCCTACTTTTTGTTTTTCTGAAGAAATAGCTGTTTGTTTCTCTGTGTCCATGTTCAAAGTGATAGAAATATAATATAAAGTGCTACAATGCCTGTAATCAACCTAAACCAGGTGCAATGTCAATAGTAAAAGTGCAATAATTAAATATTTATTATCATGGATACTTAAAACTAAAATACATGTAGCGGTAGCCCCGTAGGGGCTGTTGAAAGTTGTGGCCCACCTGTCACCCTGCCCAGCCCGGCATTCATTTCCCAGTCAACTTAGAGACAATGTACAGTCCATGTGCTTGTTTTGTATTTTTATTTACGGGAAATAGAACTTGGATGGGGAAAGGGAATATATGGGATGCCCAGTAGATTTATAGAACAGTCAATAGGATAGAATGTATCTCAAACAATCTGGGACAATTTATGTACACTCTCTTCGTCTAGCACAATTCTTACTCCCAGGAGCAACTAGCACATGTTTAGGTCTGACGCTGGCTCAGCCAGGCCTCAGCAACTGCCCCTATACTGTAGCAAAAATAGGAAGTCTTTTGTGCTAGCTGTCCTAATAATTAGCTACTATTCCCAGCTAGTCCTCTGCAGGCCCTGCCAGCCCTTCTGGCTGCAGCTGCCTGACTCCACTGACGGTGACATCACAGTCCTTACTGCTGGCTCTGCATCACTGTTAATTTCGTCAACGAAAACGTTTTCATCAAAGATTTCGTCAGCGGCATTTTTACAGTGAAGAAAACGACAAGTACAGCACATTTTCGTCCACTGATGAAAACTATAATGAAAATCAGATCCATTTTCAATAACGAACGAAAACAGGACGCAAATGACAAGAAGGGACATTTACCTAACTTCTTTGTTTTTATGGAGCTCCGCCTACTTACGCAATCCGCTCCCAGCAAGCACTGTGCCACCATCAGTGACAAGAGTGCCAGAGAGTGTGATAGCGGCTTCAGCACTGTGTGACTGTTAATTACAAGCTTTCCCGAGACTCCCGACCCCTCCTGACGCCGCGCCCGGCGCCCAGAGCAGACTTGTGTACACTGTATGATTCACTGCTGTACAGTAATAGTGGTACATTACAGCAGGCCTGAGGCAGCGGCCTGCCCTCCCCTCATACCACCGTCCATCCAGAGAACACTGTGCAACAGTGCAAACTGTGCATTACAGACCTCCTCTGACCACTGGCAGAGTCATCCAGGGCACTGTGGATTACAGACCATCCTTCAGACCACCATCCAGCACTGTGCAGCTTAGAGGCCTACTCAGACCACCGTCCAGAGCATTGTGCATACAGGCTTCCTTCCTTCTCACCCTCCACGTCCAAAGTATACTGGGAATGTCGGCTTCTGTGACTGTCACTGGTAGAAAGAGAGGAGAAGATTTATAGATGTATTTTACATTTGATCTTAAGGACATCAAGACCCTTTTCAAACCTTTTTGGAGCGACACACGCTGGTAAAAATACAACAAACTTGAAGCGTAATTTGCGGACAACTCATCCTTAAAATCATACAAAGGTAAGCACAGCAGCACTTAACTCCACTTTTGTTGGGAACAGTCTTATGTACATTGCAGGGATTTTTTTTAACAAACTTTCTTGTCGTCAGATTTCATACCTTTTTTATTCTGATTCTTGGCTGTCCCTTGAGGTAAACTCTCTGTACACTTCTATTCTCCATCACATAGGCATGTTAGCCATACAACATTTTCTATTATTAGACCCCATGCTCAACACCAAACAGGCAGCCTTTATTCTAGACGCAACCCTTTTTTGCCTAACACACAATTATTTTCATTTTGAGGGTGATTTCTACTTACAAACCCATTGCACGGCAATAGGCGCCAATTTTGCCCCCTCATTTGCCAATTTGACCATGGGTTTTTGGGAGAATCAGTTCATATGGAAAAACAACCTATTCGCCAAACATCTGGTATTTTATGGCGAGGGTACGGCTGGGTTTGGCTGAGTATGGATGGGTATGACTGAGTACGATTGAGTATGGCTGGGTATGGCTGGGTATGGTTTTAAATTAAGGGATGGTGGCGCTGTTCAGGGTAGATATGGGGAAAGGAGAATAAAAATATAGATATGTAAAATTATATATATATGGATAATTATAAAACAGGTGTATATAAACAGTAAAAAATGTATACCTGATATGAGAGTGGAAGAATGATAGGATAAGGGAGTATGCGTATAACTGACAAGAAATGTAGATGTAAGGAGCAATATGGCAGTATCACTTAGGATCAACAAGAAAAAGTGACTACGTGCAACACCTCATATACCTAATGGGTCCTAGGTGAATAGGTCAATGCATCAATAAGTGTCAACAATACCATGTGACACTCTAAGGTAAAAAATAAATAAAAATAAAGAGTGAACTTCAAAGTGACCCCGTGATAAGATGGATAAAATATTGAATGTATCTAATTAGTACATAATGAATACTGTGCCAAAAATATAAATATATATACACTCGTCAGTGTGTCCTAAATGAGGATAAAATAAGTGTTTCATCTAAAATAAAAATAAGGTGATTCAGGTGCACATATACAAAATGTGATAGGTAAATGCTTGAAAAAATATATATAATTTAAAATTAAAATTAATATAATTAATATATATATATATATATATTTTTTTTTTAATTTTAATTATATATATTTTTTCAAGCATTTACCTATCACATTTTGTATATGTGCACCTGAATCACCTTATTTTTATTTTAGATGAAACACTTATTTTATCCTCATTTAGGACACACTGACGAGTGTATATATATTTATATTTTTGGCACAGTATTCATTATGTACTAATTAGATACATTCAATATTTTATCCATCTTATCACGGAGTCACTTTGAAGTTCACTCTTTATTTTTATTTATTTTTTACCTTAGAGTGTCACATGGTATTGTTCACACTTATTGATGCATTGACCTATTCACCTAGGACCCATTAGGTATATGAGGTGTTGCACGTAGTCACTTTTTCTTGTTGATCCTAATGCCGCGTACACACGAAGGGACTTTTCCCGGCGGACCTAGTCCAGCGGACAATCCGCCGGACTTTCCAGCTGGCTTCGCGGGACTTTCCGAGCGTGTGGACTTGCCCACACACGCCCGGACTTCTCCGGCGGACAGTCCGCTGGACAAAGTCCGCGGGACTTTTGAAAATGAACGGACTTGCCCACACACGGAGCAGTCCGTTCATTTCGAACGTAACTTCAGGTACGTAGCTAGCGTAGGCAGTAAATGCCGGCGCGCTAGCTCCGTCACCTGGCATGGATTTAAAAGGAATCCCCACGCCGAAAAACGGGTCCCCCCCAAATCCATCTCAGACCCTTATCCGAGCAAGCAGCCCGGCAGGCCAGGAAAGGGGTGGGGACGAGCGAGCGCCCCCCCCCCTCCTGAGCCGTACCAGGCCGCGTGCCCTCAACATGGGGGGTGCCCTGGGGAAAGGGGGGCCGTGCGGCCCCCCCCACCCCACAGCACCTTGTCCCCATGTTGATGAGGACAAGGGCCTCTTCCCGACAACCCTGGCCGTTGGTTGTCGGGGTCTGCGGGCGGGGGCTTATCGGAATCTGGGAGCCCCCTTTTATAAGGGGGCCCCCAGATCCCGGCCCCCCACCCTATGTGAATGAGTATGGGGTACAATGTACCCCTACCCATTCACCTAAGGTGTAAAATGTAAAGTAAAAAAAAAAACACACTTTTGAAAAAATATTTTATTGCACTGCTCCGGGGGTCTTCTTCCGTCTTGGGGGTCTTCTCGCCGGACTCCTCCGCCATTTACCTAGCTCTTTTACCGAGCGGAGAAGTCCGGCTACCTTCTTCGTCGTCGCCTGGGGGTCTCGATCCGCCTTCGGGGGTCTTCCGGGGTCTTCCGGGGTCTCTTCTGTTCTTGCCGCTGTCGTCGCTTTCTGCTCCGCCTTCTTCTTCTTCTTCCGCCTTCTTCTTCTTGTTCTTCTTCTTCTTCTTCTTCTTCCGATGTTGACACGTCGCTCTCTCTGGCCGGAATGCCAGAGCCGCGCTGTGCTGGGACTTATATAGGGACAAGGGGACAGGGTCACATGCTCATGTCACATGGTGACCCCGCCTCCTTGTGATGTCACAGTCCCAGCATCCTCCGGGACTGTGACATCACATGAGGGCGGGGTCCCCAGCGCTCGCTAGTCCCCACCCCTTTCCTGGCCTGCCGGGCTGCGTGCTCGGATAAGGGTCTGAGATGGATTTGGGGGGGACCCCCACGCCGTTTTTCGGCGTGGGGATTCCCTTTAAATCCATGCCAGGTGGCGGAGCTAGCGCGCCGGCATTTACTGCCTACGCTAGCTACGTACCTGAAGTCACGTGCTAAATGAACGGACTTTCCGATGAGCGGCAAGTCCGTTCATTTCAAAAGTCCGGCGGACTAGCCTACTAACGGCGGGATTGTCCGCTGGACTGCCAAGTCCAGCGGATAATTTTAAAACAAAACTTAAAACTTTAGTCCGCCGGACTTTTTGAAAAAAAGTCCGTCGGAGGCCCACACACGAGGGGATTATCCCCTGGACTTGAGTCCAGGGGATAATCCCACGGGATAGTCCCTTCGTGTGTACGGGGCATAAGTGATACTGCCATATTGCTCCTTACATCTACATTTCTTGTCAGTTATACGCATACTCCCTTATCCTATCATTCTTCCACTCTCATATCAGGTATACATTTTTTACTGTTTATATACACCTGTTTTATAATTATCCATATATATATAATTTTACATATCTATATTTTTATTCTCCTTTCCCCATATCTACCCTGAACAGCGCCACCATCCCTTAATTTAAAACCATTTCCTTTACTACACATTTGTATGCAGTATCCATCTGGGAGGCTGCAGTTCCAATCCTAAGCGCGGATCCTATACACATTTTACTATGGCTGGGTACGGCTGCGTACGGCTGCGTACGGCTGTGTACGGCTGGGTATGGCTGAGTATGGATGGGTACGGCTGAGTATGGCTGGGTACGGCTGAGTATGGCTGGGTACGGCTGAGTATGGCTGGGTACGGCTGAGTATGGCTGGGTATGGCTGAGTATGGATGGGTATGGCTAATTATGGATGGGGGTGGATGGGATGGCTGAGCATGTATGGATAAAGGGATTAGTATTGCTGAGGGTGGATGAGTATGCTGAGTATGGATGAGGATGGATGGATGGATGAGTATGCTGAGTATAGATGGGTGAGCATGGATGGATGGATTAGTATGCTGAGTATGGATGGGTATGCAGAATATGGATGGATGGGTATGCAGAGTATGGATGGGTATGCAGAGTATGGATGGATGGGTATGCATAGTATGGATGGGTATGCAGAGTATGGATGGGTATGCAGAGTATGGATGGGTATGGATGGTTATGCATAGTATGGATGGTTATGCAGAGTATGGATGGGTATGCAGAGTATGGATGGGTATGGATGGTTATGCAGAGTATGCAGAGCATGGATGGTTATGCAGAGTATGCAGAGTATGGATGGTTATGCAGAGTATTATTATTATTATTATACAGGATTTATATAGCGCCGACAGTTTACGCAGCGCTTTACAACATTGGGGTAGACAGTACAATTACAATACAATTCAATACATGGGGGAATCAGAGAGCCCTGCTCGTTAGAGCTTACAATCTAGGAGGGAGGGTCAGGTTATACAAAAGGGTAATAGCTGTGGGGGAGCTAATGGAGAAAATAGTGCAGTTGTTAGATGGAGGCAGGATAGGCTTCTCTGAAGAGGAAAGTTTTCAGGGATCGCCTAAAAGTGGATAAATTTGAAGACAATCTGACAGATTGGGGTAGGGAATTCCAGAGGATGGGTGAGGCTCGGGAGAAGTGGGTGAGGAAATATTATAAGCTCGGTTTTGGACAAGTTGAGTTTGAGGAAGTGGTGTGACATCCATACAGATATGTCTGTTAGTAAATTAGTGATGCGTGAGGAGACTGATGGAGTGAGTTGAGGGGGTGGAGAGATAGATTTGTGTGTCGTCACCGTAGAAATGATATTGAAAGCCGTGAGAGGCTATCAGCTGACCCAGGGAAGAGGTGTAGATTGAAAATAAAAGAGGTCCAAGAACAGAACCTTGGGGGACCCCGACAGAGAAAGGAAGAGGAGTAGAGGAAGTAGAATTGTAAGTGACACTGAAGGTGCGTTGAGATAGGTAGGATGAGAGCCACTGAAGAGCCCAGTCATGGAGACCAAAGGAGTAAAGTTTTTTGAGGAGGAGGGGGTGGTCAACCGTGTCAAAGGCAGCTGAAAGGCCCAGAAGTAGGAGTACAGAATAGTGTCCTTTGGTTTTTGCAGTTAGTAGGTCATTTGTGAGTTTTAAAAAAGCAGTTTCTGTGGAGTGTTGAGGGCGAAATCCAGATTGAAGGGGATCAAGAAGGTTATTCGTAATAAGGTGGTCACTCAGTTGGTTGTAAACCAGGCGTTCAAGGAGTTTAGAGGAAGGGGAGCAAGGAGATAGGGCATAGGTTGTTAAGATTGGTAGGGTCCAAGGACGGCTTTTTATGTATGGGGTGACCAATGCATGTTTTAGAGCATTGGGGAAGATGCCAGCAGTGAGGAGAGATTGAAGATGTGGGTCAAAGAGTGTAGGATAGAGTCAGAGGGCGACCGTAGTATTTGAGAGGGAATAGGGTCCAGGGGACAGGTGGTTAGGTGGGCGTTAGAAAGGAGTATAGCAACTTCGTCTATAGTAGCATATTTAAATAAGGGGAGTGTCAATTGTACCTGCTGACATGGGGTCTTAACTGGGGAGATACCTGAGAGTGGAGATTTCATCACGGATTGTATCAATCTTGTTTTTGAAGTGATTAGCAATATCCTGGGGCAGTGAGTAAGTTAGTGGGTGGAGGCGGTGGAGGACAAAGTATAGAGTTGAAGGTAGAGAAGAGTTTACGGGGACTGGATAAGAAGGTGTTAATAAGAGTTGTAAAATTGTTCTGCTTGGCAGTGTGGAGGAAAGAATAGTATTTTTGGAGGGCAGATTTGTATTGGTTGAAGTCTTTGAGAGACCTAGTCTTGTTCCACAGACGCTCAAGAGCGCGACTACGTTTTTTGCTTGTCCAGGGTGGAGGACAGGGATTTATTGTAGATGGAAGTGGCTTGGTTGGGGCAGGACAGGGGAGAGATTTTGTCATAGAGGCGGTCAGTAGCAGAATAGAAGGGAGAAGAGTTGAAGTTGCGAAAGTTTCTATGGGTCATGGTTAGGCGATTGGAGGGAAAGGTGGTGGAAGACAGGGGGAGAGAGAAACTAATAAGGTGGTGGTCGGAGAGAGGAAAAGGATTGTTGGAGAAGTTGCAGGGAGTGCATAGGTAGGAGAATACAAGGTCAAGGGTGTTGCCATCAGAGTGAGTAGAAGCCTGTACCCATTGCTTCAGGTCAAATGAGGAGGTTAGACTAAGAAGTTTAGAAGTAGCAGGAGTGTTTGTTTTAGCAGGGATGTTGAAATCACAGAGAAGGATTGTGGGAATTTCCGAAAAAAGAAAGTAAGGTAGCCAGGCAGAAAACTCATCAAGGAAAGTTGATAGTGGTCCAGGGGGCCAGTAAATCACAGCAATTCTTAGGGAAGTTGGAGAGAATAGACGTATACAGTGAGCTTCAAATGATGAGAGGGAAAGAGCGGGAGGAGAGTGAATTACCTGGAAGGTGCTCTGGGGGGATAGGAGGAGTCCCACTCCACCTCCCTTGCGTCCATTAGGCCTAGGGGAGTGAGTCCAGAGAAGCCCACCATGGGAGAGGGAAGCAGGAGAAGGAGTGTCAGATTCGTGGAGCCAGGTTTCGGTGGCGGCAAGTAGATTAAAGGAATTAGTGACAAAGAGGTCATGAACAGCGGTGAGTTTGTTGCAGACAGAGCAGGCGTTCCAGAGGGCACAGGAGAGGGGGGGCTGGTGTTGGGAAGAAGAGTAATGGAGACTAAATTGCATAGATTGCAACTAGTGCCAGAGGGTGTGGGGTGATGGGTGTGTTGGGCACAGTTAAATAAGGGAGGCCCAGGGTTTGGGGAAATATCTCCAGCAGTTAGGAGAAGCAGAAGAGTAAGGGAGGTAATATGAGAATACGATTTGTATGGAGGGACATGCTTCAGTATCCTGGGGGGTTTGTTAGCAAGTGCACTTAGAGTTAGAAAGAGGTGATGAGTGCAGTAATAGGGGGAGGGGAGAAGTTATGGGGATATGTACAGATTGTGGGATGGAGAAGAGGGGTGAAGAAAAGAGAGTTTGAAGAGAGAGGCTGCAATTGTGAAAAGGAGGAGAGGTAAGGAGTGCATGTTTCAGAGAGGAAGGGGAGAAAATGTGGAAATGAGGTCACCTGCAGTCGGCTGTGGTTTGCTTTGTGCAAATCGCTGAAGTGCAAGAGTGGAAGTGCTACTTATTTAAGGAACCCCACTTCTTTGGAGTATGGATGGGTATGCAGAGTATGGATGGTTATGCAGAGTATGGATGGGTATGGATTGTTATGCAGAGTACGGATGGTTATGCAGAGTATGGATGGGTATGCAGAGTATGCAGAGTATGGATGGGTATGCAGAGTATGGATGGGTATGCAGAGTATGGATGGTTATGCAGAGTATGAAGAGTATGGATGGGTATGCAGAGTATGGATGGTATCTCCGTTGTTTCTCTTCATTTGCACAAGAAGACTGGGCTTCCCTTTTACCATTAGCAGAATTTGCTTACAATAATTCAATACATTCCTCCATCAAACACCCTTCTTTGCTAATTATGTGTTTCACCCACCCTTCTTACCTGATGTCCCCCAAGAGTCTCCGGTACCAGCAGTACAGGATCGTCTTGAGTTCTGGAGGGCTTACAATCGGTTCCTGCAAGAGACTATCACCAAATCCCAAGTAAACTGCAAGAGGTTTGATGATAAAAGAAGGAAAGGCAATCTAGATCTGAAACCTGGGGATAAGGTGTGGTTATACCACTACCACAAACATTAAGCTGGCTTGCCTTTCTAAAAAATTAGGGCCAAGGTACATTGGCCCATTTCCTGTGAAGAAGAGGATTAACGCTGTTGTCTTTAAGCTAAGTTTACCAGAGAGTCTAAGAATTTGCACGCTCTACGACTGATTCAAGCCTATCTTCGCCTCCACCCTGAGAAGAGTTCCATAGTGGGCATCTGGAGGCTGCCCTTAATGGGGGGGAGCAATGTAAGGAAACCAGTAGTAATCGCCTGCAAACTGCAAACGCAAACGCCTGTGCACACTTATGCACATGCGCGTGCACGACGACCAGCGTGCACACGCAGGAGCGTGTCCCTAGTACCAATTGGTGCCAGACGGCCTACTTAAAGGATGCTTTAACCACTGATCAATGCTGACTGGTCTTTCAGCTGTGCTCCTGATATCCTGAACCTTGTGAGTTCCCTGTCTGATTACCCGTTGCTGACCTTGGCTCCTGTTGACCCTACTTCTGGATTCTGCTATATCTGATCTCTGGCTACTGATGCCGACTTTCCATTTGAACTTGCTTCTGGACTGTGTTATATCTGATCCCTGGCTCCTGATCCCAGCTTCCCATCTTATCTTGCCTCTGCCTGATGTCCTGGTACCCTGCTGCCTGTCTGTTAACGAACCTGGCTATCCTTGTGACCTTGCTCCTATGTCCTGTCTGGCTCAGCACTTCCATCCGAGTGTCTGCGACTACAGTCCTGCAACCAGCTGAGACTTCCTGCAACAGGTTTCCGGGTCTTCATCTACAGGCACTCTTGTTCCTCCTGACCCTCGGCTCCTTCTGTTCCATCCTCAGCAGGACCTGGGCTGGAGATACAAGAGAGGCCAACCTCGTCATTTTAGTCTCCCTTCAGGTACGTGACAGAATCTCTATAGGATTGTTTGGCCTCCCACCATGAGACCAGCCATCTGATATAGTATTTAGCTGTGTATTTAGCTGTACATTGTTATAACATGACCACTGGGTTTGGTTTTAATATTACTGTATGTAAAATAAAATTGTTTATTAATACATTTTTGTAATTTAGTATTTTGGTCTTATACTCTTGTATCTGACTATACCCCCCAGCCAATAAAATCCCAGGGGCATCGCTTTTTTGCTTTTTTCCTTCGATTATTGAGATGTGGCTTGGGTCCAGTTTCCACAACCTTAGGTAGTCTCCAATTTAACATATTGACATATTTTCATTAATGACGGTGTTGTGCAGCTATTAATACATATAACAAAAGCATAATGGTCTGCCTTCTAAAAGCTTTTGCCTGTCAGCCTTGTAAGCAGGATTACTAATCCAAATAAAAAATAGTCCTTCTAGATATGACCCAGGAAAACAGGTCAGGTGATGATGATATGACCAGTGCTAGTGTCCGCTGGTAATACATTTTTATAGAAAGAAAATGTGTTGATGGGGAAATTGAGTAATGTTCTTTCCTTCTACTGTGGTGTCATCTATGGTCTACTTAATTTCCTTTTTATTGGTGTAGGCCGTTGATATACCTCCAAAAACATGACTTACCATCTGCACCGCATACTTTATTAAGCAAGTATACAAATAAAGACTTCTCACTTTTCTGCAGACTCCAGGACATATATTGAAGTTAGAGGGTCAACTAACAGCCAATCAACTAACATTTCAACATCAACAATAGCAGGCTTTGCATTTCTATCATTACAGGTTTAATTGTAAGAGGTTTTTCATTGGGGTATTCTTTTTATTTTTGTAACACAATTGTTAGTTTAAAAAAAATACACTGAATAAAAAATCTAGGTGCTTGTGTGGCACTATCAGACCAAATGAATAATTGTAATTAAAAAAAATATGCATGCATCTTCCTCGCACCTCCTCCCATCTTCCTCATCACCTCTAAAATCCCTCACATTCTGTAATGCAAATACTCACAAAACTTATTGGTCACGGGCACTGGACCCTTTCCCTCCTGCTCATATTCCTTTGTTTAGTACCTCCCTTCTCAGTGACTGACCAATAATACATATCTATACAGCATCACAGGTGTAATATTGTAGATCATTTTAGATGGTACTAATTAATGCACTTTTATTCCTTCCTGGAAGCTTGAAAATGTAACCCATTAGTGGGACTCGATGACAAGTGTGATGACATCAAGGCAATATCTGAATATATATCCAGTATATTTTTATTCTAATGTGTATATTGCATTTGGAACACATTTGTTTCTATGAAAAACTTTCAAATTGTTTTTAATAAGTATAAAAAGACTACTAAATATTCAAGATGAGCTATTTTTGAAGTGTCCGTTTTAGCATCATTTATCAAAGCGTTGGAAAGACTCATAGATTCCCCAGCAGCAGCAGCAGATGATCTTACTTTTTCATTCCTTGCCATCAAAGGAAAACCCCTAGTCTTGTTGTTTAACAGGCATTCCACTAGGTGGCACTTTTGTACTTTATTAAAGACTACAGAAAGAAATGCATATGACTTCACTGTTAACTGTAGGTGTGCATTTATGAAAAATTATTAATATATACAGTATACACTGTATCTTTTTGTGTTGTGTGACCCATTATCTATATACTGGCTTTGAACCCCAAATGCTATTAATTTCACAAGCAATAAATGTAGTCTCTATCTGGACGCCAGAGCAGCGGTGGGGGGGGGGGGAGTGAAGGGGTGGGGGGCAAAATTACGAGTTCCCCATTGAGTCTCCAGTGCTTCTGTGGACCTAAAGAAAGATACAACGCACCTGGAAAGTATTCACAGTGCTTTACTTTTTCCACATTTTGTTATGTTATAGCTTTATTACAAAATTGAATACATTCATTATTTCCTCAAATTTCATCAAACAATACCCCATAATGACAACTTGAAAGAAGTTTGTTTGAAATCTTTGAAAATGTATTACAAATAAAAAATGAAAAAATCACATGTACATAAGTATTCACAGCCTTTGCCATGATACTCAACATTGAGCTCAGGTGCATCCTATTTGCACTGTTCATCCTTAAAATGGAGGGCCACCCTGAAAAAAAAAAACTTCATAAAAATGTTAATAAAAATTTAAAAGGAAAAAAAAAATTTTTTTATTACTTACCAGAAATGGCTGTTCCTAGGCAGATCATCCTAATCTGCCTCTTCCTGTTCCTCTGAGTTGTTCAGTCTTCTGCTCCTAGCGTCGACTTCTAGTGAATGGGGTGCGGTGTGTTATGGGAACTGTGTGTCCCACAACACAACGCACTCCCCATTCACAAAGCGCTGCGCGACTCGCGCATGCGCAGTAGGAAACGGGCAGTGAAGCCAGCAAGGCTACGCTGCCTGTTTCCCTTAGTTGGAATGACGGCGCCGGGAACCGAGGCCCAAGGGATGGTCGGTCTCGGGCGGCCGACATCGCAGGCACCCAGGACAGGTAAGTCTGCTTATTAAAAGTCAGCAGCTACAGTGTTTGTAGCTGCTGACTTTTAATTTTTTTTTGTTCCCGGCTGGCCCTCCCCTTTAAGATTTTTCTACAACTTGATTGGAGTCCACCTGTGGTAAATTCAGTTGATTGGACATGATTTGGAAAGGCACACACCTGTCTGTATAAGGTCCCATAGTTAAAAAGTAGATGTCAAAGCACAAACCAAGCCATGAAGTCCAAGGAATTGTCGGTAGACATCCGAGACAGGATTGTATTGAAGCACACATCTGGGGAAGGGTACAGAAAATTTTCTGCAGCATTGAAGGTCCCAATTAGCACAGTGGCCTCACATTTGTAAATGGAAGAAGTTTGGAACCACCAGGACTCTTCCTAGAGTGGGCCGCCCCGGCCAAACTGAGCAATCAGGGGAGAAGGGCCTTAGTCAGGGAGGTGACCAAGAACCCAATGGTCACTCTGACAGAGCTTCAGCGTTTCTCTGCGGTGAGAGGAGAACCTTCCAAAAGAACAACCATCTCTGCAGCACTCCACCAATCAGGCCTGTATGGTAGAGTGGCCAAACGGAAGCCACTCCTCAGTAAAAGGCACATGATAGCCCACCTGGGGTTTGCCAAAATGCACCTGAATGACTCTCAGACCATGAGAAACAAAATTCTCTGGTCTGATGAAACAAAGATTGAACTCTGGCCTGAATGGCAAGCATCATGCCTGGAGGAAACCAGGCACCACTCATCACCTGGCCAATACCATGCCTACAGTGAAGCATGGTGGTAGCAGCATCATGCTGTGGGGATGTTTTTCAGCGTCAGGAACTGGGAGACTAGTCAGGATCGAGGGAAAGATGAATGCAGTAATGTACAGGGACATCCTTGATGAAAAGTTTTGTGAGTACTGCAGTATACAGAGTAGCCTTGACGTGGGCACTGCGGCTTCCACATATAATTGCAAATGTATGCAACTAAACCCTCTGTTTTTAATGTGAATCGTTAGACAAGAACAATCTGGTTTGTTTGCAGGTTAGCTCGTAAGTGTGCTGAAAATGTTTTGTCTGTGCATTGCCCTTCAATGTGCACCTTTCTTGCCAATCCCTTTGAACAAGTTACAAGTGAAGCAATGTGTCGGTGGAGCTGGTGAGGTAATTTCACCTCACCATTTCACCTCACTAACCGATCCGTGACTGCTGCCCCTCTCTGCCAATCCCTTCACTGGCTTCCCCTACCCCACCATATAAAATTCAAAATTCTAACCACAACATACAAGGCCCTCCACAACATCACCCCAGCTACATCACCAACCTCATCTGCAGATATTGCCCTAATCGTCCCTCTGCTCCCCCCAGGACCTCCTGCTCTCTAGCTCCCTTGTTACCTCCTCTCATGCTTGCCTTCAGGACTTCTCCAGAGCCTTTCCCATCCTCTGGAACTCCCTGCCCCGGTATATCCAATCAGCCTCTAACCTGCCCACCTTAAGGAGATCCCTGAAAACTCACTTATTCAGGGAAGCCTATCCTACACCCACCTAACTGTCCCCGAGCCGCCCCCATCAAATGATTTCCGTATCTATTACCTTTTGTACCACCACCCACTCTCTTTAGAATGTAAGCTCTATGAGCAGAGCCCTCCTGTCCCTTCTGTATTGTACTGTAGTTGTGCTGCCCCCCCCCCCTCTACATTGTAAAGGGCTACGTAAACTGTTGGTGCTATATAAATCGTGTGCAGCACACTTTTGCGTTCTCTCTGCTCCTGCTCTTGCTTCTGCCTGCTGCTCTATTTCGCTTGCTTATTCTTTACTGCTTTTGCTCTTGCTGCTTCTCTGCTGCGGCTCTTCTTTTTCTGCTAACTGCCGCTCTCTCTTGCTGCTATCTTCTGCTGCCAACTGCTTCTTCTGCTGCTCTCTTGCTTTGGCTTCTTTCGCTTTTTCTGCTTTGCGTGCTTTCCCTCGCTGCGCTTGCTTGCTGCCGTAGCTCTGCTCTGCTGCTGCCCATCTGCTCTGCTCTGCTCTCTGCTATCTCTTGCGGCTTTTTGCCTGCCTTGCGTGCTCTGCTGCCTCTGCTTTCTGCTGGCTGCTCGCTCTTATTTTGCTTCTTGCTGCTGCCTCTCTGCTACTTCTCTTTTCTTGTCTCTCTGTCTGCTCGGTCTGCTCTTTTCTGCTTTTCTGCTTTTGCTTTCCTCTCTGCTGCAGCTGCTTTCTGCGCGCTCTTGCTTGCTTCTGCTTGCTGGTGCTCTATAAATCGTGTATGTATAATAATAATAATAATAATACCGTACTCACTATATATCCAACACCCACCTAACACACAAACACAAACTCTATATAAATCGTGTATTATAATAATAAAATACATATATATTAATACACACAAACACACACTCTTTAAACAAATATAATTTTTTTTTTAAAATGCATTAAAACCTGGACTGTGTCAGTAGGGCAGTGGATGGTGTCAGTAGAGAAGTGGACATGTCAGTAGTATTATATTTTTGATATTTTATTTTATTATTTTTTTAATTTTTTTAGCTCTGATGGGGGAATCTGCACCGCACGGGGTGCCGCCCAGGCACACCCAGCACGCGCCTATGGGCAGATTGACATTCAGTGGCCTCTGATTTATCATGGGTAACTATGAGCCCAGAAAATCTCCCAAAGGGGCCCAGAAGAGAAAGTAAATTTGGCAGAGTAGTGTGAGGTGAGGTGATGAACAACAACAAGTCATCAGTGAATAAAGCACACTTATGGCTCCTCCCCCCAACTCTCTGTCCCTAAAATGTCTGGGTTCTGGCGTATTGCTATTGTGAGAGTTTCGATGGTTATGATGAACAGTATAGGAGATAACGGGCAGCCTTGCAGTGTCCAATGAGATGGGTATCGGGTCCAATCTGTGGCCCCTCAGAACTATCTGAGCTGTGGGTGAGCTAAATAATGAGTGTAGCGAGGCCAAGAACTTAGGACCGAAGTTCCATTTTGACAATACCCAGAAAAGAAAATGCCATGAGAGGGAATCAAAAGCTTTACGGATGTCAAGGGACACCAGCATCCCGGTCCTATTCGCTCCGCCATCCCAAGAGGAGTCTAGTAGGGAGATAAGGTCAATTGCTTTATGGACCCAGGGGCGGATCCAGGGGGGGCAATGGGGCAATTGCCCCCTTCGAGAATGCGGGTGAGAGTGCAGGTGGCTGGCTCCGCGGGTGAGAGGGTGGGCGGGCCGGGCGGGTGAGAGTCTGAGAGAGCGGGTGGGCCGGGTGAGTGAGAGTCTAAGAGAGCGGGCGGGTGAGAGAGTGGGTGGGCAGGGCAGGAGAGAGTCTTAGAGAGCGGGCGGGCTGCTGGCCAATCAGGGAGCCGGTGGACGGGGGAGCAGAGAGATGACATCATCTCTCACTGCCCGCCCTGCATCCCTGCAGTTCCGCCCTCACTGTGCAGGCAGCCTCAGGCAGCAGAGAGATTACACCATCTCTCTGCTGCATGACTGGTAATCTGCTGCCTGACTCTCTGGGACACAGCAGGAAAGTGACACAGCAAGTGACAATTGTAGCAGGCAAGTGACAATCTGCACCTGGTGGCAGGTGACGTGGCACGTGACAATCCACATCTGGTGGCAGGTGACGTGGCAAGTGACAATCTGCATCTGGTGGCAGGCTACGTGGCAAGTGACAATCTGCATATGGTGACAGGCGACGCGGCAAGTGACAATCCGTAAACACGTGGCAGGTGACGTGGCAATGACAATCCGCAATATGAGGCAGGTGACGTGGCAAATGACAATACGCATCTGGGGGCAGGTGACATGGCAAATGTGAATCCGCGTGTGGCAGGTGACATGGCAAGGGACAATCCGTAACGTGTGGCAGGTGACCTGGAAAGTGACAATCTGCATCTGGTGGCAAGTGACAATCTGCATCTAGTGGCAGGTGACTTGGCAAGTGACCATTGTAGCAGGCAAGTGACAATCTGCATCTAGGGGCAGGTGACGTGGCAAGTGACAATCTGTAACGCGTGGCAAGTGACATTCTGCATCTGGTGGCAGGCGACGTGGCAAGTGACACACTCAGGGCTCCCACTGATTCTGCATTATAGTGAGTCGAACTATTTAATTTTATATAACAATGTAATAATAGAAATAATGTGCTTCAATCATCCTGACACCATAATAACCATGGTGCCCTGATGATTGAAGAGCCAACACCAGCCATTTCCCCGATAAATTGCCCCCAAAAAATTTTATTTTCTGGCAGTGCCCCTCCCGAGACTAGACTCTGGATCCGCCCCTGTATAGACCTGGTCGGCAGCCTGTCTGTGTGGCAGATATCCTACCTGGTTAGAGTGTATGTAGCTAGCTAAAAATGACGACAGCCTATTCGTCAAAATTTTTGTAAATAGTTTCAAGTCAGTATTAATTAAGGATATTGGGCGGTCATTAGCTACGTCACTGTGGTCTTTATGGGGCTTAGGAATGAGAGTAATAAATTCTAAATGCTCCAGGAAAGGTATTTTAATGCTGGGCTAATCAAAATGACCACAGGTGATCACAATTGCAATTGAGAAGCTGATTAGCTACATCTGTGTTTACAAGTCATTTTTAGGAGGAGGGTGATCCCTTTTCCAACTCAGTGATTCCGTTTTTGAATTATTATTATTTTTTCTGACATGTTGGTGTTAAATCGTTCACTTATTATAAGTTGCACTAAATAAATAGTAAATACAGCTGGCTAAAACAAGAAGTGTGTTTGTCTTTATTTCAGGTTGCAAAGTGTGATTATTTTAAAGGGGGGTGATTCTTTTCTATACCCACATTACATCCTATTATATGAATAGCATCGTTAAATTTAACCCAAGGACAAAAAAAAAAAAAAACATATTTCCTATAAGACTGAATAAATCACTTCAATACAGGGCACTTTCACACCCTTCCTGCCCAGACCGATTTTCAGATTTCAGCGCTCTCACACTATAGCCCCATACACACGGTCGGACCGTGGACCAACTTTCCCGTGGACTTTTGTCCAAAGGGCGTTGGCCCTCAAGTTGGTATTGCATACACACGGTCGGACTTTTGAGTCAACCAACACGAACGTAGTGACGTTACAACGTACTGACGACGCTTCAAAAGAGGACGTTCAATTCTCTCGCGTCACCCTTCGGGCTCCGTCTGCTAACTTCGAGCTAGCAGACGTTTGGTCAGTGGTGATTCGAGTACTTTTCGGTCCGTGTTCGTTTCCGACCGTTTTGGCCAGCCATGTTGCGCGATCCTAGGAGAGAGCCTAGAAATAGGCGCAATACTGGGATAAGAAGTGTTTGGACCAAAACTTGGCTACTTAATCGTGACCAATTCAGCCATATGCCGTTACTGCGTGAGCTACAGGAGAACAATCCGGATGATTTCCGCAATTATCTGAGAATGACGGACTCCTGCTTTCAGCAATTATTGTCCTTGCTGTCCCCCTATATTTCGAAGCAGGACACATGCATGCGGGCTGCAATACCAGCAGAGCAAAGGCTCATAGCCACTTTGCGCTATTTGGCAACAGGGAGGAGTCTCCAGGATATAAAATTCACAACAGGTATCTCTCCCCAGGCTCTGGGAGTCATTATCCCTGACACATGTTGTGCTATCATTCAAGTATTGCAGAAGGACTATATTCGTGTAAGTATTTTTGCTTTAATATCACCGTCATGTTTTGTAATGCATTTTATTGTTTTTGGCCATTCCATCCTCCACATTTTTGGAATATGGTGTGATTGAATGTCCTCTTTGTCCTCATGCATGCCTTAACCTTTTTCATGGCCTACATGCATATTTTCCTCCCCTAACCTCCACAGCATGCTACCCTGGGCCCATCCACACGTAGTCTAGTACTTAACACTGTATTTATTATGCTTCCTTCATTACCCTAAACACCGCCTAAAATGTGTCCCAATATTATTCCTGCCCTTAAAAAGAGTCTCTTATTTAGTTTGAAACACTCCCCCCCCCCCCCACACCCCCCAACCTCCAAAAAAATTGAAATAAAATGTAATAAAATATTAGAAAATGCAGAGTCAACCAACACAACTACTCCATCTGCAGATTTGGCAAAACACATATACTGTGTACCTTATTTTTTGACTTAAGATTGTTGCCTAAATGTAGTGTAATGGCCTGCCTGATTAGCTTCAAAATCGACAAATTATACTTTCATCATGTTTTTTTTCTCATTATGAATAGCTCCCAACATCCCTGTGCTGTGCCAACTTTCTTGCTTTTTAACTTCATCTTAACAAACTCATAATTAATTATCCTTTTTATTATTTTGTACGATGTATGTCAAAATGTGTATAGATTTTGTCAATGTGCATTCATATTTTTGTTTTATTCCACTTCTTACCTGTCCACCAGTGGCGGCTGGTGCTCCAATTTTTTGGGGGGGGCGCAAAACAAACAGCCTCACTGTGCCATCAAACGCTGCCACTGTGCCATCAAACGCTGCCACTGTGCCCATCAAACGCTGCCACTGTGCCCATCTAACACTGCCACTATGCCCATCTAACGCTGTCACTGTGCCCATTAAATGCTGCCAATGGCACTTACCTTGTCAGGCGGCGAGCGGTGTCTCCTCATCTTCTCCCGTGCTCCTGTCTTCACAGCGCCTGTGACTTCAGCCAATCAGGGGACCGGTAACACAGACCGGCAACCTGATTGGCTGAGAGGCGGGTCTGTGTTAGGGAAGCGATGTATTTGCTTCGCTAACACAATACTGTGTAAGCAGCGAACGCAAAGCATTGCGCCCGCTGTTTACACTTCTGGAAGCCTATTAGAGCACACCGCTCTAATAAGGTCCCCTATTTGAGCTTTACAGCTCTAAAAGGGCGCTTCCAGAAACACCCCCCCCCCCGCTGTAATTCACATGCCCGGCGCCCGACAAGGGGCCGGACACCGAATAGGGGGGCGGCAGCGGTGACAATAGCTAGATTCATGCAATGCATTAATCTATCTATTGGTGATAGAGCGGTGCAGGAGAGGGGGGGCGGCGCTCCTGCGCCCTCTATGCACGCACCGCCACTGCTGTCCACTGGCCTGATAATCTTGTCAAGATGGATGGCTTACCCAAATTAAACTTAAATTTTAATGCCTTTAGTTCTCCTGGAAGTGTTGAGGTTTACTTGTCCAAAACAGATACTCATTCAACTCCCCCTTCCTAAGCTTTTTTTAATGTGCCACCAGAGGGGGTGAGGGACCATATAATTGTACCTTTTTATTTTGTTCTTGAAATGCACTTTTACATGTTAGAATATTATTTTGGCCCACAATGTTTGTGTCAAATATGTTTGCAATTTAATGTACTCCGGTATTAATTTTTGCTTTATTTGTTTGACTCCACAGTTTCCGAAAAACAGCCAGGAATGGCAGGATGTTGCTGCGCAGTTTGGCAATTTATGGGATTTCCCCAACTGCGGAGGTGCCATAGATGGCAAACATGTGAGGATAGTGCCACCACCAAATTCCGGATCCTATTTTTTTAATTATAAAGGTTTTTCTAGCATTGTCCTCCTTGCTGTGGTGTCAGCAAAATATGAGTTTTTATATGTCGACGTTGGTATTAATGGTCGTCACTCAGATGGAGGAGTTATGATGAACACAGAATTTTATGACCGGCTGCAGAGAGGAACCTTAAATTTGCCACGTGCTCAGGACAATGTGGAGGGCCTCAATTTTGTTTTTGTCGCAGATGATGCATTTTCTTTGGGGCCACATATTCTAAAGCCCTTCCCAATGCGGAATCTGACCCCAGAGCAACGGATTTTTAATTACAGGCTCTCTCGTGCCCGAAGGGTAGTCGAAAATGCCTTTGGCATAATGTCCAGCCGATTCCGGATCTTTTTAACAGCCATAAATTTGGCTGAATACAAATTAAATCATGTGGTATTATGCTGCTGCATCCTCCACAATTTTCTACGGAGGAATGCTTCCAGCTACATTGCCTTAGGGGCAACGGGTGAACCCGGGTGAACCAACGATACTTGGAAACTGTCGTTATTTGTGAATGTTCCGAATGTCAAATGTTGAGAGTTCAGAATGGACGTATTTACGAAAAGAAACATTCGTAAATACGTCCATTCTGAACTCTCAACAGTTGATAATTCAGAACATTCACAAATAACGACAGTTTCCAAGTATCGTTGGTTCTGGATGTTCTGAATTATCAACTGTTGAGAGTTCAGAATGGACGTATTTCCGAATGTTTCTTTTCGTAAATACGTCCATTCTGAACTCTCAACATTTGACATTCGGAACATTCACAAATAACGACAGTTTCCAAGTATCGTTGGTTCTGGATGTTCTGAATTATCAACTGTTGAGAGTTCAGAATGGACGTATTTACGAATGTTTCTTTTCGTAAATACGTCCATTCTGAACTCTCAACATTTGACATTCGGAACATTCACAAATAACGACAGTTTCCAAGTATCGTTGGTTCTGGATGTTCTGAATTATCAACTGTTGAGAGTTCAGAATGGACGTATTTACGAATGTTTCTTTTCGTAAATACGTCCATTCTGAACTCTCAACATTTGACATTCGGAACATTCACAAATAACGACAGTTTCCAAGTATCGTTGGTTCTGGATGTTCTGAATTATCAACTGTTGAGAGTTCAGAATGGACGTATTTACGAATGTTTCTTTTCGTAAATACGTCCATTCTGAACTCTCAACATTTGACATTCGGAACATTCACAAATAACGACAGTTTCCAAGTATCGTTGGTTCTGGATGTTCTGAATTATCAACTGTTGAGAGTTCAGAATGGACGTATTTACGAATGTTTCTTTTCGTAAATACGTCCATTCTGAACTCTCAACATTTGACATTCGGAACATTCACAAATAACGACAGTTTCCAAGTATCGTTGGTTCTGGATGTTCTGAATTATCAACTGTTGAGAGTTCAGAATGGACGTATTTACGAATGTTTCTTTTCGTAAATACGTCCATTCTGAACTCTCAACATTTGACATTCGGAACATCCCGAAATAACATTACTAAATATACACAAAAAATGCAAAGCTGAAAAAAATAACATGGAATTAAATCAAAAATATACTGTCAGTGCACATATTCATCAACAATCACGTATTAAATATCAAAACATCGCATTTTCTAAAACAGCCACGCATTTACAAAACAGCCACCGTACGAACGATGACACACACATACGAACGGCAATAGACTTATGTACGCCAGGTACTTACTATTTTTCAGCGCCTTTTTAATTTTCAGAAACTGGTCCGGCTCCCTGGTCTTGATGTCCGACCATCGTTTTCTAAGCTGGTCTTTGGACCGATGGACCCCGAACTTCTCCTCCAGCCTTCTCACGACTTTGGTGAGGATTCTGTCCTTCACCATGTTGGGGTGCAGGTATGGCCCATGCTTGCCATCGTAGTCGTCCTTGACCAGAATCCGCACCATCTCCACCATTTCCTCAAATGCCATGTTTGTGGCCTTAAACCTCCTCCTCGCATGTTGTTCTTCCGCCATATTTACTCCGACTACGCAACGAGGGGATAAGGGGCGGGGAATATCCGAGAAAAGGAACGTCGGGGGCGGGCGACGCAAGCGGTGGTTCGCGCACGCGTAATGGTATATCCATGCTTAACACGCGGCCTATAGAAATTTCCGAACGGAAGATACGAAGGAATACACTACATACACGATATAAATGTTGACGCACTGAAATTCTCTTTTTACGGAGTCTTTTCTCTTTTTACGAAGTCTTTGTATGTAAATGAAAGAAGCTAAATATTTATGAATGAATATATTCGGGACATGAAGAAAGCAAAAAATTAACGTCGATGGGACACTAATGTTAATTAGTAATAACGATGCTTTGCTGAATGTGTATGGTCAAGGCTTGACGTCATGACGCTTGGAGGGCGGAGGGTCACGCATACGCCGTGTATAAAGCACGAACGTGTGGTGCAATGTACCGTTCTGGAGGGAGACGAACGCAAGCCGACGCTAAACGACGCAAGCCGACGCAATACGACGCAGTACGAAGGTAGACACGGACGAAAGGTACATTTTATTAATTTCTCTTTACCGCTGGTACTTTCAAATGATTGTCTTTTGCTTTGAAGATGTAATTTAGTACTCGGACTGTTGTTAAATATAGTAAACATGCGCAAACACCCACCTTGAAACACACACCTGCAGGTTACCTGCACTGAGCTGTATAGAGTTTGGTTAATACTAGGCTTGTACAATTCGTTTCGTAACGAATCGAAGTTCGGACGAATTTGGCAGCTTTCCGACAAACGAATGCATCAGAATGTCTAAGTAAAAGGAAGGCATTTCCAAATATACGAAGTAAATTCTATCGTTTATAACGAATGAATTCGATAGGATTTGAGATTCTGTCTAACGAATATTGTATACTATTACTAACTAGTTTTTTAAAAACGTAGTAACTTTAATTAACGAATACAACCTACCGAAATTAGCTATTTTGAAGATAACAATGTACACAAACTTTTTTTTTTTTTTTGGAACAAGTCTAGTAATTACATGTGGCTTTGCTGCACTATAAAGTACAGATAATCTGCTGGTAAGTCACAGGTGCACGTGGCACATCATAGTGAAAGCAGCCTTAGGACCCAATCGGACCCTCCATGCACCCTCTATGTCCCTTTACCCCTGCTTACCTTCAATCAGATACGCCAAAAAAATAAGGGGAAACGTCCCCTCCTGACAGATTGAATTGGAGGGCCCATAGAGTAGCATGGGCTGTGTCCATATCCATTCACCATATGTGGGGTAGATCCAAACCTGTCATCTGTCCATTACAATTATTTTGGCCCATGACCAGTTACCAAGTTGCTTTGATGGTCCTCGCTCTTTAAAAGGTTGGGCACCCCTGGCTTAAATAAATGCCCATATTGTGAGCAGCTTCTGAACTATACGCCACCCATTATGGTTTGTTTTTTACTGTTTTGCAGCAATCCAAACGATGAAATCAAAATTGAATTCACCCGAATTTATTGCTCAATTTATTGAGAAGTATAGGGAGCTCACCTGTCTGTGGCAAGTAAAAAATAAAGAATACTCTGACAAAAATAAAAGGTTGGCAGCATGGCTACAACTTGTGGACTTGGCGAAAACCGTATACCCCCGAGCAACCGACACTATGGTAAAAAACAAAATTGGTGCCCTCAGAAGTGTCCACAAAAGGGAACTCAGGAGAATTGAGGAATCCAAACGTTCTGGAGCAGGAACTGAAGAGGTGTATGTTCCGAAGTTATGGTACTTCAATAGCCTTGCTTTTTTAAAAGACCAAACGGTCCCAAGAAAATCCCTGTCAACTTTACCCTCAGCATCAGCTGACGTCAGCGATACTGAGCAGGATCTTACACAGGATGAAGAAGAGGAGGAGCTCAGCTTGACCCAGGTATAGCATTGTTTAAAATCTTGCCATCTCTCTCTCTCTCTCTCTCTCTCTCTCTCTCTCTCTCTCTCTCTCTCTCTCTATCTATCTATCTATATATATATATCTTAGATATGTTGCTAATTAGATGCTAGTATGCCTAATAATTAGTTGTGTTTCCAAAAAAAGTTACATATCAATGGACAAGTAGTGGCCATAAAGTTTTTCAACAAGAATGAGAAATGATGGAGTCAAATTGATAGTCTTTAATAATTGGACACATTCAAAATTAGAAAAGTAAAGAGATGAAAGGTTTGTGATTGATGACCACAAATTAAAATCATGTTGTTTTTTCACAAAGGAGGAACTTCTGAGCCAAGAAGAGGCTGGGCCCAGCAGCCAACCAAGCACAGAGTGCAGAATCCCTCTCCTGCACCCTCCCAAGAAAAGAGCCAGGAAGAGCCACGAGCTGGATGAGGCCACAGCTGACTTCCTGGCTAGGGCTACATCAGTCATAACGACAGCACCCGATAGTGCTGAAGGGTTTGGCTGTTTTACAGCCAATAGGCTGAGAGAAATCGACCCAGACCAAAGGGAGCTATGTGAAGGGATCATCATACAGCTATTCAGCAAGGCCAGGAAACGAGAGCTCACCTCAAACTCGCACGTCTGCAATTTGGAACACACAACTTTACCTCCTCCACAGCAACCCTACCCACCTCAGCAACCCTACCCACCTCAGCAACCCTACCCACCTCAGCAACCCTACCCACCTCAGCAAGCACAGCCACCTCAGCAGCATGGTGGTCAGTGGCAAAATCAGCCGCAGGATGCCCAACAAGGCCAGTGGTCTGGGGAGTTTAGGGGCTACTAATTTTGCATATTTTTTGTGGTTTAAAGTATGATTTAATAGGCTATATTTGTTTGTTGGTTTTGGGTGTACTATTTTCTGTTTATATTTTTAATTTTTTAGTTCAAATTTGGTGGACAGAAAATATGTCTTGATTAATTTACTTAATTTTTTTATGTTGTGAATTAACAATAAATAATATGTTCAAAATATGTTTAACGTTTGTTATTGATAATCATTAGAACACAAATCCAATGTAAAATATGTATGTTCGTTCTTTGTAGGTATCACCAACAAATCCGATGCAATCTAAAAACATTAAAAATGCAAAGAATGTGCACTGCATTTAGCAAATTCGGAATTTCACACATCACGAATGTGCTATCTAGTTAACGAACGCTAGGTTTACAAGACCGACCTCTTCATGCTGGTCCTTCCTCCCGAGCATGCGTGTTTGCACTTTGGACAAAAGTCAGTTGGTTTTGTGTACACACGGTCGGACTTTGGTCCTTCGGACTTTTGTTGGCAGAAAGTTGGTCCGTTCGCACAGCCAACAAAAGTCCGAAACCTGGAAAAAGTTGGTCCGATGGAGCGTACACACGTTCGGACTTTTTGACAACCAACATGCAAATTAGCTGGTTTGGACCAACATCCGACCGTGTGTACGCTCCATCGGACCAACTTTTTCCAGGTTGCATCGGACTTTTGTTGGCTGTGCGAACGGACCAACTTTCTGCCAACAAAAGTCCGAAGGACCAAAGTCCGACCGTGTGTACACAAAACCAACTGACTTTTGTCCAAAGTGCAAACACGCATGCTCGGGAGGAAGGACCAGCATGAAGAGGTCGGTCTTGTAAACCTAGCGTTCGTTAACTAGATAGCACATTCGTGATGTGTGAAATTCCGAATTTGCTAAATGCAGTGCACATTCTTTGCATTTTTAATGTTTTTAGATTGCATCGGATTTGTTGGTGATACCTACAAAGAACGAACATACATATTTTACATTGGATTTGTGTTCTAATGATTATCAATAACAAACGTTAAACATATTTTGAACATATTATTTATTGTTAATTCACAACATAAAAAAATTAAGTAAATTAATCAAGACATATTTTCTGTCCACCAAATTTGAACTAAAAAATTAAAAATATAAACAGAAAATAGTACACCCAAAACCAACAAACAAATATAGCCTATTAAATCATACTTTAAACCACAAAAAATATGCAAAATTAGTAGCCCCTAAACTCCCCAGACCACTGGCCTTGTTGGGCATCCTGCGGCTGATTTTGCCACTGACCACCATGCTGCTGAGGTGGCTGTGCTTGCTGAGGTGGGTAGGGTTGCTGAGGTGGGTAGGGTTGCTGAGGTGGGTAGGGTTGCTGAGGTGGGTAGGGTTGCTGTGGAGGAGGTAAAGTTGTGTGTTCCAAATTGCAGAAGTGCGAGTTTGAGGTGAGCTCTCGTTTCCTGGCCTTGCTGAATAGCTGTATGATGATCCCTTCACATAGCTCCCTTTGGTCTGGGTCGATTTCTCTCAGCCTATTGGCTGTAAAACAGCCAAACCCTTCAGCACTATCGGGTGCTGTCGTTATGACTGATGTAGCCCTAGCCAGGAAGTCAGCTGTGGCCTCATCCAGCTCGTGGCTCTTCCTGGCTCTTTTCTTGGGAGGGCGCAGGAGAGGGATTCTGCACTCTGTGCTTGGTTGGCTGCTGGGCCCAGCCTCTTCTTGGCTCAGAAGTTCCTCCTTTGTGAAAAAACAACATGATTTTAATTTGTGGTCATCAATCACAAACCTTTCATCTCTTTACTTTTCTAATTTTGAATGTGTCCAATTATTAAAGACTATCAATTTGACTCCATCATTTCTCATTCTTGTTGAAAAACTTTATGGCCACTACTTGTCCATTGATATGTAACTTTTTTTGGAAACACAACTAATTATTAGGCATACTAGCATCTAATTAGCAACATATCTAAGATATATATATATAGATAGATAGATAGATAGAGAGAGAGAGAGAGAGAGAGAGAGAGAGAGAGAGAGAGAGAGAGAGAGATGGCAAGATTTTAAACAATGCTATACCTGGGTCAAGCTGAGCTCCTCCTCTTCTTCATCCTGTGTAGGATCCTGCTCAGTATCGCTGACGTCAGCTGATGCTGAGGGTAAAGTTGACAGGGATTTTCTTGGGACCGTTTGGTCTTTTAAAAAAGCAAGGCTATTGAAGTACCATAACTTCGGAACATACACCTCTTCAGTTCCTGCTCCAGAACGTTTGGATTCCTCAATTCTCCTGAGTTCCCTTTTGTGGACACTTCTGAGGGCACCAATTTTGTTTTTTACCATAGTGTAGGTTGCTCGGGGGTATACGGTTTTCGCCAAGTCCACAAGTTGTAGCCATGCTGCCAACCTTTTATTTTTGTCAGAGTATTCTTTATTTTTTACTTGCCACAGACAGGTGAGCTCCCTATACTTCTCAATAAATTGAGCAATAAATTCGGGTGAATTCAATTTTGATTTCATCGTTTGGATTGCTGCAAAACAGTAAAAAACAAACCATAATGGGTGGCGTATAGTTCAGAAGCTGCTCACAATATGGGCATTTATTTAAGCCAGGGGTGCCCAACCTTTTAAAGAGCGAGGACCATCGAAGCAACTTGGTAACTGGTCATGGGCCAAAATAATTGTAATGGACAGATGACAGGTTTGGATCTACCCCACATATGGCGAATGGATATGGACACAGCCCATGCTACTCTATGGGCCCTCCAATTCAATCTGTCAGGAGGGGACGTTTCCCCTTATTTTTTTGGCGTATCTGATTGAAGGTAAGCAGGGGTAAAGGGACATAGAGGGTGCATGGAGGGTCCGATTGGGTCCTAAGGCTGCTTTCACTATGATGTGCCACGTGCACCTGTGACTTACCTGCAGATTATCTGTACTTTATAGTGCAGCAAAGCCACATGTAATTACTAGACTTGTTCCAAAAAAAAAAAAAAAGTTTGTGTACATTGTTATCTTCAAAATAGCTAATTTCGGTAGGTTGTATTCGTTAATTAAAGTTACTACGTTTTTAAAAAACTAGTTAGTAATAGTATACAATATTCGTTAGACAGAATCTCAAATCCTATCGAATTCATTCGTTATAAACGATAGAATTTACTTCGTATATTTGGAAATGCCTTCCTTTTACTTAGACATTCTGATGCATTCGTTTGTCGGAAAGCTGCCAAATTCGTCCTAACTTCGATTCGTTACGAAACGAATTGTACAAGCCTAGTATTAACCAAACTCTATACAGCTCAGTGCAGGTAACCTGCAGGTGTGTGTTTCAAGGTGGGTGTTTGCGCATGTTTACTATATTTAACAACAGTCCGAGTACTAAATTACATCTTCAAAGCAAAAGACAATCATTTGAAAGTACCAGCGGTAAAGAGAAATTAATAAAATGTACCTTTCGTCCGTGTCTACCTTCGTACTGCGTCGTATTGCGTCGGCTTGCGTCGTTTAGCGTCGGCTTGCGTTCGTCTCCCGCCAGAACGGTACATTGCACCACACGTTCGTGCTTTATACACAGCGTATGCGTGACCCTCCGCCCTCCAAGCGTCATGACGTCAAGCCTTGACCATACACATTCAGCAAAGCATCGTTATCGATGCATCCCATCGACGTTAATTTTTTGCTTTCTTCATGTCCCGAATATATTCATTCATAAATATTTAGCTTCTTTCATTTACATACAAAGACTTCGTAAAAAGAGAAAAGACTCCGTAAAAAGAGAATTTCAGTGTGTCAACATTTATATTGTGTATGTAGTGTATTCCTTCGTATCTTCCGTTCGGAAATTTCTATAGGCCGCGTGTTAAGCATGGATATACCATTACGCGTGCGCGAACCACCGCTTGCGTCGCCCGCCCCCGACGTTCCTTTTCTCGGATATTCCCCGCCCCTTATCCCCTCGTTGCGTAGTCGGAGTAAATATGGCGGAAGAACAACATGCGAGGAGGAGGTTTAAGGCCACAAACATGGCATTTGAGGAAATGGTGGAGATGGTGCGGATTCTGGTCAAGGACGACTACGATGGCAAGCATGGGCCATACCTGCACCCCAACATGGTGAAGGACAGAATCCTCACCAAAGTCGTGAGAAGGCTGGAGGAGAAGTTCGGGGTCCATCGGTCCAAAGACCAGCTTAGAAAACGATGGTCGGACATCAAGACCAGGGAGCCGGACCAGTTTCTGAAAATTAAAAAGGCGCTGAAAAATAGTAAGTACCTGGCGTACATAAGTCTATTGCCGTTCGTATGTGTGTGTCATCGTTCGTACGGTGGCTGTTTTGTAAATGCGTGGCTGTTTTAGAAAATGCGATGTTTTGATATTTAATACGTGATTGTTGATGAATATGTGCACTGACAGTATATTTTTGATTTAATTCCATGTTATTTTTTTCAGCTTTGCATTTTTTGTGTATATTTAGTAATGTCGTTATTTCGGGATGTTCCGAATGTCAAATGTTGAGAGTTCAGAATGGACGTATTTACGAAAAGAAACATTCGTAAATACGTCCATTCTGAACTCTCAACAGTTGATAATTCAGAACATCCAGAACCAACGATACTTGGAAACTGTCGTTATTTGTGAATGTTCCGAATGTCAAATGTTGAGAGTTCAGAATGGACGTATTTACGAAAAGAAACATTCGTAAATACGTCCATTCTGAACTCTCAACAGTTGATAATTCAGAACATCCAGAACCAACGATACTTGGAAACTGTTGTTATTTGTGAATGTTCCGAATGTCAAATGTTGAGAGTTCAGAATGGACGTATTTACGAAAAGAAACATTCGTAAATACGTCCATTCTGAACTCTCAACAGTTGATAATTCAGAACATCCAGAACCAACGATACTTGGAAACTGTCGTTATTTGTGAATGTTCCGAATGTCAAATGTTGAGAGTTCAGAATGGACGTATTTACGAAAAGAAACATTCGTAAATACGTCCATTCTGAACTCTCAACAGTTGATAATTCAGAACATCCAGAACCAACGATACTTGGAAACTGTCGTTATTTGTGAATGTTCCGAATGTCAAATGTTGAGAGTTCAGAATGGACGTATTTACGAAAAGAAACATTCGTAAATACGTCCATTCTGAACTCTCAACAGTTGATAATTCAGAACATCCAGAACCAACGATACTTGGAAACTGTCGTTATTTGTGAATGTTCCGAATGTCAAATGTTGAGAGTTCAGAATGGACGTATTTACGAAAAGAAACATTCGTAAATACGTCCATTCTGAACTCTCAACAGTTGATAATTCAGAACATCCAGAACCAACGACACTTGGAAACTGTCGTTATTTGTGAATGTTCTGAATTATCAACTGTTGAGAGTTCAGAATGGACGTATTTACGAATGTTTCTTTTCGTAAATACGTCCATTCTGAACTCTCAACATTTGACATTCGGAACATTCACAAATAACGACAGTTTCCAAGTATCGTTGGTTCTGGATGTTCTGAATTATCAACTGTTGAGAGTTCAGAATGGACGTATTTACGAATGTTTCTTTTCGTAAATACGTCCATTCTGAACTCTCAACATTTCATAATTCAGAACCAACGATACTTGTAAACTGTCGTTATTTCTGGATGTTCCGAATGTCAAATGTTGAGAGTTCAGAATGGGAATGTTTCTTTTCGTAAATACGTCCATTCTTCAGAATGGTCAAAATATAGTAAATTGGAATGTAAGGAGAGGGCATTCAACAGCTTTTTACACAGCTGGATTCAGGAGCACTAGTGTGCGACATCAGAGAATTTCGGTCAAGAAAGGTTAATTCTTTCTGTTTTATTAAAAGGGAAATTTCATCATGTCTTGAACTTAGATCTCTTGATATAAACAGACAATTGTACACCACCGCAAAGCAATGTTTACCGTCTGTGCGCTAAAAGTATACCTTTTGTTTGATTCTCATAGGGGAGCAAAGACTCAGGCACCCAAATCGCAGGGACGCCCCAGCTCAGCCAGACCCCCACCCTCACCGGGGCCACCACCCTCACCGGGCCAAACATCGGCGCCAGGACCCCCATCCTCGCCAGGACCCCCACCCTCGCCAGGACACCCATCCTCGCCAGGACCCCCACCCTCGCCAGGACACCCATCCTCGCCAGGACCCCCACCCTCGCCAGGACACCCATCCTCGCCAGGACCCCCACCCTCGCCAGGACACCCATCCTCGCCAGGACACCCACCCTCGCCAGGACACCCACCCTCGCCAGGACACCCACCCTCGCCAGGACACCCATCCTCGCCAGGACCCCCACCCTCGCCAGGACCCCCATCCTCGCCAGGACCCCCACCCTCACCGGCCTGTTTGGGGAATTAGTCCCAGCGATGTGGAGGATGTTGTGGAAGAGGAGGTGGAGGAAGTGACAGAGATGTCACCAGGTGAGTGTCTGACACCACTGTTTCACCACTGTTGCACATAATCTATGTCTGGCCACACCTTTATTAATACATTATTTTTTCTTACTTTTTTTAGATGATGTGCTGGTTTTGGAGCAACCGTTCACTCAGGACAGTGCGCAGAGGCTCATCGGCCAAATAATGGGGTGGAACGGGGAAATAGATGCCATGCGCAATCGACTGAACATCATGCAGCAGCAAATGAAAGATATGATTGATATTTTGGCCAGAATAAATTAAATTTAAAAAATTAAAGTTTTCAATCATATCTAGTTCTTCATTTGCTGCTGCATGATGTTGACTCGATTGCGCATCATCATCCTTGCAAAGTTTATTTGTTTTTATTGTTTTTATATTTTTCAAAAACTTGATTAAAAAAAAAAGAAAATATATTTTTGATGTTAAAAAAAAAATAATCAAAAAATACCAAAAAAAAATATTTTTGATGTTGAAAAAAAAATAATCAAAAAATACCAAAAAAAATATATTTTTCATGTTAAAAAAAAATAATCAAAAAATACCAAAAAAATATATTTTTCATGTTGAAAAAAAATAATCAAAAAATACAAAAAAAATATATTTTTGATGTTGAAAAAAAATAAAAAAAATACCAAAAAAAAATATTTTTTTGATGTTGAAAATAAAAAAATAATCAAAAAAATACAAAAAAAAAATATTTTAAATAAAAAATAATCAAAAAAAATACCAAAAAAAAATATATTTTTGATGTTAAAAAAAAAAATAATACAAAAAATAAAAAAAAAATATTTTTGATGTTGAAAAAAAATAATCAAAAAAAACCAAAAAAAAAAAAAAATGAAAAGGCACATGTGAATGTGCACAGAATAAAAAAAGTTGAAACAAAACCAATGTGTGCCTTCTTATTTCAATGCTCAATATCAGTATATTTGTTACGTGGTTGTAGTTGCATTGACCATGTACTCAAAAATGTGTGTAGGTGAAATACAGCACAATCTACAAGTTAGCTGGAATTGAGATGGATACCTCATGTTGCACATCAGGTTGGTTCAAACTAGTGGCAAAAAGGACAAAGATCATGGCTAGTTGCAAACATATAAGAAACAGACAACAGTCATTCAAATTAAAGAATATTTTATTTTTTTATTACAATTGTAACTAATTCTCCAAAACATTTTGCTGCCAAGGCACTGCCCCTCGACCAATAAAGTAGTCGGTGTATTGTTGGCGGACAACACGCCCATTCTGGACGCCAAAACCAGCATGTGCACTTTCAAGTGCTGGCATCAAGGACTCTTCAGCTGGTTCACCCGTTGCCCCTAAGGCAATGTAGCTGGAAGCATTCCTCCGTAGAAAATTGTGGAGGATGCAGCAGCATAATACCACATGATTTAATTTATATTCAGCCAAATTTATGGCTGTTAAAAAGATCCGGAATCGGCTGGACATTATGCCAAAGGCATTTTCAACTACCCTTCGGGCACGAGAGAGCCTGTAATTAAAAATCCGTTGCTCTGGGGTCAGATTCCGCATTGGGAAGGGCTTTAGAATATGTGGCCCCAAAGAAAATGCATCATCTGCGACAAAAACAAAATTGAGGCCCTCCACATTGTCCTGAGCACGTGGCAAATTTAAGGTTCCTCTCTGCAGCCGGTCATAAAATTCTGTGTTCATCATAACTCCTCCATCTGAGTGACGACCATTAATACCAACGTCGACATATAAAAACTCATATTTTGCTGACACCACAGCAAGGAGGACAATGCTAGAAAAACCTTTATAATTAAAAAAATAGGATCCGGAATTTGGTGGTGGCACTATCCTCACATGTTTGCCATCAATGGCACCTCCGCAGTTGGGGAAATCCCATAAATTGCCAAACTGCGCAGCAACATCCTGCCATTCCTGGCTGTTTTTCGGAAACTGTGGAGTCAAACAAATAAAGCAAAAATTAATACCGGAGTACATTAAATTGCAAACATATTTGACACAAACATTGTGGGCCAAAATAATATTCTAACATGTAAAAGTGCATTTCAAGAACAAAATAAAAAGGTACAATTATATGGTCCCTCACCCCCTCTGGTGGCACATTAAAAAAAGCTTAGGAAGGGGGAGTTGAATGAGTATCTGTTTTGGACAAGTAAACCTCAACACTTCCAGGAGAACTAAAGGCATTAAAATTTAAGTTTAATTTGGGTAAGCCATCCATCTTGACAAGATTATCAGGCCAGTGGACAGCAGTGGCGGTGCGTGCATAGAGGGCGCAGGAGCGCCGCCCCCCCTCTCCTGCACCGCTCTATCACCAATAGATAGATTAATGCATTGCATGAATCTAGCTATTGTCACCGCTGCCGCCCCCCTATTCAGGTGTCCGGCCCCTTGTCGGGCGCCGGGCATGTGAATTACAGCGGGGGGGGGGGGTGTTTCTGGAAGCGCCCTTTTAGAGCTGTAAAGCTCAAATAGGGGACCTTATTAGAGCGGTGTGCTCTAATAGGCTTCCAGAAGTGTAAACAGCGGGCGCAATGCTTTGCGTTCGCTGCTTACACAGTATTGTGTTAGCGAAGCAAATACATCGCTTCCCTAACACAGACCCGCCTCTCAGCCAATCAGGTTGCCGGTCTGTGTTACCGGTCCCCTGATTGGCTGAAGTCACAGGCGCTGTGAAGACAGGAGCACGGGAGAAGATGAGGAGACACCGCTCGCCGCCTGACAAGGTAAGTGCCATTGGCAGCATTTAATGGGCACAGTGACAGCGTTAGATGGGCATAGTGGCAGTGTTAGATGGGCACAGTGGCAGCGTTTGATGGCACAGTGGCAGCGTTTGATGGCACAGTGGCAGCGTTTGATTTGGCACAGTGGCAGCGTTTGATGGCACAGTGAGGCTGTTTGTTTTGCGCCCCCCCCCCCCAAAAAATTGGAGCACCAGCCGCCACTGGTGGACAGGTAAGAAGTGGAATAAAACAAAAATATGAATGCACATTGACAAAATCTATACACATTTTGACATACATCGTACAAAATAATAAAAAGGATAATTAATTATGAGTTTGTTAAGATGAAGTTAAAAAGCAAGGAAGTTGGCACAGCACAGGGATGTTGGGAGCTATTCATAATGAGAAAAAAAACATGATGAAAGTATAATTTGTCGATTTTGAAGCTAATCAGGCAGGCCATTACACTACATTTAGGCAACAATCGTAAGTCAAAAAATAAGGTACACAGTATATGTGTTTTGCCAAATCTGCAGATGGAGTAGTTGTGTTGGTTGACTCTGCATTTTCTAATATTTTATTACATTTTATTTCAATTTTTTTGGAGGTTGGGGGGGTGGGGGGAGGGGGGGAGTGTTTCAAACTAAATAAGAGACTCTTTTTAAGGGCAGGAATAATATTGGGACACATTTTAGGCGGTGTTTAGGGTAACGAAGGAAGCATAATAAATACAGTGTTAAGTACTAGACTACGTGTGGATGGGCCCAGGGTAGCATGCTGTGGAGGTTAGGGGAGGAAAATATGCATGTAGGCCACGAAAAAGGTTAAGGCATGCATGAGGACAAAGAGGACATTCAATCACACCATATTCCAAAAATGTGGAGGATGGAATGGCCAAAAACAATAAAATGCATTACAAAACATGACGGTGATATTAAAGCAAAAATACTTACACGAATATAGTCCTTCTGCAATACTTGAATGATAGCACAACATGTGTCAGGGATAATGACTCCCAGAGCCTGGGGAGAGATACCTGTTGTGAATTTTATATCCTGGAGACTCCTCCCTGTTGCCAAATAGCGCAAAGTGGCTATGAGCCTTTGCTCTGCTGGTATTGCAGCCCGCATGCATGTGTCCTGCTTCGAAATATAGGGGGACAGCAAGGACAATAATTGCTGAAAGCAGGAGTCCGTCATTCTCAGATAATTGCGGAAATCATCCGGATTGTTCTCCTGTAGCTCACGCAGTAACGGCATATGGCTGAATTGGTCACGATTAAGTAGCCAAGTTTTGGTCCAAACACTTCTTATCCCAGTATTGCGCCTATTTCTAGACTGGGCTCGAGTCACAGCAATGACTCCAAGCCCATAAACAGCACGCTCTCTCCTAGGATCGCGCAACATGGCTGGCCAAAACGGTCGGAAACGAACACGGACCGAAAAGTACTCGAATCACCACTGACCAAACGTCTGCTAGCTCGAAGTTAGCAGACGGAGCCCGAAGGGTGACGCGAGAGAATTGAACGTCCTCTTTTGAAGCGTCGTCAGTACGTTGTAACGTCACTACGTTCGTGTTGGTTGACTCAAAAGTCCGACCGTGTGTATGCAATACCAACTTGAGGGCCAACGCCCTTTGGACAAAAGTCCACGGGAAAGTTGGTCCACGGTCCGACCGTGTGTATGGGGCTTTAGTGATGTAACACTGTACCCAAACAAATTTGTATAATTGTTTTCCTTATAAATTGATCACACCTGATCACACCTGATGTACCGATGGCACTAAAATGTCAGGACAGTACAAATACCCCCCAAATTACCCCTTTTTGGAAAGCAGATAGTCCAAGGTATTTAGTAAGAGCTGGGGTGAGTTTTTTTAAAGTTGTAATTTTTCCCACAATTCTTGGGAAAATTCAGAAATGTTTTATTTTTATATTTTTACACAAAATTGTCGTAATAAGTTATTTTTCACTTACAGCATATGCATATTTGCAATTACACCCCAAAATACATTCTGCTACTTCTCCTGAGTATGGCAATACCACATATGTGAGACTCTTTCACAGCCTGGCAACATACAGAGGCCAAACATGCAGGGAGCACGGTCAGGCGTTCTAGGAGCATAAATTACACATCTAATTTCATGATGACCTATCACACTTTTGAAGGCCCTAGAGCACCAGGACAATGGAATTACCCAATAAAATTACCCACTTTTGGAAAGAAAACACCCCAATGTATATTCTATGAGGAATTATGGGTCCTTTTTTCCACAAGTTTTTGGAAAATGTGGAAAGAAAATGAAAACTTATTTTTTTTTTACACAAAGTTGTCCATTTATACGATATTTCTAACACATAGCATTTACATAGCAAAAATTATCCCCAAAATACATTCTGCTACTCCTCCTGAGTATGGCAATACCACATGTGTGAGACTTTTACACAGCCTGGCCACATTCAGAGGCCCAAAATGCAGGGAGCACCATCAGGTGTTCTAGGAGCATAAATTACACATTTAGTTTCCTGACTACCTATCACACTTTTGAAGGCCCTGGAGAACCAGGACAATGGAAACGCCCACAAAATGACCCAATTTTGGAAAGCAAACACCCCAACATATATTCTATGAGGCATGGGCTGCAAATAGGTACTTGGGTACTCTGATGGGCTGCAGATAGGTACTCGGGTACTTTGATTGGCTGGAGACAGGTACTCAGGTACTCTGATGGGCTGGAGACAGGTACTTGGGTACTCTGATGGGCTACAGATAGGTACTCGGGTACTCTGTTGGGCTGAAGACAGGTACTCGGGTACTCCGATGGGCTTCAGATAGGTACTCGGATACTCTGATGGGCTGCAGATAGTTACTCGGGGTACTCTGGGCTGGAGACAGGTACTTGGGTACTCTGATGGGCTGGAGACAGGTACTCAGGTACTCCGATGGGCTTCAGATAGGTACTCGGGTACTCTGATAGGCTGCAGATAGGTACTTGGGTACTCTGATGGGCTGGTGACAGGTGCTCTGATGGGCTAGTGACAGGTACTCGGGTCTGGTATGGATATTTAGGGGGAACCCCATGTCATTTTTATTTTTAATTTGACCCAGGGTTCCCCTTAATATCCATACCAGACCTGAAGGGCCTGGTAATTGAATTTGGGGGGAACCCCACGCATATTTTTTTTTTTTTATCAATGACTTTCAATGACTGTTTTATGTATTACGGGAGCCGACAATTCATTATAGCCGCGAGTAATTTTAAAATACTTTTTTTCCTGCAAAAAGGACACTTTGTGCAGGGACAGTTCTAAGCACGGGAAACATGCGCCCCTTTACAGGCATACTATACACACCCCCCAGGTACGAAATTTAAAGGAATATTACACTTTTATTGTTTCACTTTAAGCATTATTAAAATCACTGCTCCTGAAAAAACGGCAGTTTTAAAAAAAAAAATTTGCATTGCTACATGTCCCCTGGGGCAGGACCCAGGTCCCCAAACACTTTTTATGACAATAACTTGCATATAAGCCTTTAAAATTAGCACTTTTGATTTTGAACGTTCGAGTCCCATAGGGTTCTAAAGTTCACATGAACTTTAGGTCTGTTCGCAGGTTCTGGTGCGAACCGAACAGGGGGGGTGTTCGGCTCATCCCTAATATAAATATATATATATATATATATATATATATATATATATATATATATATATATGGATATATAGATAGATATATATCTTTTTTTTTTTTATTTACTGCACAAATACAGGATATTTAACCTGTAGCTGACCGCCCACTGTCAAATGACGGCGGGATGGTGCAGCTCTTGTGGCGGGCCGCCGTCATATGACAGCGCTCGCTTTTGGCCACCAGGGTGCGTGCGCGCGCCGCGTAGCTGGGGACCCGATGCGCGTGCCCGGCGGCCGCGATGTCCGCCAGGCACCTGCGATCGCCCGGTAACTGAGCAGGACGTGGATCTGTGTGTGTAAACACAGAGATCCACATCCTGTCAGAGGAGAGGAGACCGATGGTGTGTCCCTTGTACATAGGGACACCGATCGGTCCCCTCCCCCAGTCAATCCCCTCCCCCCACAGTTAGAATCACTTAAATAGGGAACACATTAACCCCTGCAGCGCCCCCTAGTGTTAACCCCTTCCCTGCCAGTCACATTTATACAGTAATCAATGCATTTTTATAGCACGGATCGCTGTATAAATGTGAATGGTCCCAAAAATGTGTCAAAAGTGTCCGATATGTCCGCTGCAATGTCGCAGTCACGATAAAAATCGCAGATCGCCGCCATTACTAGTAAAAAAAAAAATAATAATAAAAATGCTATAAATCTATCCCCTATTTTGTAGACGCTATAACTTTTGCGCAAACCAATCAATATACGCTTATTGGGATTTTTTTTTACCAAAAATATGTAGAAGAATACGTATCGGCCTAAACTGAGGAAAAAATTTGTTTAAAAAAAAATTTAAATTGGATATTTATTATAATAAAAAGTAAAAATAATGCGTTTTTTCAAACTTGTCCCTCTTAATTTGTTTATAGCGCAAGAAATAAAAACCGCAGAGGTGATCAAATACCACCAAAATAAAGCTCTATTTGTGGGGAAAAAAATGATAAATGAATAATTTTATTTGGGTACATCCTTGCATGACCGCGCAATTGTCATTCAAAATGCGACAGCGCTGAAAGCTGAAAAATGGCTTGGTCAGGAAGGGGGTGTTTGTGCCTGGTAGGCAAGTGGTTAAAGTGGATAAATGTACTTTGTTATTTGCCAGTAAAACAGAGGTGTAGATGAAATAACCAGTTGTGTTTTGTTCAATAGTATCTGTATAAATATGTTTTTTTTTTTTTAACATTAATATCACTTTCTTGCATGGAACGTGGGGAGAAAGCTAACATGAGAGATTTGGATGACTCATAGCTGAACAAGAATTGCTTGTTATACATAGGAGATATATAAGATAACATATTCCATCTCTGAACGTGAACAAAGCGAGACAATCATACATAAAAAGGGAGAGGGGGATTAATCAGATGAGGTGATAGCTGGTAGTTGTTGCCATATCATTTTCAGTTTGCCTAGAGTGTCAGTCAGGTCAGCCTTGAGCTACCACTTGGTATACTGGAATGGTGTCATCAAAGCCTGGATTTCGAGCGGTGTTAAAGTATGCTCGATAAATGGGTGCCATCTCATAAAGAATCATTTTGTAGGGGTGAAATTTTGCAGTTCAGTGTCCAGTTTCTCTCGATAAAGTATTGTCGTGAGGTCAGCCTTTACTGCCGGGATAGTGGATGGGCAAGAGGTGGTCCACACTTTTAAAATGTTTCTACAGGCCGCCAGGAGGCAGAGGTGTGTCCATTGAGAGATGTTTACTCTGGGCGTCTCCAGGCCTGGTGGTTTGGTAAACAAGGGTTTGATGGACCCACATTTTGGGCATACTGACGGCTGTGAAGACGTATGTAAAGTTAAAGATGAGCTGAAAGCCCTGTAGATTTTTTAAATTGTGTTTCTCTCTAGATTTCATTGGTGATGCACTCCTGGGTTTTTAAATAGCCTTCTAGAATTTTATCTCCCAAATCGTCTACTGGAAGGTCTTTGCACCAGTTCTTTAAAAGTGACTGTTGGTGTTGATATCTGAGTGTATCGACTTGTAGACCTCCGAAATAGAGTAAGTGCGTTTATGAAGCTGACGGTCAATCATAGAGGGTCGAAATCTTTTAGAGACATCAGGACAACAGGAGGATATGTAAGCAAGCGTCTGGTTGTAATAGAAGAGATGTGTTGCAAGTAGTCTGTATTCAGCCATTTACTCTGAAAAGGATTTCAGCTTCATTGTGTCTATATGAAACTTATATATGAGCTTGCCTTTACCAGGCCCCTTGGTGTGCCAAAAGTCATATGCCTTATATTCCATTGCTTGTGGAAACATGGGGTTGAGGTGAAGCCAAAGGTGTTGGGAGACCGAGGAAGGGAGGTGAAGTTTTTTCCTAACCTCCCGCTAGGCAATAATAGTGTCTCGGATTAGGATATTATTTTGTAAGGATTTTGGGAGAGATTGAATATTACTATGCAGGATGCCAGATAGATGGTAAGGAGAGACCAGATTCGATTTTAAAGTGTAGTTCACATAAACAGAGGATTGTGACAACCAGTCTAACCTATACCTAAGCAAGTATGCTAAATTGTACATCCTGATATCCGGGATACCGGCACCGACCTTCACTTTTGGGAAGATGCAATTTGTGTAAAGCAAATTCTTCTCTTCTTGCACCATAAAAAGGAAACAATAACTTTATTGAGTTTCTGTACATCTTGATGTTTTAAGAGGATGGTAGAGGGTAAAGGAGGCAAGGGAAACTCACCATTTTATCAGGTGGCATCTTCCAAAGAGTAATAAGGGTAGAGTAATCCAAGCCTCTAGTTCTTTTGTAATTTTGGCAAACAAAGGGGGGTAATTGAGGTTGTAAAGAGAGATGGCTCCTTCCCTGTTTTAACACCTAGATATGTAATAAATTGTTGGCAAGAGGGAAGGGGTAGGACGTGTCCCATCTTGTAGAGACGGAACGAATAAGGGGGAGCACTTCGCTTTTATTGCAATTTACCCACAGAACAGGTGCAAAGCAGGTCTAAAGTAGATCAAAAAATATCCAGATCAGAGAAGGGGTCTGATAAACAGATCAACATGTCGTCGGCAAACAGTGCCGTGTGCAGCTCCCTCAATCCGATGTGGATACCATGGGAGGGGGGGGCAGAAGTAAGCAAGTATCTTGAAAGAGGCTCTAGGGCTAAATTAAATAGAAGGGGGATAGGGGCACCGCTGTCTAGTACCTTTGTGTAAGGTGATATTGTTTGAGATGCCTCCAGAGGTGATGATACGGGCCGTAGGATTAGCGTACATATTTTGCAAAAAAAAAAAAAAAACTCGCCCTGTAAAGCCTACTTTTGACAGGACCATAAAGAGCCAGCCAAGACCAACATTATCAAAGGCCTTTTCCGCGTCCAATGTTATAATCGCTTGGTTTTCTGATGGATGTGATTTTGCAAATTCAAGGGCCGAAAGGACTTTACGGATTTTGGATGTTGCAGAGTAACCTGTGACACAGACAGCCTGAGTCGGGTGGATTAACGAGGAGAGTACAATTCTGGGACGTGTTCTGTCTATAACAGGTGCGGAGTCAGGAGGGCGGGGTTGTGTGTAATAACGAGTGGAGGCAATTGCGATGTAAACTGTAACAGCAGGCTATCGCTCTGTGATCCGGAGGCTTCCGGCGTGATGATCCTCTGCACAGGTGAGCTGAGGCTGCAATGGTGGGCACAGGTGAGGTAAGGCGAGCCTGCAATGGTGGGCACAGGTGAGGTGCGGCAAGGCTGCAATGGTGGGCACAGTGAGCTGAGGCTGCAATGGTGGGCACAGTGAGCTAAGTGTGAAATGGTGGGCACAGTGAGCTAAGGGTGCAATGGTGGGCACAGTGAGCTAAGGGTGCAATGGTGGGCACAGTCAGCTGAGACTGCAATGGTGGGCACAGTCAGCTGAGACTACAATGGTGGGCACAGTGTGCTGAGACTACAATGGTGGACACAGTGTGCTGAGACTGCAATGGTGGACACAGTGTGCTGAGACTGCAATGGTGGACACAGTGTGCTGAGGCTGCAATGGTGGGCACAGTGAGCTAAGGCTGAAATGGTGGGCAAAGTGACCTGAGGCTGCAATGGTGGGCACAGTGAGCTGAGGCTGCAATGGTGGGCAAAGTGAGCTGAGGCTGCAATGGTGGGCAAAGTGAGCTGAGGCTGCAATGGTGGGCACAGTGAGATGAGACTGCAATGGTGGGCACAGTGAGCTGAGGCTGCAATGGTGGGCACAGTGAGCTGAGGCTGCAATGGTGGGCACAGACGAGGTGAGGCGAGGCTGCAATGGTGGGCACAGTGAGCTGAAGCTGCAATGGTGGGCACAGTGAGCTGAGGCTGCAATGGTGGGCACAGTGAGCTGAGTCTGCAATGGTGGGCACAGTGAGCTGAGTCTGCAATGGTGGGCACAGTGAGCTGAGACTGCAATAGTGGGCACAGTGAGCTGAGGCTGCAATGGTGTGCACAGTGAGCTGGGGCTGCAATGGTGGGCACAGGTGAGCTGAGGATGCAATGGTGGGCACTGATAAAGTTGTTAAAAAAATATTTTGTAACTTAAAAGCTCTTCATGAGATCATTTATGAGGGCATGTATAGGGGCGGAATTAGTGGCGGTGAATGGTAGGGATTGGGTGGGGCAACTGGTGGCGAGTAACCCTTAAGGCCTGGCTAGTAGCTCAGGACTTGAAATTTTGAGCCCTGGGTCTAGCACGTTCAAAGCTGACAGCATGTGGGGGATTAGAGAGTCCCTATGTGTAGTTGTGTGACCTTGCTTAGCTTTGTGGGGCTTGCGTGATTTGCGGTCTTCCTTTGGATGCATTACTGTGTTGAAGTCAACCTCTACAATGTGGAAGGGTTGTGGGTGTTGCATGATCCATGCAGGTATGTCTCTAAAGAAGGATGAGTCGGGGGAATTAGGGGCATAAATATTAGTGATTTGAATAGTGCGGGATGAAAAATGGAGATTTAAGGATACTTTGCGCCCGAGGTCATCCCTGGCTACTGACTTGATGGTCCAAAGTAGGTTTTTGTGCAGTAATATAATCACTCTCACTTTACGGCCTACAGCTGGAGATCCCACCACCTCCCCTACCTAAAGTTTTTTCAGTCGGAAGAAGTCGGCTTCTGCTAAATGGGTTTCCTGAAGTAGAGCAATGTCTGCTCGTAGACATTTAGGCTGCATTCACACCTGAGCGTAGCGTTTTCAGGCAGAAAATTGCGTGAATTGCAGCATTTTTTGCTGCGTTTTTTACCGCGATTTCGTGGCGTTTTTTAGCGCGTTTTGCCGTGATTTTGTGCAGAGCAAAAGGTCACCAATGTAAAAAAGAAAAACTACCAAATCTGCCCGATTCGAGCGACAAAAAAGGGTCCGTAACTTGTTTGAGCTTCAGGCGTAGGGCTTCAGGCGTTTTGGAGTGGAGATGTGAACCATCTCCATAGAGAATAATGTATTTTTTCCCCTCTAGCGTTTTGTAGCTTCAGGCTTCAGGCTTCAGGCGACAAAACGCTCAATGGGTGAATGCAGCCTTAAGGTGGCGCAACACTTTCCCGTGTTTCATGGAGGAACGGAGACCTTTGACATTCCAGGAGATTTCTTTTATTTCAGCCATTGAGAGGGAGAATAAGTTCCTAACGGGTGAGAAGAATATTGTCTGTATACCACTTTAGTGAGACTGTCCACAGCTACTAAGATAGTAATCATTTCTTTTGAGGGAGGTAAATCAACCACAAAGTTCATAGAAATTGACCCCCGCAGTCTTGATGGAACAGGGAGTGGCTGGAGCAACTCCAAAGGAGAAGCTTGGGGTGTTTTATTGTGTACACAGGCCAGATCACAGCTTTTGACATATTGGAAGGCCGGGTACCGGCCTGAAGTTATGGGAGGAGCCCGGAGGGTATTTAAGCAGCCCAAAGGCCGCCGGTCTTTGTCGGTTTCCTGTGCGTGATATCTGATACGTCAGACATCTAGGACCGACTCGTTCGAGACAAGCGCTGTTGGTGCCGGTTCGTGAGCTCCGTTTTCGTCTGTCCGTCTCCTCTTGTTGCAGTCCCGCGTTCCGTGTTCGTAAGTCGCGTTGTCCCTTCGTGTCGCACTCGTGTCGCCAAGTCGCAGTTCGTTCAAAGAGTCTGGTTCGGCTGTCGCAGGTAGGGCTTCGGCTCCCATGTTTTACGTTCTCATGCACTGCTTATCATGTCACTAAACTGTGGTCTGCGTAGCTCACGAACCACGCGCTGCTTGTCTCGAAACCTAAACACTTACTCGCACGTTTTTGGTTGTACACGATCGGGAGCCATCTAGCGGCACGCACATTCAGGGCCGCCCGCCACGAAACACTCCGACCGATGCCGCATCCGGCACTCAAGGGTTCCCTTACGCGGTCGTGCTACGCAGTCTTCGAATCGTTCAAACACGACTCACGCACGGGTGCCGTTCGCACTCACACGTATCGTTCATGTCCTGCCATTATTCGAATCAGTGGCGCCAGCGAGCGTACCAAATCGCTATTCACATTCCGAAGCACTGTTGGCATACTAATTGTACGAATCACTTCGACCATGTCGAAACATTTCACGTGTTAGCATGACAATCATTTCATCATTTCAAACATGGCTAACGTATCGGGCCATTCGGTCATGCTAAATCATTTCGCATCAGTTAAACAGGGCGTTCATGCCATCGCTTCGATCCTGGTCCGGTCGCATCCATACATGCTCCGATCGGGGCGATCCAGATGCACGACTACCCGGCCTCATTTCGATACAAGGGCCAAGGGCGGAATCACATCACTGGTTGCGTACATTCCTGATTCTTGCCCCTGTCATGGTATATCATTTCTGTCACCTTACCACGCCCGGCATGAATGCAGTCACTTCCCCGCACTAATTTGTGTCGGCGTGCCCCAGGCCGGCCTCATTTCAATACATGCGCCAAGGGCGGAATCGCATCACTGGTTGCGTACATTCCTGATTCTTGCCCCTGTCATGGTATATCATTTCTGTCACCTTACTACGCCCGGCATGAATGCAGTCACTTCCCCGCACTAATTCGTGTCGGCGTGCCCTAGGTCCGGCCTCATTTCAATACATGCGCCAAGGGCGGAATCGCATCACTGGTTTGCGTACATTCCTGATTCTTGCCCCTGTCATGGTATCTCATTTCTGTCACCTTACCACGCCCGGCATGAATGCAGTCACTACCTCGCACTAATTTGTGTCGGCGTGCCCTAGGCCCGGCCTCATTTCAATACATGCGCCAAGGGCAGAATCGCATCACTGGTTTGCGTACATTCCTGATTCTTGCCCCTGTCATGGTATCTCATTTCTGTCACCTTACCACGCCCGGCATGAATGCAGTCACTACCTCGCACTAATTCGTGTCGGCGTGCCCTAGGCCCGGCCTCATTTCAATACATGCGCCAAGGGCGGAATCGCATCACTGGTTGCGTACATTCCTGATTCTTGCCCCAGGGGCGGAGTCGCAAAAAAAAAAAAAAAAAAAAAGAGACTTTGATTCTTGTCCTTGTCATGTTATATCATTTCTGTGTCACCTTACCACGCCCCTGCGTTAATTGGTCACCTGCCTGTACGAATTCGCGCCGGCGTGCCCTAGGCCGGCCGCATTTCTACAAAAAAAAAAAAAAAAGGGGGAGCTTGGAGTCGGACCCGGTGGCAGCTGGATGTCACAGTTCGGCCTCAGCAATACCCAGGCAGTTAGCCTCGTTTCACGGTTGCCTCATTTCTGTACGTGCTCCAGAGTCCGGCTCACAGGCACCCCTATACGGTACGAACGGGCCGGGCCCTGTCACGGGAAGTTCGTTCAGTTAAGGCAACATGTCAAGTCAGTCATTCGTGTTGTCATCTGTCATTTGATCCCACAGCGGTCTCGGCAGTCGACTTAAGTCACTATCGCCTGTTGTTATCACCTACGTTGGGTTCCGTCGCTCTGGACGGCAGCAGTTTAGGCTCTTAAATAGGTACTTTCTCTCACACTCTCTCAGGTCAGTCGGATTCAGTAGGTCCACCTGCACCAGCTTGATCAGGGTTCCAGCAGGTAAAAAAAAAAAAAAAAAACGCAGGGGCACGGGGGGCTCCTGCTTTCTCATGGCAGGTACGTGTATCATAGGTGACACGTCCAAACTCATTTCTTGTCACCTCTTTATAGGCCCAGCTTGCAGACACGTGACCAGTCTACTAAGTAACGGGTCTTGGCAGCCGCCATGTCATCAGTCGGCAGCGATGACCTCACCACCCCGCTATCTCCGGCATCAGCCTCCGAGGCTGGCAGTGTCCCATGGACAATTCCCAGGCTGTCCGCCGAGCTGAGACGCAGAGGGATACCCTTCTCGTCCGCGGCCAGGAAGGTGGAGCTATTCAGGCTCCTCTTCCCACCACCGGCCGCAGCAAGCCCCAGCAGCCAGCAGGCGTCTCTGGAATCGATTTCAGCCGCCGTCGCTCAGCTACACACCCTCGTGTCTTCCCTGTCTTCCTCAATCGTTGAGGTCCAGGACAGGGTGTCTCGTCTAGAGACCAGCCCGGCTGCCACGGTTCCGGACCCTGCGGTGGTCCCAGCCATCAGTGCACCGGCCGCAGGTAGTGAGCTTGCCACGACTACCGTTCACCCTTCCCACCTGGTGCCACCCAGCGTAAGGAAGGACATTCTAGAGGGCAGAGACGTTAACCTGGCCTCACTCTTGATCTCGGTCCATGACTTGGCCGAGAACAAGGCCTACACCTGGGGGGACGTCTCGGTGGTTTTGAAAGCGAAGGATCCGAGGCTCAACAGAAAGCTCACGGTGCCCGAGTTCACGCTCGCTTTCGGCATGTTTAGGGACGTGCTGTGCTCAGCCTCCCCCGGCAGACGGGAGGAACTGGACCTCTACCTCCATTTGATCGTAGACCTGGGCCACAAATACGGTGGCTCAGCGTTCTACGACTATCATCGGTCCTTTTCGGCCAAAGCCGCAGCCAGATTCTCACAGTTTCATTTGACAACGGACTGGAGCGTAGTGGACACGGAGTTGTTCTGCCGCCACTTCGCGGGTCTTCGCTCCCTGCTATGTGCTGTCTGTCAGTCAGCGTCCCACACCACGGTCTGGTGTGCCAACATAGCCTCTGTCCATCCGATAGCTAGCACGGCCTCTACCAGCACGAGCCAGGCTCAGCAGGCCCCGGCGCAAGCGAAAAAGGTGGACAAGTTGGGACGTCCGGTGCGGATGGTTGGGGGAGCCGCCATTCGAAACAATTTCAATTACGGCTCCTGCAATTTCAGCCAGTGCCGGCTCTTGCACGTTTGCACCCTATGCCAGTGGGCGCACCCCAGGATCCTATGTGAGGTCAAACAGAAGAACCATGACTAAGCCGGGTCGACGCCCTTTGGCTCGGTGTTTACTTGACCTCACACCCCACTCCGTCACTCGCCAGCTACCTCATCCGGGGTCTCACCGATGGGTTTCACATCGGGCTCATCACCCTGCCCCACTCCACCCACGAATGTCCGAACCTACGCTCAGCAGCAACAGATGAGCCAGCGATTGACGTCCTTCTGCAGACGGAGTTGGATCGGGACTTCATGATAGGCCCGTTCAGTCAGTCTCCCTTTAACATCTGGAGGGTTAGCCCTATCGGGCTTGTACAGGGAATATTTTCAAATTAAAACGTCTGGTGTATGATCTGTCAGCGCCTCATTCTTCCGTCACTCCCAGTCTCAACTCGCTCGTCCCCTCATCAAGTGGAGGGAGCGATATTATTTCGCGACCAAATTGACCTTCGGGTCTAAGAGTAGTCCTTGGGCAGCCAGGGCAGATCTGGCCATGTGGGAACACTTTCTTAGTAATTGGAACGGTGTGTCCCTGTTCATCCCAGTCGTGTCCACGCAGTCACCTCAGGTGGTGACCGATGCGGCGGCATCCACAGGATGCGCCGCCATTTTTGGCCATTTGTGGTTCGTCGCCCCTTGGCCTCCTCAAGCACTAGCCACACCAGGCTTCACTACCACGTCAGCCCTCTTTGAGCTCTTCCCCATCGTAGCAGCCGCTCACCTATGGGGTCACCATTGGTCTGGACAGACTGTGGCTTTCACGACAGACAATCAAGCCACAGCCAAGATCATCAGCAAGGGCAGGCCTAAATCCAGGCCCGTCATGTCCTTCCTCCGCAGACTGGTCCAGCTATCCCTACAGCGTCAGTTCAATGTTTACTGCTCATTCATTCCAGGGAAGTTTAACTCAGCGCTTATTGTCATTCTCTCCTAGCACTGTCACACAGCACGATACGCCAGTACGTGGCCGGGGTGCCGCACTACTTGTCACTTCAAGACCCCGCGAGGCCTTCGGCGTTCTCCTGCCACGCAGTGAGGGCTCTACTACGTGGAGTGCAGAAACACCAGCCGCCAGTCAGCCCGAAGCGGCTGCCTATCACGGGGGAGATCTTCAAGGGAATGTCTGACATCCTGGATAGGCCCCTTTCGGTCTCCTCCTCAGCACCGCCCTGCAGGCTGCGATACACATGGCGTTTATGGGTTTCTACGGCCCAGCGAGTTCACTCGCAGCCACCCAGCCGGTCCAGTCTTGCATAGAAGTAGTCTCTGCCGCCACCAGGATCACTACGTCCTTCACTTGGCGACATCCAAAACTCAGCAGCGAGGTTCCGGAGTAGATGTTCACCTGTACAGGACTCACAACAACTGGTGCCCAGTTGCCGTGTTAAACCGCTTGACGGCACTGCTATCCGACCGCCCAGGGTCCAGTCCGCTTCTACCCTTTCCGGTATAACCCCTCAACTCGTCGCAGTTCGCGGAACATGTCCGGGTCCTTCTCGGCAATCTTCACTTGGACCCCAGCCAGTACTCCGGGCATTCATTCCGGATCGGGGCGGCCACGACGGCCTCAAGACAGGGGGTTCCGGACCACGTGATCAAGGAACTGGCCTGCTTCTCTCGCTACGTTCCTATCCCACAGTTAGAGATGGCTCAGGCCTTTGCGCGTCTTACTCAGTGACATTACCTTTAATAAATAATTATCCCCTACCTGAAGGTTTTTGCCCCCTTATTTTGGTGTACCATACGGTAGACCAAGGCACACTTTCAGGTCTATTTCATGTTGGTGAGTTTTGTGTTGTTCCTATATGTCATCTTTACTCATGTCGTCCGTAGGGCTCTAGACCATAAATTGGAAGGCCTGGTACCGGCCTGAAGTTATGGGAGGAGCCCGGAGGGTATTTAAGCAGCCCAAAGGCCGCCGGTCTTTGTCGGTTTCCTGTGCGTGATACCCACCCACCCTCCCCTTTTAAAAGCCTCTTCCAAGTATTCTTACCCCAGACTGAATACTCATTCTACATTATTCCATAACTACTTCTTACCATTCTTTATCTAGGGTATGCCCCCTTATTTTGGTGTACCATACGGTAGACCAAGGCACACTTTCAGGTCTATTTCATGTTGGTGAGTTTTGTGTTGTTCCTATATGTCATCTTTACTCATGTCGTCCGTAGGGCTCTAGACCATAACTAGATTGTAACCAGGCCACCAAAAGGAACATGACAAAAGTTCTTTAATCTTAGAAACCCCAAAATGTCCCACAATTTTAGAGTCATAAACTAACATGAGGGGTTCAACCCGAGCAGATTCTGGTGCATAGAGACATGTGCATTTGAAAATATATATAACGCTGATTAAGGAAACCCCTACAATGGCAGCGGTCTCCATTAAACTTAGATGGTTGAGGCTGAGGCATATGTGTGTTAGTAACTTCTCAGTCCAGCAGTAGCCTCTGCAGAGTATGACTACTGATGGCGATTTCTCCTGCCTGGTGTGGACACCTGGTCTGCTGATAGCAAGACTTACAGGCCTCTTGTCATTCTGCACTCCTGTGTCTTCTGTTCATACTACCGGAGACCATGAGTCAGAGGTGTAAGGGAGGCCTCCCTCCTCATTTCAGGCTCTGCTATCAGGTACATGATAATAGGTGACTGTTAGTGACTTTGGTAAATACATTTTGATTTATTTTATCATTATGTAGTCCTTATTTTTCTATAATTTTTTTGTGCTAAATAAATCTTTACATGGAGTAAACTGATTTAGGAAATTAATAAAATTTATAATAAATATAAATGTATTATTTATATAATTTATTTTATGCCAGAAGGCTGGAGGCACTGCCTTATATTGATTATTTACATAATAAAATTGCTGTCTTGAGTAATCATTCAAACTTCCTGACAGTTCAAACATACATGGACGCAGTCATATTTGCTCATTATATTCAGATGATCTACTTTCTGCTTTACAATGCTAATGGTTGTGCTTCGAAGGGCTGTATATCAGCCCGTAAAGGGGAACACATATTGTGGATTCTCTAAAAGCTTGAAAAAATATTTTTGCGATGAACTGTTTCATATTGACTCATGTTTAAATATTTACTTGGAAAATATATTAGTGGAACTAATTTTAGTGGAATTATTTTATAAGCAAATGTCAGACAAATATTTTGTCTGTTCCTATGAAAATATTTTTTTAATAAAATTAAAATAATGCTTTATTTGAATGTCTTGGCAATGCTTCCAACTGTAATTATAGACTCCTTGGAATTAGAATTGGTTTCCGTCTGCGAGAAAATAAAAGGGTTACTAAACGCAAAGAGCAAAGTTGAAGTTTCTAAAATTTTAATATTTGTGACAGCACTCCAAAGGCCATGCTTTTGACAATAACCTCACGTTTTAGACACATTTTTTCCAAATTTAAGCCTTGTATTGATATGTCTGCTAGACAATAATCTGTGCTTCTGAACTAATGTTTCTGCCTGAGCTTTGTAATTATTATTATGACTATCTTCCTTTTAAATAAACTTTCTAGTGGGGAAGACTGAACCAAATTAAGGAGGAGGAGGAGGGAGGAGACGCAGGGGAAGCCGTGCTGTCGTAAAGCCAAGAAAGGAGGAGATGTAGAGGCCTGCCGCCCGGAGGAAGCCCGAAACCTAGACGGGGTAAGTGCAGAGGCCGAGTGACCAACTGACCAGGTGCAGGGTGGGGGGGGGGTTGGCGGTGGACGGATTGCCCCCCCAAAAAATATATCACCAGACGCCACTGGATCTCTGGTGCATAGTAGGCACCATAAGGTACCAAATCTTTGAATGTTGGGATTTGCATAGGCTGACCCTCCAGGTGACCATACTCATGCATGAGGATGAATTCTGAATGTTGGAAAGGAGTCTGCCTATTCTTAACATATCTTGAAACTCAAGACTTTGATGAGAGTGCTTCTGCATTTCTGGTCAGGATTTTTGTTTACTGGTTTACATATTCTAAGCAAAATAAGTCTCCTCCAGATGACCCCTATAAATTGCAAGTATTTTTTTAAACTTCATTTCAGATTCTTACTTTTCTCTGTTCTGAGGATACAGTATAAGTCTAATTGTTTAATTTCTTAACCACTTGCTGTCCAATGCAAATTTTAAAATTGTTCAGACACATGTCCAAATCAGCATTTTTACTTTGAACCTCCAAACATTATATATTTTCTGAAAGCAGAGGCCCTGGAGAATAAAATGTTGGCATTTAAAAATGTTTATGTCCCATGATATTTGCACAGCTGTTTATCAAGTGCATTTTGCAGGAGAAAAAATATGGTACACACCAACACTGTAGAAGCTAGGGAAGGACAGCTATCGTATTTATCGGCGTATAACACGCACCGGCGTATAACACGCACCATAAGTTTAGGAGGGCATTTTAAGGAAAAAAAGTTTTAGGAGGGAAGTTCAGGGGAAAAAAAACTTACATTTAAGCGTCATTTGCAGCCTGCCCAGCATCATTTGCAGCTTGCCCAGCGTCATTTGCAGCTTGCCCAGCGTCATTTGCAGCTTGCCCAGCATCATTTGCAGCCTGCCCAGCGTCATTTGCAGCCGTGCCCAGCGTCATTTGCAGCTTGCCCAGCTTCATTTGCAGCTTTCCAGCGTCATTTGCAGCCTTGCCCACGTTTAAATTGCCCGCTGCCGAGACAAACCGCGTGTGCGCCGCCGAAAAAGACTGAATCGCCGCCAGAAAAGACCGAATCTCCGCCAGAAAAGACCGAAGCGCCGACGGAAAAAAACGAGCCGACTGTTCGGCTCCGCTCGCGGTCCCGCCTCCCTGCTGTTTCGGGAGCGAGCGTAGGGAGGCGGGACTACGAGCAGAGCCGAACACTCGGCTCGGTCTTTTCCGGCGGAGCTTCGGTCTTTTTCGGCGGCAATTCGGTCTTTTTCAGCACCGCTCGCAATTTTTCGGCGCTGCGCGCTATTTTTGTCACTTTTTTTGGGGGTATCGGCGTATAACACGCACCCACGACTTTCCCCCGATTTTAAGGGGAAAAAAGTGTGTGTTATACGCCGATAAATATGGTACGTAACTGGAAATGATGAAATCATCACTTTTGGGTTCATAGGTTACAGAGAGGATCAAGGAACGGATTTTCCTTGACCTTCTCTGTAGCTTGCTATCCTGGCCATTTATTTATGGTGCTCCCAGACTCCCTAGAGGAACAGAAGAGGCAGCGTAGGGGTGGGCAGCCCTTCTCACTACTGTAAAACTGATTGGGTGGCTGTAGAGCTGCCCAGATCACTATAATGAAAAGCTGATTGCTGGCTGTAAAAAAATTATACCAAGCTCATGCGTCAACCATGAGCTTGTTATAACCACTTAAAAATCAGGATGTTTGTTTTTGTTTGGTGAATAGCAAATGGCTCTAAGCCAGCAGTGCCATGCTCTGCTCCATCACCACCTAAGCCATCTCAGTATTGTAATAAGAAGAAATCTAAATCTAGTCTAAGAAATCTTCAAAAGTATCTGACTGAAAGGGAAAGTCCTACTGCAGAAAATGTGGAGACTGGCATTGCCTACCTATTCTTACTTCAGTGTGGAAAAGAGTGGCAGGATGAAGATAGATTGTTACTGGAAAAATCTAGATCTGCATAAACGTTCAAGTAAACATGTACTCTATACAGTAAGATTGCATCCTACAAATGCTGCTGCTCAGATAAGTAAACTGTTACAGAATATTGTTTCCTTTCAACTGTCTAAACCTCTGACTTACTGGTTTGAACAAGACTCTTCCTTTGCATTTTTCTGGGTTCATACTAGTGCAATGCGTTTTTGAGGCGATTCGAGGTGCAATTATGTATTGCTGCGTTTTCTGCAATTTTTCTTCTGTGCGGTTTTAATGCGATATCATCCCTAGTAGTCAAGGCGCTACTGCTGCTTGTCTGGAACGAGAGTTGAGGGTTCAAACACAGGAAGTCGCTTTCCAAATTGCACCAGAATCTCATTTACTTCTCTGTGATTCAATTGAACTCGATGAGGCTAAAATTGCGTTTGGATCACACAAAAGTAGCACAGGAACCTTTTACAAAATAGCTCCATGCTGATTCGCATTCATGTGAATGGGCACAATTGAAAACAGTTTGATGCCCATTGTTATGCGATTCTGTGCAACTCAAATCATATTAGAAATCGAACTAGTGTGATCCAGGCAATATACAACAGTGCATCCAGCCTTCTTACATAGAAGGTGAGGGGGAAAAAAGACACAAGTCCACCCTATGTGTGCGATTTTATATCCCTGTATGTTGTGGTCATTCAGGTTCTTATCTAATCGTTTTTTGAAATTATCGATGCTCCCCGCTGAAACCACACTGCCTGTGGAAGAGAATTCCACATCCTAACTACTCTTATGCCCCATACACACGGTCGGATTTTCCGACGGAAAATGTCCTATCGGACAATGTTGTGTGAAATTCCGACCGTGTGTAGGCTCCATCGGATTTTCCGACGGACAAAGTTTTATCTCCTGCTCTCAATTTTTCCGACAACAAAGTCCTATCAGACTTTTTCCGATCGTGTGTAGCAAATTCCGACGGACAAAGTGCCACGCATGCTCAGATCACATTACAAGACCAAAGCTATTGGCTACTAGCCTCTACGTAGTCCCGTCGTAGGCAACAAACGTCACCACGTTCAGAATGATCGGATTTTCCGACAACTTTGTCCGACCGTGTGTATGCAACACCAGTGTCGGACAAAATCCGTTGGAAAAAATCTGATGGATTTTGTGGTCGGATTTTCCGACCGTGTGTACGGGGCATTACAGTAAAGAACCCTCTACGCAGTTTAAGGTTGACCACTTAAGGACCGAGCCTCTATTTGAGATGTGTTGCTTACAAGTGAAAACTATTATTTTTTTGCTAGAAAATTATTTAGCACCCCCAAACATTATACATTTTTTTTCTAACACCCTAGAGAATAAAATGGCGGTCGTTGCAATACTTTCTGTCACGCCGTATTTGCACAGCGGTCTTACAAGTGCATTTTTTTTGGAAAATATATATTTTTTGAATTAAAAAATAAAACAGCTGTTAATGTAGCCCAATTTTTTTTTAGATTGTGAAAGATAATGTTATGCTGAGTAAATTAATACCCAACATGTCACACTTCAAAATTGTGCCTGCTCGTGGAATGGCGACAAACTTTTACCCTAAAAAATCTCCATAGGCGAAGTTTAAAAATTCTACAGGTTGCATATTTTAAGTTACAGAGGAGGTCCAGTGCTAGAATTATTGCTCTCGCTCTACAGATCGTGGCAATACCTCACGTGTGGTTTGAACACCGTTTTCATATGCCGGTGCTACTCATGTACGCGTTCTCTTCTGCGTGCAAGCTCGGCGGGACAGGGCACGTAAAAAAAATGTTTTTCTTATTTATTTTACCTTTTATTTTTACACTGTTTTTTTTTTTTTGTTTAATTTGTGTCACTTTTATTCCTATTACAAGGAATGTAAACATTCCTTGTAATAGAAAAAAAGCACAAAAGGACATCTTAAATATGAGATCTGGGGTCAAAAAGACCTCAGATCTCATATTTACACTAAAATGCAATTGAAAAAAAAAAAAAGATTGTCATTTAAAAAATAAAAAATGGCCCTTTAAGAGCTATGGGCGGAAGTGACGTTTTGACATCTGTATTCGTTATTATATATATATATCTGTGCGGATATATATATATATATATATAAATATATATATAAAAGTGTTGCGCTGTGTTCTGCAGTGTCTAAAACTGCTATGCAGACTGCTAATGGTAAAAATCCAATCCTATCCCAATAAGTGCTAATCAAATGCAAGACAAATAAAAACTGTGCCCATGAAACGCAGCCACTGTACCATCAAACGCAGCCACTTTGCCATCAAACACAGCCACTTTGCCACTGTGACATCAAACGCAGCCACTTTGCCATCACACACAGCCACATGTGTATTCTTACTTGAGTATCAGTGTGTTTTGTATATTTCTTTTGGAGCTTTACAGTAATCCAGCATGAAACTTATTTTGCAGGAGCTTCATGTAAAAAAGACCAGTCACTGCAGGAAGCCTGTAGTGGATGGCTCTGCCAAGTTCCACCCACAGCTCTGCCCTCTATACATGCTATGTGCAGCATAGTGATGATGTCACTGTTGTTTTTACAAGTTAATCTCTGTGCCCCAAGTGCTGCCACTGTGCCCCCTGCCATGTACTTATTTTGTCTCGGGTGACGGCAGTAGTGTCCTCCATTTCTTCTCCTGCCCGCTCCTCCTCTCATTCTCTGCTATGATTGGACGCCTGATAAGCGCCCAATCACAGCGCCTGTCGTTTCAGCCAATCAGGGCACAGGTAACACAGACCTGTGCTCCTGATTGGCTAAGGAGCCGTACAATGTTAGCAAAGTGAATTCCTTCGGTTTGCTAACATATTGCTGAGTGACAAGGAATGCACAGCGTTGCACCCGCTTCTCACTTTTTTGGACGCCTATTAGCGCTTACAGCGCTAATCAGGTGCTTCCAAAAAACACCCCTACCTCTGTAATTCAGGTGCCCGGTGACCGAAAAGGGGCCGGACACCTGAATAGGGGGTGTCAGCAGCGACCATAGATAGATTCATGCAATGCATGAATCTATCTATGGTGATTAGAGCGTGACAGGAGAGGGGGGCGGCGCTCCTGCGCCCTTTATGGACGCACCGCCGCTGATTATATATATATATATATATATATATATATATATATATATATATATATATATATAATGTAAATAGTGTCTGCTATAAATGACAAAAAGTGCTCGTGCTCTGTGGGTTCCAAACAATGTGGTGTGAAAAATTCAATATAAAGTAATCAAGTTCATTGGATTTAAAATAAAAATAAAAACAGAAATGAACAATCCATAGTAAAAAATAAATAAAGTGCCAAGTGACTTCATGCAAATTGTGCTCTCCTCCCCCATCAGGTGTGCCCTCACCTTGAGACCATTTTCACACTGAGGCGCTTTTCAGGTGCTTTCACGCTAAAAACAGCGCCTAAAAAAGCTCACGAAAACGTATTTCCATTAAAATGAATGAACGCTTTCACACTGGGGCAGTGTGCTGGCAGGGCTGTGAAAAACTCCCCTCCCTATTCAAATGAATGGAAAGCTCTTCAAAAGTGCCTGAAAAGCTCTTCAAAAGCGCTCAGTGTTTTTACTGGAAGTTTAGAAGCGCTTTAGTGTGAAAGTGGCCTAAGGGCTTAAATTTTAAGCCTGAAATACTTGAGCCGGGGGTCTTGAGTCTTTCTTTACTTCTGTGCTTGCTGCTGTGGACACCTCTCACTGCTAGCCTCCTACTCACACTGGCTGCTCTCCTTTCTCCAAGATGTCTCCACCAAACCTCCTCACATAACCATAGGGAGAGTAATAAAGGCACACCTAATACATCAAACTCACATTTAATTAGATAAAAAAACGCTCTGAAAGTGCTGGCAGTGCTGTAGTAATGAGGGGGGGGGGGGGGGGGAGATAGGATCACCTGTTCCCAGATCTGCAGCCCCGGCAGTGCAATGTTCGGATTCTCCTACGCCTCCTCCCCTGGCTACCTCCTGCTTTCTGTGCGTCAGTCAGTCAAAATCCGACCGGTTTCGTCACTATCTTCCTGACTTTGTGACTGGGATATTTGACTGGCTGACATTTCTCATTCCTTTATATTGCGGCGACAGCCACCATTTTCTTTTGGCCCCTGTGTATCCTTATATTGCTTTGTATTGCGGCGTCGGCTGCCATTTTCTTGTAGCCCATGCTAGTTTCTTTAGCCCATGCCAGTTCTTCTATTGCTTTGTATAGCTTTCTATTAGCACTATGTCGCCGATCAGGTATACTACTGCTGGATCACACAAAAAAAACATCATTTAAAAACTTTGCCTGTGAAATGCATCTCTATACACATCATATTTATGCACACATACCGCTCTATTTTGTGGACAATATGTGGCTATTATGTTGCCACAGGTATAGTGGTCTTTAGCAGTAATAGAGACCCCTAGTGGTAAAAAATTATATCTGCTTGCATACAGTGCTAATTACAATTACCTAATGGAAATACTATTAGTTTTGTCATTAAAAATGTATATATCTGTCATTAAAAAAAAATATATATATATATATATAAATATATATATAATTAATTAACCTTCTCTCTGCTTATATGATCTTTGAATGTATATGTGTGTATATTATGTTCTGTCTTCCGGTGTTTGCAGTGTGCAAGTAAAGATATCTGCACAGCAGACTACATTGCGATAATGGATGTCCTGAAGTCGCATCCATAAGCATCGAGATATAAATCTAAAAATACGATGCTAAAAGAATTAATAGATTAAAAATATTTTTACATAAAAAAGATAAAAAAATTGCCAGAAAACAACTCAAGTCAAATTCCTTATTTAATCCTCTGGGCGCCAGACTGCCCAATTCATACACCCACCACGATTCTCTTTGACTGAGCGTTCTGATTAGGGATGGGCCCGGTGTTCGTTTCGAACCCATGTTCGAATCGAACATTGGGCGTTCGCCCGTTCGGCGAGCCCAGAACTATTTGGGCCGCTCGCATCAAATTCGTGTGATGCGAGCGGCCCGCAATGCATTGCGCCAGTCGCAGTGCAATGCTGGCTGATGATTGGCCAAGCATGCACTGTGACCCCGCATGCTTGGCCAATCACAGCGCCGGAAGCGAGGAGAGCCATAATTGGCTACAGGCAGGATGCCTGTAGCCAATTATAGCTCAGGGGCTTTAGTACACGCCCCACGGTATAAGAGGCCGCCGCGGCGGCGACCTCGCATATTGTGTTTCAGTGTCAGCGTGTTGCTGACTGCTGACAATATGTGCTCTATTTCTGGGGATTTGTGTGTGCGTGCTGTTAGTGCAGCATTGCAGTATCACATCTGGGGGGTGTCTATAGGTTGCCTGTGAAGGGGAGCAGGTTTCCTGTGCTTAGAACTGTCCCTGCAAAAAGTGTCATTTTTGCAGGTAAAAAGCTATTTAAAAGCACTCGCGGCTAATGAATTGATGGCTCCCGTAACACAGAGAACTGTCATTTATTGATAAAAAAAATAATAATAAAAAAAAAAAAAAAGCGTGGGGGTCCCCCCAAATTCAATAACCAGGCCCTTCAGGTCTGGGATGGATATTAAGGGGGACCTCAGCGACAAAAAAAAAAAAAATGGCGTAGGGTCCCCCTCAAAATCCATACCAGACCCTTATCCGAGCACGCAACCTGGCAGGCTGCAGGCCTCCCTCTCCCGCCTGAACCGCACCAGGCCACATGCCCTCAACATTGGGAGGATGCTTTTGGGGTCTGAGACCCCCAAAGCACCTTGTCCCCATGTTGATGAGGACAAGGGCCTCGTCCCCACAACCGTGCCCGGTGGTTGTGGGGGTCTGCGGGCGGGGGGCTTATCGGAATCTGGAAGCCCCCTTTAACAAGGAGACCCCCAGATCCCGCCCCCCCCCTGTGTGAAATGGTAAGGGGGTACAAAAGTACCCCTACCATTTCACCAAAAAAGTGTCAAAAATTGTAAAAATGACAGGAGACGGTCTTTGACAATTCCTTTATTAAAATCTTCTTTCTTCATCCTTCGGTTTCTTCATCTTCTCCTTCCGTCATCTTCTTCCATTTTCTACTTCCTCCGATCCGCTTCTTCTTGCGCTGGCCTTCTCGTCCGGCATCTTCTTCCATGGCGTCGGCGTCTCTTCTTGGGCCACTCCTCGCAATGGGAGGCTCCCGCTATGTGAGGCTTCGCTGCCTCTGACAGGTCTTTTATAATGGAGGGCACCTGGTGACCCCGCCCCTTCTGACGCACCGGGACGTCATGGGGAATTCCTCCGTTATAAAAGACCTGTCAGACGGAGCGAAGCCTCACACAGCGGGAGCCTCCCATTGCGAGGAGCGGCCCGACAGAAGAACAGATGCCGGCGCCATGGAAGAAGATGCCGGACGAGAAGACCAGCGCGAGGAGAAGCGGATCGGAGGAAGAAGAAAATGGAAGAAGATGGAAGAAGATGACGGAAGGAGAAGATGAAGAAACCGAAGGATGAAGAAAGAAGATTTTAATAAAGGAATTGTCAAAGACCGTCTCCTGTCATTTTTACAATTTTTGACACTTTTTTGGTGAAATGGTAGGGGTACTTTTTACCATTTCACACAGGGGGGGGGGCGGGATCTGGGGGTCCCCTTGTTAAAGGGGGCTTCCAGATTCCGATAAGCCCCCCGCCCGCAGACCCCCACAACCACCGGGCACGGTTGTGGGGACGAGGCCCTTGTCCTCATCAACATGGGGACAAGGTGCTTTGGGGGTCTCAGTCCCCCAAAGCATCCTCCCAATGTTGAGGGCATGTGGCCTGGTACAGTTCAGGCGGGAGCGCTCTCGTCCCCCCTCTTTTCCTGCGGCCTGCCAGGTTGCGTGCTCGGATAAGGGTCTGGTATGGATTTTGAGGGGGACCCCACACCATTTTTTTGGGCTGGGATTCCCCTTAAAATCCATCCCAGACCTCAAGGGTCTGGTATGGATTTTGAGGGGGACCCTACGCCATTTTCTTTGGCTGGGGTCCCCCTTAATATACATCCCAGACCTGAAGGGCCTGGTTATTGAATTTGGGGGGACCCCCACGCTTTTTTTTTTTTATGAATGACTTTCAATGAATGACTGCTCCCTATGTTACGGGAGCCGTCAATTAACATTAGCCGCGAGTGATTTTAAATAGCTTTCTTGCCTGCAAAAATGACACTTTTTTCAGGGACAGTTCTAAGCACTGGAAACATGCGCCCCTTTAAATGCACACTATAGACACCCCCCAGGTACGAAATTTAAAGGAATATTACACTTTTATTGTTTCAATTTAAGCATTATTAAAATCACTGCTCCTGAAAAAACGGGCGATTTAAAAAAAAAAAAAAATTGCATTGATACATGTCCCCTGGGGCAGGATCCAGGTCTCCAAACACTTTTTATGACAATAACATGCATATTAGCCTTTAAAATTAGCACTTTTGATTTCGAACGTTCACATCCATTGTAACTAATAGGGTTCGAAAGCTCGCACGGACTTTAGGTCCGTTTGCGGGTTCTGGTGCGAGCTGAACGGGGGGTGTTCGGCTCATCCCTAGTTCTGATACAGTGGCTCCCCCTCCAATGTTTTTTTATACTTTTCTAGACCCCAAAACAACCATAAACCGGATGCATCTTTCTTATGAATCGTTCTAAAGTTGGTATACATAATCTTCCATATACATCATCTTTCAGTGCAACTTTGGAGTCCAACTTTAATGTGACTTTTTACACTCTGTGGCATCCAATTCGTATTAAAGTAGTTCATAACCGTTTATAAAGTCTGAGCGACTTGTGTAGTATCAGTTAAGATGGCTCTCATAGGTAAACATTGAATTTAACATGTCATCTGACTTGGGGTCTCAAAAGTCGGATCCTATGTTGCATCAGTATGAACTGAGCCTTAATTGTGTTTCCCGGGTCTTTCTTGGCAGGTTTTTCCTGGGTTTGACCCCCCTTGTCCTGTGTGCTTTAAAATGGACCCTAGGAGTTCTTGCTGCTGTTCTGTTGGTTCGGTTCCAACCGCTTGGTTTTGTTCAGACCTGTTTGCTGCCGTTGCTGGAGTCTAGACTCCCAGTGACATGCCGAGGTCGGAGTTCCCTCTGCCTAAGAGGATTGCTGGAACTTGCAGTCCATTCTGAGGATGCCATCCATGGGCTCTGCCAAGAATGGACTTCTTCCAATGCAGGTATGCTGGGGCAGCCACAAGCCAGAGTATGGGACTAGGGGTGTCAACAAATTGAATATACATTATTTTGGACTGCTGTCCGCATTTTTCATCATGTTAATTTATTCAAGTAAAACATTTGAAACTTTGCCTTTGCCTGGTCTGAAGTTACTCAAGGGGTGTAATGCAAGCTACTTACCTTATGCAAGTTATTTACCTTAATGACCACAACATGCAGGGGTATACAATGTACTATTAACATAAACGCACACACAGGTTGAAATGGATGGACTTGTGTCTTTTTTCAACCTCACCTACTATGTAAATATGTAATTAACTGGAAGTGTGAAGATACAGTGTTTACATAATCTCAATGGGTGGTTGTACACAGCAGCAAAGTGAATATGCAAACTGTATGGCTCCTGTATGTCCATGTGCATAAAGCCTAAGACCTCATGCACGCTGGGTCTAAAAAATGCTGCTGTAACTGGTGGTTGCCATTTTTTTTTTTTTTAGTCGCCTGTAGAATCACCTCTACATAAGCCTATGTCTTTATTCATGTAGGAGTTTACAGGTGTATTAGAAGAGGGGAGTTTACAGGCTGGAAAAAAAAAAAGAACATGAAATATTGTGCTCAGGTAGGAGCTGAAGATCACCAAAAAAACCTGAACATGCCTTAAAGTGGAACCTCCGCTTATCTGCCCCCCCCCCCTGGTGCCACATTTGGCACCTTTCTGGGGGGAGGGGGGAATGGGTACCTGTTTTTGATAGGTACCCTTCCCCACTTCCGGGAAACAGTGATGCAGCATCATCTCTCAGAGGTTTGGCCCCCTCCTCCGCCACGTCAGTAAAAAAAGCGCAGCCCACTTTGCGCAGTAGGGAACTGGCTGTGAAGCCGAAAGGCTTCCTTACGACAAATGGTGGCGGCAGCACCATACAGCCAATTTGAAAATCGGCTGGGGTTCCGACATTGCGGGCAGGTACAGTCAAGGTCATCTTTAAAGGCAGGGCAAAAGAGGCAGCTGTCCTGGGCCCTGCTTTGTGGGGCCCAAAGCAGCTGCCTCATACTTGCCAACTAGCCCAGTTTAAATTCCCTTGAAGTTTTAGTCCCATGCTGTGCCCCAACATCTCAGTGTGCAGTGCTGTTACTAATGCTGCCCAGCTCTGCCATGTACAGATGACTCACCTGCAGACCCTGTGTTTACATGTAAATAACCAGCATTGATATGTAAATAGCAGCATCAGCGGTAAGGATATGCAGTAACCTCTAGAAACCAATTAACGAAGCATCCTTCTCCTGCATTCAGAGTAGCTAACAGACTGTGTGTATAAGGCCTAGAAAGCCTTGGGTATGTGCTCGTCTATAGGACCGCTCATCTGTCATGTGGGGCTTCTATCCCTACAGCTGACACCGACACAAGGAACCGTTAACCACCCTGGAACGCAAACAGGTCTTCCCAGCTCCCAGAACCCCCGCGACCGGAAACTGGTCGGATTTGCGTGTAGACGCATCATGTGACCGCGGTGCGTAGGAGGGACGTTCCTGTCAGACCCCCGGATTGGGGAGCTCCTTGATTAGCGGTGGGTCTCTGCCCACCACCACGGAGCGCTTTACCGGCAGCAGGAGGTGGCGGCCCCTGCAGCGCTCCCGGGGGCCGGCCTGGCAGCAGCTCGTGTAGGCAAATGGTGGGGCCGGAGGATGGCGGCGGTCCTGTATTCCAGCGCTGCGGGGAGGACCTGAGCGAGGAGAGGGAAGAAGAAGAAGAAGAGGAGGAGGAGGAGGCCGGGGACGGCAGAGACATCCTGCAGCTCTATATTAGCGGAATGAGGCTCACCAACGGTGAGGTGGGCGGCTACCTCCCCCCCGGGGGCCCGGAGCTCCGGCTACCCAACGGAGGGGTGAGCGAGAGGCCGCCGTGCTCCTGTCACCGTCAGTGCTGCTCCTCAGACAGCCACCCTCTGGACGGCTCGTCCCCGCCCGGCGCCCCCCCATCTCCTCCGCCGGGCAGCTCGTCCAGCTCCGACTCTTCCCCGCTCAGCGCGCACACTGTGGCCGGATACTTCGTCTCCGCCGAGGCCGATCGCTTCCGCTTCTTGGATATCACCCGGAGCTCCCGCAACACGTTCGAGGTGAGCCGGCGGCAGAGCGCCCCTGACCACCTGGATGACGGCCTCAGCCTGCCGGAGGGGGGACCCGGGGCCCAGGAGCAAGACGGGGAGCGGCCCTGGAGGATGGGGATCGCTGACTTCTTCACCAGGTGAGCTCCGCCCCTTTACTCACATCTCCATGGTGACAGGACCACGAGGGAGGGGCCAGGTGTGTGCTCCATAGGGGAGTGGGGGCACGCTGTGCATTCCGTGCATTCCAGGACAGTCAGAGCTGAATGTCATGTATGTCCTTTAATGTCACTGAGCTGCTATGTCCACACAGGCCTGCTCCACGCCAGAGGCTCCCCATATGTAGGGATCAGAGCACTGCGCTGTCTGTACATGCTAAATGCTGGTCAGTGATATCCAGGCAGATTGCTTGTAGGCGTGTATAGCATGATCATTGACCTCAGTGTGATCGCCTTCTACCAGATCTTAACATGTTCCCAATGCTGCAGCCATAGGCGTGCGCAGGGGGTGTGCCTGGGCACACCCTAATCACCCAGTGTGGTGCTGATTTCCCATACTGCCCTGGCTTCCCCCTTGTGTTGCGCCCCCCACTGCAGTGCTGATGGCTTCCCTCCTTTCCTCACCTCTCAGCTGCTGCTGCCAGGGATGTTTCAGGATGGAGAGTGGGGGAAGAGGCTAAGCAATATGTAATTTACCGTCTCCTTCCTTTTCTAAATGAACACACTCACTCACTGTGTTCACTCATAACTAAAGCGTAGTAAAACTGTGTTTACTATGCTTCAGTTTGTGACTGAACAGGAAGCCGGGCAGCACAGAGCACTTCCTATTCATTCACTGTCCTGTGCAGCTGAGGCTGCACAGAAATGCATGTGTGTTTGAGCTTTGGGGTGCACACCCTAATGCAATAGGCTGCGCACAGCTATGGCAGCAGCCACTGCGTGTCATCACATGCCTGACGAAGGGCTCCCGTGTGACTCCGAAACGTTGCACTAATGTTTTGTGATGTGATCATGCTTCAATAAAAAAAAAAAAAAAAAAAAAAAAAAAAAAAAAACGTTTGCACTCTACCTGATCTGTGGTGTGCTGGCAAATATCTTTATTTTGGCTTTCTGATTAAAGTGGATGTAAACCCAAATATATATATATATATATATATATATATATTTATATTTTATATATATATAAATTTTTTTTTATGTCATAATGTAGAGAATAAGATTTCCTTTCATTTGAGTCCAGTCTTGCCACACAGATTTACTCAAGGCCTGAGCAATCCTCTTTTATTGTTCAGTAAAGAAATCTTGACAAAGTCTTGAAAACTTTGTCAAAAACGCCCCCTTGCTGTGAGTGACAGGTGATTTACATATCTCATGCACTAGCCTGAGACAGGTTATCATCAGATTACTGGATGTTCTACTCTGCCCAGCTCTGACTACATACATTTCCCCTAAATCACTTGTCTGTCTATAGTCTGCTGACTGTTCACTGCATCCCATGATGAGAAACATCCAATCAAAATACAGCACTCCTGGAAGAACCTGGGGAGGGGGATGTGAATTGTGAACTTTTTACACAGGATGTAAATCACCTGTCACTCACAGCAAGGGGCATTTTTGACAAAGTTTTCAAGACTTTGTCAAGATTTCTCTAACTGAACAATAAAAGAGGATTGCTCAGGCCTCGAGTAAATCTGTGTGGCAAGACTGGACTCAAATGAAAGGAAATCTTATTCTCTACATTATGACGTAAAAAAGCGCACCAAAGATGCGGCTTGCAGGACATTTTTCAGCGTCCTACAAGCGCACCGCTCCAGTGTGAAAGCCCTCGGCAGGCACTATTTTTAGAACTTTAGCGCCTGCAAAGCACCTCAGTGTGAAAGGGGCCTAAGTCTCCAGCTGGTGGTTGCTGCAGCACAGAAAACTCTAAGTGCCGGTTCGCACTGGGACGACTTGTCAGGCGACTTAGCCGCCTGACAAGTCGCGTCCCATTCTGTACAATGGAACAGCTCCGACTTAGAAAAAGGTTCCTGTGCGACTTTGGGGGCGACTTGAGGCAACTTGCATTGACTTCTATAGAGAAGTCGTTTTGCAAGTCGCCACAGCTGTCGTGTCCAGGTCGCCTAAGGCAGTCGCGCTGCAAGTCGTGCTGCCTCAGTGTGAACCGACACTTGAGCTTTCTCCAGGAATGTATGCAATGGGAATACCAAGTACTACTTTTTTTTTTTAAATCAGCCGCATTATTCATTCAGAGTGTGTGAATGAACTACAGCCCTGACATCCCTTGTGGCTGTCGGCTTGTAGTTCTCAATGAACTACCACGGCACTGTGTGTTAGTTTATTGATTCTTCTTTTATTTATTTTAAAAGTGAATGTATCCTTAAAGGGTTACTAAACCCTCGTATTTAAAAAAACAAAAAAAAAAACAAATGTCATACTTACCTCCACTGTGCAGATCGTTTTGCACAGAGTTGCCCAGATCCTTGTCTTCTAGGGTCCTCCGGTAGCTCCTCCCCACATCAGGGAAACCACCTAGGGGAAGTGCTCTCCATGCCGGCGCGTTCCCGAGTCCAGCTTTTGTGTCCATAGACACAGATAGCCGGACTCAGCCCCGGCGCCTGCATCATTTGATTTGATTGACGGCAGCGGAAGCCAATGGCTGCGCTGAGTAAAACTGGGGGGGGGGGGGGGGGGGGGGCTGCGGTTCTGCTCAGTTACAGAAGTTTTTTCACCCTAATGCACAGGATGCATTAAGGTATAAAAACACAAGGTTTACAACCTCTTTAAATTGAACAAGAAGCTGATTGGCCACTGTGTAGTACAGCTCCACCAGCTTTTAAACTCTAGTTTTAGCAAACCAACTCTTAACTGCTTGTCATTTTGCCTCTGAAAAGCAAGGCATTCGGTTTGAAAACGACAGGCAGTTTGTTTCCATCTGACCTCCCCATAGAGGAGAGCAGGCTTTGTCCATGTCCGCTCTGCATAGTGGAGCAGACACAGACCTGTCATCCACCTGCTCAGCAGGGATCAGCGGAGAGATCCCCCTCTGAGCAGGCAGATCCGCATGATGGAGTCCGCCCCATCTGAAAGGGGCCTAAATCTAGCAACAATATGTTCTATATGGCCACCATTAGACACCACGCCTCATGTGTGAAGCCGAGCAAGAGGTTTCAAAAACCTGATGTATAATGCAGAACATTTAAATGCTTTTAAAAACATTTAAAACACTTAAACCTCACACCAGGGCTTGAAGACGTCTATTGAGGTCTTCCCAGGGCACTGATAATAAGGGCACTGATTATCAGTGAAGCCCCATTAGTGCCAATCAGTGACTGTCAGTGCAGCCCCATCAGCACACATCATTGAAGAAGAAAAATTTGCTTATTTGCAACATTTTATAACAGAAATTAAGAAAAAAGTTTTTGTTTTTCAAAATTTTCGGTCTTTTTCTGTTTACTTAGCAAAAAATTAAAAACACAGCAGTGATTAAATCCCACCAAACAGAAGCTCTATTTGTGTGAAAAAAAAATGATAAAAATGTTATGTGTACAGTGCTGCGTGACCGCGCAATTGACTTTCAAAGTGTGACAGTGTTGAAAATTGGCCTGGGCGTGTCAAACTCCATTTCATCGCGGGCCGCATCAATGCAGATAACTAGATGTTATCCGTGAGCTGTATGTCTAGGGGAAATAGGATTTATCAGTTGCTATGGCAGTGTTAGTGCATTTTTCGAATATTATTCATTGTATTGTCTTCTTGCTTGAATTCGCAATAAAAAAATATTAAAACAAAGAAACAAAGTCCGTCCACAGGTAAGGAAAGTGCTGATTGGAAATCACACCTGATCACTACTGTGCTCCAACACCAAACACAACACCTTATCAGACCTCTAACATAAAGGTCATAAACTCATGAGGACTATCCAGGGTAACTGTGGGATGAACCCCCATAAGCTGGCATCACAGCTCCTCAAAACATTATGAATGGACCATGGAGAGAGGAAAAGGACAGACTGATTTTGCAATTCTGTGAGTTTTTTATTATAAAAGGCACCACGGGGTAAAAGAAAAAAAGAAATGCAGCATGTATCAGCCAAACGCTGTCTGCCAGCAGAAGTAATGGTGTCAGTGACTCGGACTCTGCCCAACATATTTCATGGCTGAAGAACAACTTCAGGGGCCAGTGCCATGCAAAGAATAAAATGCTGATTGTTTCAATTTTTTATGTTGCATTTTCGTGCATAAAGACACAACATAATTCACAATTTCTTAGTAAAATATAAAAGATTATGTTTTGGCAAATAAATACCAAATATGTCAAGATTTACCATTTTGCAAGCTCTATGGGACCTACAAAAAATAAATAAAAAAAAAAATTAAAAATCTCCAGTTTCAGCTTCAAGTCCTGTAAAATTGATTAGGTGGCTGTAGAGCTGCTCGGATCACTTCTACATGAAAGCCAGTTGTTGACTCAAAAAAAAAAAAAAAAATAATAATCCTGGACGTTTATATTGGTACACTGGACAGGAAGCAGCTAGGTAACCCCCACAAGTGATGCTAATGCCTCCAAGATTAAAAGAACTGAAATCCTATAAATGAAAGGGACAGGCTAGAGAGAAAAGAGCTAAATAATGCTGGATGTCCTCCAAACAGGAATGAAATTTGTTGCAGCTCACAATGTGCAGTGAAATTGAAGTAAACAATTTCAGGACAAGGGAGGAGCTGCCTGAAGGTAAGGCTGGAGATCTGTCTTCAAGCCAAACTCCACCCAAAAGCGGAAGTTGCACTTTAAGTCCCCCTCCCTTGCCACATTTAGCGTGGCATTTTTTGGGGAGGGGAGTGGGTATCTAGTTTTGACAGGTACCTGCTCCCACTTCTGCTTGAATGGCCTAGTCGATCAGAGCAGTCGTTCTCCTCTCGTCCTCCCCTGCAGTCTTCTGGGACATATCGCTGCCTTCTGGGACCATTAACAAAGTGCAGTGTTACTTGCGCATGCCCTGTGGGTAGCTGTCTGTTAAGCTGAAAGCAGCATAGCTGGCTGCCCACAATTAGGATGCTGGTGCCAGGAACCTGAAGGCTAGTAAAGAACCAGCCCGGGTGAGAACAGTGCTGGATCCCTGGACAGATAAATGTCCTTTTAATTAAAAAGTCAACAGCTATAGGATTTGTAGCTGCTGACTTATTCATTTTGACTTTGTTTGTTTCCCAGAGTGTACCTCCTCCTTTTTTTAAGAATAAAAAAAAATTAAATAAATCCCTGTTGTATAGTCAATATACATTAGGCTACTTTCACACTGGGGCGTTGGGGGTGTCGGCATTAAAGTGCCGCTATTACACACGAGCGGAATTTCTGACAGAAAAAGTCCAACGGGAGCTTTTCATCGTATATTCCGACCGTGTGTATGCCCATCAGACTTTTTACGTCAAAAGCGAACATGTTCTATATTTTTCATTCGGAACCAATTCCTATCGGGAAAAACGCTCGTCTGTATGCTGTTCCGACGTACCAAAAACTATGCATGCTCTGAAGCAAGTACGAGATAGCTACTGGCTATTGAACTTCCGTTTTGTAGTCCCCTTGTACGTCACTGCGTTCCTGATGGTCGGACTTTGGTGTGACCGTGTGTATGCAAGACAGCTTGAGCGGAATTCCGTCGGAAAAACCTTCAGAGTTTATTCCGACGGCAAAACCAGTTGTGTGTACAGGGCATTAGAGTTCTTTGCCATGAGGTGTCATTTTGAACTTCCAGTGACCAGTATGAGAGAGTGAGAGCGATGACACCAAATTTACCACACCTTCTCCCCATTCACACCTGAGACCTTGTAAAACGAATGAGTCACATAACACCGGGAAGCGAAAATGGCTAATTCACTCACTGCACTCACTTTTGTTGCCAGCGGTTTAGACATTAATGGCTGTATGTTGAGTTATTTTTAGGGGACAGAAAATTGACACTGTTATACAAGCTGTACATTCGCTACTTTACATTGTAGCAAAGTGTAATTTCTTCAGTGTTGTCACATGAAAAGGTATAAAACATTTACATAAATGTGAGGGGTGTACTCACTTTTGTGTGATACTGTATGCTTGTGTTGGTCTATCACATAAAATCCCAATAAAATACCTTTTACGCTTTTAGTTATAACATGACAAAATGTGGAAAATTTCAAGGGGTTTGTATACTTTTTCAAGGCACTGTATGTAACTGGTAGCATGGAAGAGAACTTTTATTACTTACCACTTTGTGTTTTAGGTTACACATTCAGAAGCAGTCTGTTACCCAGTGTGTAGTGTAATATGTTCTGAAAATGTATGGCTCAGTGCAGCACCTTCTGGAAAAGGACAGAAAAGAGAAGTGAATACAACCCCAGTTGTGAGAGGAAAAAACTGTCTAGCAGAGCATAGAACCAAATAAAGCTTTGTTAACTGTTCTGCTGCTGTGTTGTCTGCATGGCTTGGAAGCTTGATGTCTTATATTTTTTATTAAAATCAATTTCTTGAGTTGGTCATATGCCATAACTGGCATTTCATTCTAAAATATTCTATTAAATCAGTCTACAAAAAACACTTTCCCAGTTCTGTTGCGGTTTGAAATCCTAAAAGGGTGATGACCCAGGTAAGAAAACTGGAGTCAAACAAGAAGGGGCTCCAAGTGGAAGACAAACATAAGGCTTAATGTACACGGGACGTTTTTACAACCTCTCCTGAACGATTTAACTTGACAGATAGTAACCCACGTTAGCCGTGTTTGCGTTTTTAGAAGCACTTGAAAAAAACAAAAAAATATATATTTTTTTCAAAATAGCCAAAAATGAGAAACGCGAGTTACCGCGTTTAGAAGCGTTTGGCGCTTGAAATGCCTCTAAACTCAGCGTCTGAACAAATTTTTTTGCTTTCCAAAAGATGCCTCTAAACTCAACTGCCTAAAATTGACATTAAACTAACCTGTGTACAAATAAGATAACATTGGAGGAGTTCAGGGGCAGCTGAAAAAAAAGCAGCCAACTGCCTCTGAACATCCGTTTACCAGCAGCAGTGTACATGAGGCCAACTGATATAAGTATAATTCAAAATGTATTTATTAGTAGAAACGTGTATAATGCCAATAGAGGTTTATCAAACCTTCACCACACCATATAAAAGGCATTCGTGACAACGTTGTCAAGAGCAGGGCTTGACAAATTTGCTTGGAATCTAGGAGCCAGCTAAAAAAAAGTTAGGAGCCATTTTTTTTTTTTTTTAACGACAACGACTGACAGGTGGCACTGGGCACCGTAGGACGTCCTCCCAGAACCTTGCTCCATTCGGGAACATCCGTGACCGCCAGGTCCCGAGGACCCGGCGCATCGCGGTAAGCGCCCGCCCATAGCAGCCGTTTACCACGTGATCGCTCTGTCAAATGACGGTGCGATCACATGTACACAAACCGGCGTCACGTCATGACGCTGGTTCCTCCCTCCCCTCTCTATCGATCGGTACAGTGAGGGGAGAAGCTGAGAGGGGGAGAGATGGGACCAGCGCTGTGGGCTGGATGTGTAGTGCCCACAGCGCTGGTCAGTGACAGCTACACTGCCAGCACTGTGCAATACTCTGCCAGCACTGTGCAATACACCGCAATACTCTGCCAATACTCTGCCAATAAATTTTAATAGAAACAAAAGAATTTTAATTTTTTTTTTTTTCTTTAACGAATTTTCAGTATTTTTTGATTTATAGCGCAAAAAATAAAAAACTTAGCGGTGATTAAATACCACAAAAGAAAGCTCTATTTGTGTGAAAAAAAGGACAAAAAATTAATTTGGGTACAGTGTTGCATGACTGAGAAATTGTCATTCAAAGTGTGAGAGCACTGAAAGCTGAAAAGTGCCCAGTGGTTAACATTGCATGTTGCAATACCAACGGCCACCACAAGATGGCGCCATATCGCAGAAGTATTTCAGAAGGCCGCAAAGCCGCGGCCTAAATTTCTGGCCGGCGCGGCCCGATGCGATCGCACGGCGGGGGTCGTGTCCACAGGTTGGCGGGGTACCGCAGCTGTGTCGCCCCAGGCGCCAGGACCCCAAATCTAGTCGCAATTGCGCCCGGGCGACTGGGGTTTGTCGAGGCCTGGTCAAGAGCATCAATTAAAAGCAACCGAGCTCTCAGACATTCATCTGATCATACCAGAGGCGCACACTGCGCAATGGTGGGAGAAAAGTATCGGCTTTCAAATTTATATCACTAATGGCCAATGGATACAGCAGAAAAGGAAGAATAGAACGGTAAATTATGCATTTGTAGTGCCACATCCAATATTAGAGTAAAAAAATGGGAAGAAACCCCCTAGAGTGGACTTTTTAGGCACACTTAATTAATTAGTAGCAAAAGTATTCTTGAGTAGTAACATTGTAGAAAATAGTTAATTGTTAGACATATTAGATAAAATACATAGAGAATAGAATGTTTAAACAATTGATAACTGTCACCATATCCTAAAATGACAAAAATGTCATTGTACCCTACGTGTTTTCGGAGTACAGATATTTCCTTCTTTAGTGGTGTATATTGAAGAGAAAAATGTACAACATAATTTGAGGAAACAGTAAGTATCTAGCAATGAAAGTACATTATAGGGTACAAGAGGATCATTTTTATCATTTTAGGATATGGTGACAATGTTATTGTTTAAACATTCAATTCTCTATGTATTTTATCTAATATGTCTAACAATCAATAAAACAATGTTCTACAATGTTACTACTCAAGAATACTTTTACTGCTAATTTAATTAAGTGTGCCTAAAAAGTCCACTCTAGGGGGCTTCTTCCTATTTTTTTGAATGGATACAGCAAGGGCCATACAGACAAACTGCAAATGTAAGCCAAGTCCTGTGCTGATGGTGAGATGTAAGTAAACCAGCGCTGAGAGAACCTGATGCCAGAAGATTAGGCAGTCATGAAAGGCAAATGTTAAGCAGCACGACAGCCAGGGGGGAGGAGGTGAAGGGCAGATGAAAAATCACAGGTAAGGAGACATGTCAGCGCTGCTAAACAAGCGCAATAACTAAACAAACATCTGGGAATGGCGTCCCATGAACATTCTCACCCGCGATGCAGTCAGCTCAGGATTCCTGTGAGGTATACTGCTCCTGAATGATGGCGTGTCTTTGGCAAACTTCAAGTGGTTGTAACGGATTTTATTTTTTATTTTATTTTTTTTAAATAACCAACATGTCTAAACTATGCTCTGTGCAATAGACTTGCGATTGGGCCAATCCTCCTGTTCTCAGGTCTCCCTCCGGTGCTACTGGCTCCTCCTCTCTTGCTGGTGCTCCCAGTAGGAAGCCGATTGCCATGGGGGCATTCGTGGGCTCACTCCCGAGCCCTGCTTCTGCATCCATTGACACAGACAACAGACCCTGCCTCCGCTTCATCGGTACTGGAGTTGATTGACTGGAGTGGGAGCCAATGGCTCCTGCTGCTATCGATCTGCCTAGGGAGGAGGAACAAAGCCAGGAGAGCTGCAGCTCTCATGCACAGTGCTGGATCGTGATTGGGTTCAGGTAAGTATAAGGGGGGTGATGGGGCGAGTCTGTGACCCAAACGTTTTCCCCAACACTGTGACCCAAAGTGTTTGTTACTCCAACACTTCATATTCCTGATTTGTGCCTACTGTACCTTGTACTTGTATGAGAAAGTATCCTGTTCTCTTTGTATTGCCTCCTTTATGTGAAATCCCTGGTGTTCCTGCTAGTCCCCTTGCTTTCCTATTAAAAACTGACCACCCTAAGCAGGATAGCACATCGTTGTCAGACCTTGGTGTACTCCCCTCCACTGATCAGATTTGTCCTGACACGCCCCCACTGCACAGCCCTTCACTGGGAAGCTCAGTGTGCTGCTGCTTCTCCCCCAGCTCATATGCAGCTTTGAACAGAAGGCATGTGATCACTTATAAAAAAATTATATAGTGTGTGTGGTATGCATGTGTGTATATATTGGGCATGTCCAAATTCCGGTCCGTGGGACAATTGTGGCCTGCGTTCCTGTTTAATATGGCTGCCCTGGTAATTTGGATATAAAGATATATACCGTATTTTATATTCACTGCCTCGGAGGGGGCGGGACGAGTGCCTTCAGATTACATACAGGAGAATCTCCTGTTTACTCAACTGCGTCTGTAATAGGAAGTCCTGTCTCCTGGGCTGCCATTGGACGACTGTTCTGTCTGTCATAGGAGGCGGGACTTTGTATTAAAGAGGCCGCAGAGTAAACAGGAGTTTCTCCTGTATGTAATCTGTCGGCGCTCGTCCCGCCCCTCTCCCTGTCCCCTCCAAGGCTACAGATGGGCATCGATCAGGCTGCACTGATGGCAATGGTAAGGCTGCATTCATGGCAATGGAGAGGCTGCATTCAGAGGCTATATTCATGGCAATGGTTAGGCTGCAGATGGGTACTGACCCTTATTTTGCTTCATAGCTCTTTACTTAAAAAAAATAAAAAATAAATTCTTGAAACTTCCCTCTTAAAGTGAAGGCGCGTGTTATACGCCGACAAATACGGTATATCCAAATAACACGCCCAAGCTCATCCTTGGTCCTGAGAGGCACTTAGAGATTCGTTAGGGGCCACAAAAGACATGTATACCTCCAGTAAAGTGCAAACTACTGACTCCAGTAAGCTGTAGTTGAAGTAATTAGTCTATGGGTTTACTTTTTTCCTTCAGCCCTGTGACTGTTTTAAAGGATATGTAAAGGTTTGTTTTATAAAAAACAAACATGTCATACTTACTTCCTCTGTGCAGTTGGTTTTGCACAGAGTGGATGGAGAGCCGTGCTCACGTGTCCATTGACACAGACAGCAGGACTCGGCCCCGCCCCCCAGCTCCCGCATCATTGGATTTGATTGACCGCAGCAGGAGCCAATGGCTGCGCTGCTATCAATCAATCCAATCGGGACCCGAGGCACCGGCTTGAGCTGGTGTGCTCGTCCCCGTCACTCGAAAAACCGGGTTCAGGTAAGTAAAAGGGGGGATCTGGGGGCTGCTGCATCACAGGAGGTTTTTCACCTTAATGCATAGGGCTCTTTCACACGGGGCGGATCAGTGCAGATCCGCCCCGTGGATATCCGCTTGCTCCGCGGGGATCGTCGGAGTGATCTCCGCTGAGCAGGTAGATGACAGGTCCGTCTCTGCACACTGCACAGGGATGGACCTGTCGCAGCGCCACTCTCCCCTATGGGGGATCGGGTGACGACGGACCATAGAGTCCGTCATCATCCGATCCGCTCTGCAGACGGATGGAAAAATAGGGTTTTCCTCCGTCTGCAGAAACGGACCATAGCGGGCACGGACGAGAGCGGGTGTCAGCGGATGCTCATCCGCTAACACCCGTTATCCCATAGGGATACATGTATGTCCGTTTTTCATCCGAAAACGGATGTATGAAAAACGGACATACGGTCCGTCCGTGTGAAAGAGCCCTTAAGGTGAAAAACCTTGAGGGTTTACAACCCCTTTTTTAATGGGTGTGTTCATTAACCATTTCCCGCCCGGCCTATAACAGAATGACGGCCAGGAAGTGGGGGCACACGGCGATCGCGAGTTTGGCGTGTCAGTCTGACACACCGCATCTCCGATTGTGATAAGAAGCCTCTGTCAGAGGCTTCTTACTACGTGATCAGCTGTGACCAATCGCAGCTGATCATTGCGTGAAAAAGGAAGTGCCGGTAAAACGGCATTCCTCGGTTTGCGCTGACAGGGAGAGCCGATCGGCGGTTCTCCCTGTCAGAAGGGGGGTTTGTGCTGATAATCAGCACAGCCCCTCAAATGTACCAATCAGTGCCCCAACAATAAAGTGTGCCAATCACTGCCCAGTAGTAACACCTGTCAGTGCTTATCAGTACCTAATTATCAGTGCCCATCACAGCCGCCTATTGGTGCCCATCAGTGCTGCATATCAGTGCCCATCAATTCTACATGTCAGTGAAGGGGAAAACAACGTTTTATGAAAGAAACTAAAAACTCAATTTTTTTTCCAAAAATGTTGGTCTTTTTTAGTTAGTTTAGCAAAAAATAAAAAACCGCAGAGGTGATCAAATACCACCAAAATAAAGCTCTATTTGTGGGAAGAAAAATTATAAAAATGTAGTTTGGGTACAGTGTTGCATAACCGCGCAATTGTCATTCAACGTGTGACAGCGCTGAAAGCTGAAAATTGTCCTGGGCAGGAAGGGGCGTAAGTGCCTGGTATTTAAGTGGTTAAAGACATGAGAAATTAGAATTGTTTGTGTTATACTTTTTCTTGTCACTGTAAAGGAATAAAAGCTGACCATTGTAAGCACCCCTGTCTCTGTTAAATGGTTTGTCTCAACCCTAGAATTGCCACATTTGCTGGAAATCTTGGTCTGTTAAAGGAACTTAAAAAACAAAAAGGGCCTCTTTTACACGTGGCTTGTCCTCTGAAAAGCAATACGCGGTGGATCTGATATGTCACCTCACTGGCTGCGGTAACCAGAGTTCCACGCTGCAATCACATGTAATGGAAGCAGGTGCATCATGGTGCACTGGTCTATTAATGGTTAATGCACACGGTGAGGCTGTCCAGTGTAAAGTCCAGCTGAAGTTGGTCAAACGGTCATTTTATTTTTTTATGGATGTCTTCAATCAGGTCTTCACATGAGGAATCCTACATCCAGTGCCTTGCAAAAGTATTCATCCCCTTGGCATTTTTCATGTTTTGTTTCCTCACAACCTGGAATTAACCACTATAGACCCGCGCTATAGCCAAATGACGGCTACAGCGCGGATCTATTGTGCCAGGACGACGTCTATTGACCTCGTCCCGGCCACGAGCTGCCTGCGCGCCCCCTGAAGGGCGCGCGCTCTGTGATCAGCGAGTCTGTGAGACTCGCTGGATCACAGATCCGAGTAAGGGGTCGATCCCGACCCCTTACCACATGATCAGCTGTCAGCCAATGACAGCTGATCATGTGATACTAACAGAGCCGGTAAGCGGCTTTTTTTCCAAAAAAAAAAAGCCGATCACCGGCGGCAGTGAGAGGGACATCAGTCCCTCTCACTGCAATGTGCCCAATACATTGTGCCCACCTTTGCCCCATTAAAGTGCCATCTCTCAGTGCCCACAGTGCCATCTCTCAGTGCCAGTGCTGCACATCTGTGTCACCTACCAGTGCCACCCATCCGTGCCACCCATCAGTGTCATCTAATTTAATTTACAGAACATGTCCACAACTTTGACAAGGTTTTTTTTTTTTTTTATTGTGAAGCAAACAAATAGGAATATGTATGAAAAAAATTATTAATTAAAAATTAAACTGTGCATGTGATAAACGAATATATACAAAAACGATATCACCCAGTGATACGTGACAAAATAAAGTGTCAAATTATATATAAGACAAAATACATAAATAAATAAATCAAAAGTCCATATAGTGTCCACAATGTCTGTTGAAATAATCTGTAAAATATCTTCTTGTTCCTTCCACCACACCACAGTGACAGGTGACCCTTCTTGTATAAATCAATTTATTCATTCACTTAAAAAGCTTTAACCATTACACTCACATTTCCAAAATTAAAAAGTCAGCAGAAAGCAATCAGCAGACCACAGCAAATTACACTCCTGAACTTGCCACTCAATGGATTGCAGTCACGGTAGACTCGAGGTGTGCAGGTACAGCGGTGTTTGTTTAAATCTCACCCCTTCCTCGATGCCTGATTGCAGCAATAGTAATCTATCCCCACGTCCAGCTCCCAGTCTCAAGCTTTACTGGAGATGATCTCTGTACAGCCACGTCCCTGATTGTCAGAGCGCCATTATTTTTTCCTTGGATTGAGCACATTTTAAGGTTAAAAATACATTTTCATTTCTATATATTTCAAATGGCAGCTGTAGTTTAAACAGATTACTGATCAAGGCGGAGCGGTGTGTATTTAAATAAGGGCGGATTAATTTAAATACCATTTTTCTTTTTTAAGCAAACAAATAGGACAAAATAACAGAAAAAGTCAATGTGCATAACTATTCACCCCCCTAAAGTCAATACTTTGTAGAGCCACCTTTTGCGGCTATCACAGCTCCAAGTCAATTTAGATAAATCTCTATGAGCTTGCCACATCTTACCACTGGGATTTTTGCCCATTCCCCCTTGCAAAACTGATCCAGCTCCTTCACGTTGGATGGTTTGTGCTTGTGAACAGCAATCTTAAAGTCTGACCACAGATTCTCTATTGGATTGAGGTCTGAGCTTTGACTAGGCCATTCCAACACATTTGCATGTTTCCCCTTAAACCACTCAAGTGTTGCTTTAGCAGTGTGTTTGGGGTCATTGTCCTGCTGGAAGGTGAACCTCCATCCTAGCCTCAAATCACACAGAGTGGTACAGGTTTTGCTCAAGAATATCCCTGTATTTTTAGCACCATCCATCTTTCCCTCAACTCTGACCAGTTTCCCGGTCCCAACTGCTGAAAAACATGATGGATGGATGGTGTTCTTTGGTTTATGTGATGTGTTGGGTTTGCACCAGACATAGCGTTTTCGTTGGCCAAAAAGATCAATTTTAGTCTCATCAGACCAGAGCACCTTCCTCCATATATTTTGGGAGTCTCCCACATGCCTTTTCGCAAACTCAAAACGTGCCATTTTATTTTTTGCTAAAAGTAATGGCTTTCTTCTGGCCACTCTGCCATAAAGCCGAACTCTATGGAGCGTACCTCTTATTGTCGTCCTATGTACAGATACTCCAGTCTCTGCTGTGGAACACTGCAGCTCCTCCAGGGTTACCTTGGGTATCTGTGCTGCCTCTCTGATTAACTACTTTCAGACCGGACCATTTTGCTGGCTTAAGACCAGACCACTTTTTGCGATTCGGCACTGTGTCGCTTTAACTGACAATTGCGCGGTCATGCGACGTGGCTCCCAAACAAAATTGACGTACTTTTTTTTTTTTTTTTTTTTCCCCCCACAAATAGAGCTTTCTTTTGGTGGTATTTGATCACCCCTGCGGTTTTTTTATTTTTTGCGCTATAAACAAAAAAAAAAAAAAATTTTGAAAAAAAAACACATTATTTTTTACTTTTTGCTATAATAATAAATATCCCCAAAAAATGTATATCAGCAATTTTTATCGTGACTGCGACATTATGGCGGACACATCGGACACATTTTTGGGACCATTGTCATTTATACTGCAATCGGTGCTATACAAATACACTGATTCCTGTGTAAATTACACTGGCAGTGAAGGGTTTAACCACTAGGTGGCAGTGTAAGGGTTGAGTGTGTCCTAGGGGCGTGTTACTAACTGGGGGGCGTGGCTGTGTGTGACACGTTACTGATCTCTGCTCCGATCACAGGGAGCAGAGATCAGTGACACTGTCACTAGGCAGAATGGGGAGATGCTTGTTTTACATTAGCATCTCCCCATTCTTCCTCTCCGTGAGGCAATCACGGGTATCCCCGTGGCGATCGAGTCCGCGGGACCTGTGACCCAACTCGCAGAGCTTCCCTTGTGGGCGCGCATGCGCCGCCGGCCGCCTTTTAAAGGGCAACATACAGGTACGTGATTCTGCCTGTACGTGCCCTTCTGCTGCAGTATATCTGCGTGAGGTGGTCAGGAAGCGGTTAATGCTGCCAACTCTGATCAGGAGACTCGGCATCAAAGGTAAAACTTTGCGGGATCCCCTTTTACAGGTGACCTCGTCTTTGGACCAGAATTGGAGATGGTCCTTGCTAGGACAGCCGATAAGAAAAAAGCTTTCCCACAGAAAAAGGTGGGGCAGCAAAGGAAGAATTTTCGTCCTTTTCAACAAGCCCATAAAGAAAGGGATCAAACCCAGAAAAGTCCCTGTAACACTCGGAAAGGGAGAGGCAGAGGAGGGGTTGCCTGTCCAGGGATCCAGCACCGTTCTCACCCTGGCTAGTTCTTCACTAGCCTTTGGGTTCCTGGCTATCTTTTGTCACAGGCGGATTCCTACTGGGCATACGCAAGCCACGCTGCTCTTTGTGAATGGTCCTGCAGCATTCTGTGACCTGTGCCATGTCCCAGAAGACTGGGTGAAGAGGGGGGGCGAACTTGTTCTGTGCAACGCTCTCTCAGGCAGCATTACCAACCTTGTTCAGTTCAACTTTTGTGAACTATAGACCATTGCTCCCTATGTCATGGAGTGGGGCGATGTGCTGTGGTCCTAACACTGTCTTGAGGTGACAGTGAAAACAAATGCAGCCACCACATTTTAAAACTAGTAATCTATTAAATTTTTATTCTTACATTTTTATACTCACTTTAAAGTGGAACTTTACCCATAACAACTTGATAAAAAAGAATGTTCTTTAGCAAGAAACATACATTCCACAATATTAATTACGCTACCAAAATTAGTGTGTGCTGTAAATTGCCTCCAGCAGAGTTGGAGCTCAGAGCCCCTCAGCAGCAGTAAATCTCTAGGCTGTCAGCAGATAAGCCTCCACAAATTTGTCGGTCTAAAAATAGAGATCAACTGAGCATGTGCAGAGCAGGGTGAGACATTGTATTTACTGGAGTTTAAACAGTATAGGCTCTTATCATGTTTTACATAGCTATACCTGCAAAAGGGACCAGCCTGAAGTGATCTAGCAGGACTTAATTTTCTGACTAAAGTTTCACTTTAAGTGTTTTTGCAGGTTCATTTTTGAGATGTGCGAAGAGAGCACATACACACTTTTTAAAATCAAAACTGTATATAACCTTTAAGTAATACCAGAACAAATCTAGATAACAAATGTAATACTATTGGAAAAATGTAACGAGGCTTAGCTATAGATGCCCCTCCTCTTTCCAATGCATGATCAAAGCAGACACGTGCCCTGGTGAGAAACTTACCTTATTTTAGTTTTGGCTGAGGTATATACAAGAATAATTGGTAGTACGGACCAATCGTAACCCCTGGAAAGTAGTATTACCTTTAACCACTTGACCTCTGGAAGATTTACCCCCCCCCCCCCCCCTTTCATGACCAGACCAATTTTTTTGTGATACGGCGCTGCGTTACTTTAACGTTAACTGACAATTGTGCGGTCGTGCAACACTACCCAAATAATATTTGTAATTTATTTTCCCACAAATAGCTTTCTGTTGGTGGTATATGGTTGGTGGGGTGTTTGTCTATTGTTTTTTGTAAAAAAAAAAAGTTACATTTTTTAACTTTCTTCTATAAAACACATCCATTAAAGAAAAAAAATTTAAAAATCAAATTTTTAAAAAAATTTAGGCAATTATGTATTCTGCTACATGGTTTTGGTAAAAAAAAAAAAAAAAAAAAAAAAAAAAAATCTCAATAGCCGTTTTTAGTGTCGGAGAACATTGAGTGTCTAGCACCCGCACATGATTGATATGCTAAACCAGAATATAAATTTACCACATCCCTGACTATGCAGTGTGGCAGATGTGGCAAACAAAATTGGATGTACAGGATTACAGATCCTTTTAACAGATAAAACCTATATGCATTTAAACCATGCATTTAGCTGTTTGCCTGGAGTTTTGCATTCTTAACCACTTGCTGACCGGCTCACGCTGATATACATCTGCAAAGTGGCACAGGTGCGCAAAACAGCATACCCGTATGTCACTGCGTCATCCGCGGGTCCCGCGGACTCTATGTCTATGTGCACGGAGTGGCAGAACGGGGAGATGCCTATGTAAACAAGGCATTTCCCTGTTCTGCCTAGCAATGTGACAGGGATCTACTGCTCCCAGTGATCGGGAGCAGTGATCTCTGTCATGTTCTAGTGAGCCCATCTCCCCTACAGTTAGAACAACCCCTTGATTGCCCTCTAGTGTTTAACTCCTTCCCTGCCAGTGACATTTACACAGCAATTAATGCATTTTTATAGCACTGATCGCTGTATAAATGCCAATGGTCCCAAAATAGTGTCAAAAATGTCCGATCTGTCCGCTGCAATGTCGTAGTCACGATTAAAAATTGCAGATCACCGCCATTATTAATAAAAATGCCATAAATCTATCCACTATTTTGTAGACGCGATAACTTTTGTGCAAGCCAATCAATATATATGCTTATTGCAATTTTTATTTTTTATTTATTATTTTAACCAAAAATACATATTGGCCTAAACTGTGGAAGAAGTGTGTGTGTGTGTGTGTGTGTGTGTGTGTGTGTGTGTGTGTGTGTGTGTGTGTGTGTGTGTGTGTGTGTGTGTGTGTGTGTGTGTGTGTGTGTGTGTGTGTGTTTGTTTTTTTTTTTTTTTTTTTTTTTTAAATATATTTTTTTGGGGGTATTTTATTATAGCAAAAAGCAAAAATATTGTTTATAGCGCAAAAAATAAACGCAGATGTGAAAATAATACCAGCAAAAGAAAGCTCTATTTGTGGGGGAAAAAAAGGACATCCAATTTTGTTTGTGTACAATGTTGCACGACCACGTAATTGACAGTTAAATTGACGCAGTGCTGTATCGCAAAAAAGGCTTGGTCAGGAAGGGGGTAAATCCTTCCAGGGCTGAAGTGGTTAAATAAACCTAAAGTAGTATGGGTACTCGCATTAAGCCTGTTGGTAAGGAAGCTGTGCTAGTTTTAACAGTGCAGTCTTAGTTTGGCCAAATGCATATAGATATCTTGATGTAGGAAATCTGTCTTTGCAACATTGACAGAGATGTTCTTGGCTAGAATTTTTTAGATTTGAAAAATAAACATACACCTGTGTGTGTGTGTGTGTGTGTGTGTGTGTGTGTGTGTGTGTGTGTGTGTGTGTGTGTGTGTGTGTGTGTGTGTGTGTGTGTGTATATATATATATATATATATATATATATATATATATATATATATATATATATATATATATATATATATATATAATCTCTCAGTCCCTGGGCTGTCCCTGTCCAATCTGTGATGCCTCTACTTTCAGCATACCTCTCTGAGCCTGTCAGCTTCCCCCCTGAGAAAACTGACAGTCTCAGAGAGGCATGCAGTCAGATATCAGTGAGGAGAGAGCCTAAGGAGCTGAGGAGTACAATGGGGAAGCTTGGTTTTGGCAGGGGAGCATCAGGAAATGCATTGCCTATGAGACATCCAGACACTTTCCTGCCACCCTGCTACCTGACCAAGTTCTACCTGTTCCTCACTTTGAGATCTGCAGAAATCTCTGCTGTACCAATCTCAGGCTCTCTCCTTCTAGTGCTTGCAGTTCTGCCAGTTATCTCCCTAAAGCTGTCAGTCACGCATTGGCACTCAGAATGGCAGGTCAGTTATGTAGTCCATAGATGAGTCAGGTTTTTTCATTCAACCAGTGGGCCTGCCCTGCACCAACATTGTGACCAGCAGAAGACCTTCTGATAATCATGAGTGTGCACACAATTTCATAAGAAGTTGTACCAGCGCCGGGTGTTTGTCTTCTATATGTTTATGTACTTATGGTCCTTCCCAGGTGCAAAATTAATATTGAGCAGAATTGGGGTCAGTCTATTGATTCTGCCCTCTACAACAGTGTCAGTTTCTTATGTGGCACCTCGTGAAATTGAATCGCCCACCCCTGAGCTAGATGCTATAGGCGCTGTGGTGATCTAATCATAGGCATACCTTTTGTGAGCTGAAAATTACTTTTAGATGTCTGATTTACTTTTACAAATGTTCAGTGTAATTTTTAAAGAGGAGCTCCACCCAAAAGGTGGAGCTCAGCTTGTTTGCCTCCACTAACCCCCCCCCCCCCTCCACTGCCTAATTGGGCATCTTTCAGAGGGGGTGGGGGAGCGGGTACCTGATTTTGATAGGTTCCTGCTGATTTTGCTGTGGCGAACTCTGCAGGAAGTTCGGCCCCCCTCCTCCTTTCCCTGTCACCAGGCCATTCGCAAAGCGCAGCAGGGAACCAGCTGTGAAACCACAAGGCTTCATTGCTGGTTTCCCTTTGCCTAGATGGCGACGGCAGTATCCGAGAGCCGATTGAAAAACCGGCTCGGGTAAAGACACCGCTGGATTCGTGGACAGGTAAGTGTCCTAATATTAAAAGTCGGCAGCTACAATATTTGTAGCTGCTGACTTTTAATTTTCTCTGAAGGAGCCTGGAGCTCCGCTTTTAAGTGCTAATTGGGAGTCTATTTTCTCCCTTTACCTAGATTGTTTGTAGGGAGCACCAGGTGGTTGTCCTTTCCTCCTGAACAAGATAACTTGTCATTTACTGTTGAAGTGCAAGTCAACATACACTGGCATTCCATGTTTAGTTTTGTGCATATTTTTTTTCTTTTTTAGTAATTTTCAGAAGAGAAACAAAAAAAAAAAAAACTAAGAACAAAAAGAGAACAAACAATTAAACATACATTGGTCTTACATGGTGTCAGTGTGATTCTTGTAGGAACCTTACTATTACATTATTACTCAGATATCAAGCATGAAGTATATATTATGATAATATTTGCATCAGTACAGTTCACTGGGTCACGAGATATTGCAATTTACGGTTGAATATGATATGATAACACATTATGGGCTCATTGTGTACACTCCGCACCTACTTGGGAGCTATTTTGTGCTCAGTGACTATTAGGAGGCCTCCGAAGCGGTCGAGGGATCTGCCAGCCATTTAGACAAGACCTTGTCATATTTGTTGGGGCAGCCTCTGTTGGCATATGTCTATATAGTGGTAAGAGAGGGGGGGGTTGATTTGCGCCAACTAAGGGCTATGGCTTTGCGGGAGTAGAACAGGCGCAATCTCACCAACGTGTGTCATGCAACTGTAGGAACTAGTTGTTCTATCAGGCCTAGCATGCAGATTGCCATTGATGGTTGTAGTGGCACAGAGGTAATTTGCGTAATAAAGTCTAATATCTCCCTCCAGTACCCGACAATTGCCAGGCAGGTCCAGAAGATATGGGTAAAGTCACCAGGGATCCCACCTCATCGCCAACACCCGGGGGGGGGAGTCGGGGTTCATTTTGTGTAATCTATGAGGGGTGAAATATGCCCGGTGGACTATCTTGAATTGGATCAGGCGATCTCTCAGAGAGACCAGGGAGCTAAACAGGAAATCCCATATGTCATCCTATTCATCGTTGTCGAAGTCGGGGATGTCACTGGACCATTTAGATCTTAGCTTTTCTAAAGTCGGGGAGAGGTGATAATCAAGTGTGAATATATAATTGGGAAGTGGGTTTTTTCGCACAATCTGACCTTAGGAGGTCCTCTAGTGAAGACTGGATCAGTTGAGGAGGGGAGTTGGAGAATTGACAACCGAAGGCATGGGAGAGTTGAAGGAATCGAAAAAAAATATGACTGTGGTAGGTTAAAATCGGAGTTCAATTTGGAAAGCGGAACAAGGGATTGGCTGGAGACAATCTGTCACCATTTTGATATTAAATTTGGCCCAGGCATGGGGCTCGGGCAAATTGTAGACGTGCTCCATAGATTGGGTTTGTGCATATTTGTTTTTAATTTATTATTGTGAATAACTTGTTTCCTAGACATCTGTTCGGTGTTCTGGAACAATAGGATTTAACAAAATTTCAATGTAAGCATGTCACAATGTCCTGCTGGCTTTTTGTGACAAGTGTGTTTTATCTGCAAGTAACAGTCTGTCTTTTATGTTTTTCAAGCTGTGCCAGCCGCAGCCATCCATTGCCCTGTTGTGTTCTTTTTTTTTTTTTTTTTCTCCGGCTTAGCCTGCCTCTGTGATAAGAGCCTTGATGACAGTAATGATGACCAGTTTTCTAGACCTTTATCTTTGTTCAGTGTAAACTGTTGACTCCTTTTCAAGTGTGACGTGTGTAAAAGTCCTCAAAAAGATGGAGGAATAATCATAATCTGTGTGTATGTATGTATGTATGTATGTATGTATGTATGTATGTGTATATATATATATATATATATATATATATATATATATATATATATATATATATATATATATATATATATATATATATATATATATATATATATATATATATATATATATATATATATATACATACAGAGAGAGAGAGATATATATTATACATTTTTATATCCCAAATAACACAAAAGAAACTAAAATAAGCCATTCGTTAGGAAATCTATAATGAAATTGGTTAGAAAGTTGAAATTTGTCTTGTGATTCAATAGCGTTTTCCTGGTAATGGTCCTCGTAAAACTCGCATAAGGAATTTTAGTGCACAGCTTTTTGGTTGACAGACTTTGGAAAATAGATCACCGGTCATATCTGTTGCTGTTACTGAAGTTGGAAAATAACACTGAGGTTTACCAGAGCAGGGAAAGTTGTATGTTCTGTATTTCCAGGTTTCCTCTCTGCATCACTGGAAATTTCCAGCTTTGCTTGTCTAACCCCTGGATAGTTTAACTGTGACATGGACAGCCAGTTAAGGTGTGTGTGTGTGTGTGTGTGTGTTGTGTTTTTTTTTTTTTTTTGATAATTTTCTTTTGCTTCTGAATTTAATTTAATAAATCAAATAATTACTTGCTTTCACTACAGATCTCAAACATTTCGTATGCCTTCTTACCTGCTGTGTACTGATGGAGACAAATGCGTTTTCAGTCTGTAGGACAGATTTTGTTTTACTTTCATTTACATTCGCTGTTACTTCTCTAGGAGTGTATCTAACAACCGGAGTACTTTAAGTGTGACATGTTTACACCTAAATAAGTAATGGCTTATTTTTGTTATGAGCCTTGGCTACTGCTCTATCTCATTATTATGTAACAGTTTTCAGGATGCAATCAATACCTTATAATAGACCTAGCATAAGATATGTTTACATCTGAGGTACATACTTGCTAATTCTTTTGTATGTGAATGAATGACTTGTATAGCGCTACCTATGCGAACTGAATCGCCTCAGGGCGCTTTTACCACTGGTGTCCATCTGTGGTATAGTGCGGTCCTTGCCCTGTGGGGTCCTGACACGCTACAAACACATACACATACAACATACACATATTTGGCCAATTTTATCGACAGGATCTAATTAACCTACCAGCATGTTTTTGGAGTGTGGGAGGAAACCGGAGTACCCAGAGGAAACCCACGCAGGCACAGGGAGAACATGCAAACTCCAGGCAGAAGGTGTCGTGGTCGGGATTTGAAGCAACCCTATTACCGCTAGGTGAAAGTGCTAACCACTACACCACTGTGCTGCCCCATGTGAAGCAATCGGGGCCCATTCACGCTATCAATATTGGGCTGCATTACCCAACACAGTCCAATATAAGAACAAGACAAATGGCCTCTATGCCCTATTGTTTCCATTCATACCAGTGCACTGCGTTGGTGTGCACTGAAAAAAGAAAAGACCTGATGCATTTATTGGTGCAGCGCCTTTTGGCACATTGCAACACATTGCAAAACCTGGCAGCTCATAGTAATGACAAAGCACCAGTAAAAGTATTTTGGATTCAATATTTTAGGTGCATAGTTAACAACAAATGTAATAGAACACAATTTCTATTTTCAATTTTCAGTCAAACAAGACATTAAGTGATACTGTATACATATTGTAGGTTTTGAAAAATAACTCTTTACATGTTTCGCCACCCTGGCTTCATCAGGAAGTACATTCAAGGGATATTCATAAAAAGGAAACCGAAAATGTTCAAGAATAATATGTCATAGGTACATAAAATAAACATGCACAGATACCATTTTAGAAACTTTTAAATCCACCAGGAAAGCATCGGTCCCTCAAGTTCCAAACCTACACCATGTATTGTGCATCAAGATGAAAAATAGGAAGGATTGGCCTAATTCACTTCATGGGCCCCCAGAGTTGAGACCAGGACCAGCACAGGACAAACCATACAGACCATTATGTCTTAATAATAGGAACATATACTTTTAAGTTCATTCCTGCCTGGCGCCGCCTGAAGAGGAGTGGATTGGTCAGCTTGACAGGTGTAAGTGGATGGTGGTGGAGATGCATGTGCAGTTTTCAACTAATCATCCACATCCCACTGTGATGGCACACGCTGGCGGGATGGGGGGAGGTATACAAGTCTGGAGCCGACGGCCATCTTGCCAGAGCCCAGGAGGGAGCCCATACAACACATGTGAGTCAGCAAATGGAACTTGCTGTGCTTGTCATTCCTAACTTGTTTGTAGTGGCCTTACAAGCATTAGCTGAGTTATTCATAATTGGGACTATACCTTTTGCTTTATAGTAGCTTGGCCAGCCTGTCTAGTGTGGAAACAATCATTTATTGCCAACTTACATGCCCTTTAAGGTAATTTTATGTTTATGCACAGCAAATTATATCCATATCCAAGTGCCTTTTATAGATGGTAAATGTTTGTAATGAGCCTCAATTATCTCTCTTGCCTTTTAATTGGTAGTTTTATTTTTTACATATACTTTTTATGAATATTCTTCCTTTTGATGGTAGAAGGAATGTTTCATTATGTTCACTAGGTAAGGGTATGACCCCTATTCTTTATGGGTGCCTCTTTTTTCCATATAGACTTTCCATTACCATACTGGGCAACATTCAGCAGTGCTGATTTGGCTCCCCCTGTTGACTGCTTATATTATTGCTTTTAGTAAGTAAAGCTAAAAATGATGTTGTACTTTAAAGTGTTACTAAACCCACAATAGTAAAATCAGTCTGTATATGCAGTAAAGCATGCTTGTTCTACTCACTGTGGAATCTAAGGGGTTAATCCTGTGCATTGTGTAAAAAGGCTTTTTGATCCTGTCTTCTCTGATCCTTCCCTTTTACTGTCCCCAATCAGTCTCCTGGTAAGACAGAGCTTTTGGAGTCACTCTGCACATGCTCAGTTTGGTGTGTATTGCTATAAAGGTTTTTTTTTTTTCTTCTCTTGGGAGGGTGCGTGTGATGAGCACAGGGCCTATCAGCACTGTCCCTGCTGTGTATCGGGCCAATCCCCTTAAATTTTCCTCCTTCCATCTTCATGCATAATACGTGGTAAAGGGCTGGAAATTGAGGGACCGATGCTTTCCTGGTGGGTTTGATTGGTTCTAAAATGGTATCTGTGCATGTTTATTATATGTACCTATAACATATAATTCTTGAAATTTTTCTGTTTCCGTTTTATGTTAGTATCCCTTGCATGTACTTCCTGATGAAGCCAGGATGGCAAAACATGTAGAAGATTATATGCAAAGGGTTATTTTTTAATATCTGCAATATGTATACAGTATCGCTATATTAATGTCTCATTGGTTTAACAAAAATTGTAAATAAAAATTGTGTTCTTTTAACAGTATTATGTTTAATAACTACGCACTGACACTTTGACACTTAAACGGGGTAAGTTCTCCTTTACAGATAAACTGTAAGGTTAACTTACACTGGACCCCCCCCCCCTCCTCGGTCCCACTGTACCTGAGGCATAGGGCTTAGAATGGGGATGGAAGCAGGTTTAAGCTTGGATAGGATTTCACTGGACTTAAACTTTAAAGTGGTTTGTAAAGGCTTCAGTTTTTTTACCTTAGCTAGTTTAGCTCTTTGAACATTTTACGTGTGTTCACGGAGTGAACTTTTATTCACAAAGTTGATGGCTGCTACTGCAGCCATCAGCTTGTGCTCTTCTTGTGCAGCCAGCTGCCCGCTTGAAAGTGATGAGGCGGCTGTACAGCCGTTCAGAAAAAGCTTCAGCATGGGTTAGAGCTACAGCCAGCATTTTAGAGAAACAAAGGTGCTTTCAATATGCAACAAAGCCTCCAAACAGGACTCAGCCGATGACTGATCAATGTACCGGTACCATGTGACCGCTGTAACCAATCACAGCAGGTCACATGATAATTGTAAACAATGGATGGCTTTCTTTCTTCGTGTAGTGTTGCTATCTGTGATTGGTCACAGTAAATGCATGGTACAGACTGGGCCAATCACAGCCCATCTGTGCATATGTGATCAGCTGTGGCCAATCTCCACAAATCACAACACAACAAACTGAGCCGATTTCATTTGTAAAATGCTTGCACATAGCAATGAAAATAATTGTTATACACGAACATAATATGTAAAAAAAAAAAAAAATACTGATCACTTCCCCATAGTACAATGTTACTATGGTAACCGTTTTATTGCTCTGGTCAAATTGTGTTAACATATTTTTTTTTATTTTTTTTTTTTTATCATATATTTCTCCTTTTTTTTTTTTTTTTATTTAAAACATTTTTTTTTCTATTGTCACCAGTCAGTGTTTCTGATCACCCCCACACCAGTTAGATTATGACGCTGTTCTGCACTAGTCACAGTATGTAAAAAATAAATAAAAATGATTTCCTAATTTTCCAAAAAAATTACAACTTAACCACTTCAGCCCCGGACCATTTGGCAGCCAAAGGACCAGAGGTCTTTTTTCAATTTCGCACTGCACTACTTTAACTGGTAATTGCGCGGTCATGCAATTTTGTAACCAAACGAAATTTGCGTCCTTTTCTTCCCACAAATAGAGCTTTCTTTTGATGGTATTTGATTGCCTCTGTGATTTTTATTTTTTGAGATATAAACGGAAAAAGAGCGAAAATTTTGAAAAAAAAAGAGATTTTCTACTTTTTGTTATAAAAAAAATCTAATAAACTCAATTTTAGTCAAACATTTGGGCCAAAATGTATTCAGCCACATGTCTTTAGTAAAAAAAAATGCCAATAAGCGTATATTTATTGGTTTGCGCAAAAGTTATAGCGTCTACAAACTAGAGTACATTTTCTGGAATTTACACCGCTTTTAATTTATGACTGCCTATTTCATTTCTTGAGGTGCTAAAATGGCAGAGAAGTACAAAACCCCCCCAAATGACCCCATTTTGGAAAGTAGACACCCCAAGCTATTTGCTGAGAGGCATGTTGAGCCCATTGAATATTTTTTTTTTTAGTCCCAAGTGATTGAATAAAGACAAAAATAAAAAAGATTTTTTTTTTTTTCAAAAAGTTGTCACTAAATGATATATTGCTCACACATGCCATAGTTATATGTGGAATTGCACCCCAAAATACATTTTGCTGCTTCTCCTGAGTATGGGGATACCACATGTGTGGGACTTTTTGGGAGCCTAGCCGCGTACGGGGCCCCGAAACCCAAGCACCGCCTTCAGGATTTCTAAGGGTGCAAATTTTTGATTTCACTCCTCACTACCTATCACCGTTTCGAAGGCCATAAAATGCCAAAATAGCACAAAACCCCCCCAAATGACCCCATTTTGGAAAGTAGACACCCCAAGCTATTTGTTGAGAGGCATGGTGAGTATTTTACAGCTCTCATTTGTTTTTGAAAATGAAGAAAGTAAAGAAAGAAAAATTTTTTTTTTTCTTTTTTTCAATTTTCAAAACTTTGTGACAAAAAGCGAGATCTGCAAAATACTCACCATACCTCTCAGCAAATAGCTTGGGGTGTCTACTTTCCAAAATGGGGTCATTTTGGGGGGTTTTATGCCATCTGGGCATTCCATGGCCTCCGAAACTGTGATTGGCAGTGAGAAGTGAAATAAAAAAATTACACCCTTAGAAAGCCTGAAGGCGGTGATTGGTTTTTGGGGTTCCGTACGCAGCTAGGCTCCCAAAAAGTCCCACACATGTGGTATCCCCGTACTCAGGAGAAGCAACAGAATGTATTTTGGGGTGTATTTCCACATATGCCCATGACATGTTTGAGCAATATATCATTTAGTGACAACTTTTTGTAAAAAAAATATATATATTTTTTTTTTTTCATTATTCAATCTCTTGGGACAAAAAAAAAAAAAATATTTAATGGGCTCAACATTGCTCTCATCAAATAGCTTGGGGTGTCTTCTTTCCAAAATGGGGTCATTTGGGGGGGGTTTGAACTGTCCTGGCATTTTATGCACAACATTTAGAAGCCTATGTCACACGTCACCCACTCTTCTAACCACTTGTAGACAAAGCCCTTTCTAACACTTTTTGTTTACATGAAAACATATTTTTTTTTTTGCAAGAAAATTACGTTGAACCCCCAAACACTATATATAATGTTAAAGCAAAGGCCCTACAGATTAAAATGGTGGGTGTTGCATTTTTTTTTTTCCACACAGTATTTGCGCAGCGATTTTTCAAACGCATTTTTTGTGGAAAAAATACACTTTTTTTTATTTTAATGCACTAAAACACACTATATATTGCTCAAATTTTTGATGAAATAAAAAATATGATCTTAGGCCGAGTACATGGATACCAAACACGACATGCTTTAAAATTGCGCACAAACACGCAGTGGCGACAAACTACATACATTTTTAAAAGCCTTTAAAAGCCTTTACATGATACCACATTAGATTCACGGAGGAGGTCTACTGCTAAAATTACTGCCCTCGATCTGACCTTCGCGGTGATACCTCACATGCATGGTGCAATTGCTGTTTACATATGACGCCAGACCAACGCTTGTGTACGCCTTTGCGCAAGAGAAGGGGGGGCAGGGGTGCTTTTTTTTTTTTTTTTTTGGTTTTTTTTTTATTTATTTAGCTTTTTTATTTTATTTTTAAACTGTTCCTTCCATTTTTTTTCTTTGTTATGATTTTTATTGTTATCTCAGGGAATGTAAATATCCCCTATGATAGCAATAGGCAGTGACAGGTACTCTTTTTTTGAAAAAAATTGGGGTCTATTAGACCCTAGATCTTTCCTCTGCCCTCAAAGCATCTGACCACACCAAGATTGGTGTGATAAAATGCTTTCCCAATTTCCCAATGGCGCGGTTTATATCCGGGAGGGGGGACATTCCCTCCCACTGCTTGTAAAAGCAGTCTAGAGGCTAATTACCCGCTAGAATTGCTTTTACATGAAAGCCGATCACTGGCTGAAAAGAATGATACCAAGATGATACCTAAACCTGCAGGCATCATTCTGGTATAACCATTCAAAGTCCAGCAACATACTGGACATATATTGTAATCTTTTTTTTTTCATGCAGCCTCTTGGCTGAACGAAAAAAAGAGATTGATTGGTGGGTATGCCCACCATTAGAATACCTCCCTTCATCCACCCACTTCTAATGATGGGCATACATGCACCATTTATATATGCCGATGCATGGGGGCATCCTCCCGCAAAAGTTATGCCGTGTACACACGGTCGGAATTTCGACCGTATGTACGTGGCATTAGGAGCCAATCGCTCCTCCCCCCCCCCTGCTGCCCCCATGCTTCGGCATATATGCTCTTTTTTTTAACTGTGGTGGTGAAATCACCTCCTACAGCGTTGGAGTCGCGGCTTTATGTATCGTGGGAGCAAACGCTGTTGCTGTCAAGATAAATAAATCCGCGTTGCAACTGAATGGCGCACCTGAAAACAAAAAAATGCTTAACACTAAAACACAGTAAACAAAATTACATACCTGAAAAGCAAGCATGATAAAACATGATAAAACATAATAAAACATTGCAGAATAGAATGGAGTAAAAAAAGAGCAACAATAGAGAGAGAATAGAGTGAGAGAGAGAACAATAAAACGACAACTATTTTTATTTTTTTTATTTTTTTGAGATTCACAGGTAAAAAAGCTCCTGACTGAAGCGACTGAATCAAAACGCTACCACAAAAAAAATGTTAGCGATCGCAGGGATCAGGCCTGACTCTGCGAACGCTGCAGTTATGTGTGCTTAGTGTTTTGTAAGTGACAGTGATCGATCGATACTGCACTTGGGTGGGCTGGGCTGGGCTGGGCGGCGGGGGAAAACGCAGGTGCTAGCAGGTATCTGGGCTGATCCCGCTAACAATGCGTTTTTTTTTTTTGGAACCCTAAACTGCTGGGACGCTAGTATAGATCTGATCAGATCAGATATTGATCTGTTCAGATACTGTACCACTAAGGGAGGTGTATGCTTTGCGCGTGGGTGTTTGCGGTACTGGCACTGACCTGGGGCGACGCAGACCTTATTTGACCCTAAAACCTAATTGATATCACCCGCCGGGCGATCAGGGGGTTAAACCGTTATTGGGTAATAAATGGCGGGTGCCCTGACAGTATAAAAAATAAAGCTAACTAACCAGCGTCACCCGTAACAGTAATACAAAAAAAAACTGGTTACCTAGCGACACTAATGCAGCGATCAGAAAAACGATCGCTTAGTGACACTGGCAAAAGGGGGTGAAAGGGTTAACTAGGGGCAATCAGGGGGTTAAAACCTTTATTAGGCAATATATGGGGGTACCTGACGCTATATAAAAACCTGACGGGGAACCTAAATAACGAAATAACTAACTGGCTAACCAGCGTCACCAGTGACAGTTATACAGTGATCACTGGTGAAAGGGTTAACTCTAGGGGCAATCAGGGGGTTAAAACCTTTATTTAGGTTGTAATATGGGGGTACCTGACCTATAAACCTATTTATGAACCTATATAAACATGGCGGTTACCTAAAAAAAAAAAATGGTTACCTAGCGACACTAATGCAGCGATCAGAAAAACGATCGCTTAGTGACACTGGCAAAAGGGGGTGAAAGGGTTAACTAGGGGCAATCAGGGGGTTAAAACCTTTATTAGGTAATATATGGGGGTACCTGACGCTATATAAAAACCTGACGGGGAACCTAAATAACGAAATAACTAACTGGCTAACCAGCGTCACCAGTGACAGTTATACAGTGATCACTGGTGAAAGGGTTAACTCTAGGGGCAATCAGGGGGTTAAAACCTTTATTTAGGTTGTAATATGGGGGTACCTGACCTATAAACCTATTTATGAACCTATATAAACATGGCGGTTACCTAAAAAAAAAAAATGGTTACCTAGCGACAGCAGTGACACTAATACAGCGATCAGAAAAACGATCGCTTAGTGACACTGGCAAAAGGGGGTGAAAGGGTTACCTGGGGGGCAATCAAGGGGTTAAACCTTTATTAGGGGGGGGTAGGGGGCTACCTTGGACCTAAAACTAACTGCCCTGACAGTTATTACAGTCACACTGACACTAAATGCAGTGATCAGTAAAAAAATGATCACTGCAATTAGTGACACTGTGACTGGGGGGGGAGGGGGTGATCTGGGGGGTGATCTGGGGGTGACAGGGGGGTGTTTTGTGTGCCTATGTGTACTGGTGTCAGTGTACTGTTGGTGCACTAACCTTTAGACGTTCACAGCTCGGCGTTCCGGTCACATAGACCGGCGCACCGAGCGTGACATCACTTCCTCTGCCTGTGTTTTGATTGACACAGACAGAGGAAGCATCTGATTCGCCAGGAGCGATCGCGAGGGGGTGGCCAGAAACCACTGGCCGTCCCCTCATCCCGGATCGCTCCTGAAGCGATCCCGACCGTCCCCGCCGGCCGGGGGGGGTCCGATCGGACCCCCCACCCGCCGGAAGAATGGCACGTACAGGTACGTGGTTCTGCCTGTACGTGCCATTCTGCCGACGTATATATACAGGGGGCGGTCGGCAAGTGGTTAAATACACTCGCCATGCCTCTTGCTACATACCTTGGACTGTCTGGATATCTGTGCTGTCCTGACATTTTTGTGCCTCCCAAGAAATGAGATCGTCGGTACATCCAGGATTGATCAATTTTCAGATATATACCATACGTTGTGGAATGTATAACTTTCCTACAGACTAATATACACTGATTTGGGTTATTTTCAACAAAGAAATGTAGTAAAATAAATTTTGGCCTAAATATATGAAGAGAGATTATTTACAAAATTTTATAACTGAAACAAAGAATCTGTTTGTTTTTTTTTCCCACATTTTTTTGTTTAGCAAAAAATAAAAATAACAGTGGTGATTAAATATAACCAAGAGAAATCTCTATTTGTGTGAACAAAATGATAAATTATATATTTTTTTTTTTAAATCTGCGCAATTGTTATTCAAAGTGTGACAGCGCTGAAAGCTGAAAATTGGCCTGAACAGGAAGGGAATAAAAGTGCCTAAGTGGTAAATGTTTTGATTAGGCTACTTTCAGACTGGGGTGGGGCGTTCAGGAAATGTCGGCAGTAGCAACCCTTAAAGCAGGGGTTCACACAAAAATGGAATCTCCGCTTTTCGGAACCCTCTCCCCCTCCGGTGTCCCATTTTGGCACCTTTCAGGGGGGAGGGGGGTCTAAGACAGGTATTTGCACCCACTTTTGGGCATAGACTCCCATGGGAGTCTATGCCTCTTCCTGTCCCGCCGCGCTGTCTGCTGGGACACACAGGGGTCCCAGAGACAGCACGGACCATTCTCATTGCGCTGTGCGACTCGCGCATGTGCAGTAGGGAACCGGGAAGTGAAGCCGCAATGCTTCACTTCCAGATTTCCTCACCGAGAATGGCGCCGGCAGCAGCCGAGAGCCGAGCGATTGCTCGGCCTTGGCTGCCGACATCGCTGGACTCCAGGAAAGGTAAGTGTCCATTTATTAAAAGTCAGCAGCTGCAGTATTTGTAGCTGCTGGTTTTACTAATTTTTTTCAGGTGGACTCCCTCTTTAAGTGATTGTAAAGGCTTTGTTATTAAAAACAAAACAAACTTTTTTTTTTTTTTATACTTGCCTCCTCTGTGCAGTTGGGTTTGCACAGAGCAGCCCATGGATCCTTCTCTTCTCGTGTCCCTCTTTGCTTCTCCTGGCCCCTCCCTCCTATCGAGTGCCCTCTCAGCCAGCAGCCTTCTAAGGGGGCTCCCAAGCCGAGTCAGAGCTCCGTGTGTCCATTCAGACATGGAGCCCCGACATGGCCCCACCCCCTTTATCCACTGATTGGCTGACTGGCTTTGACAGCCGCGGGAGCCAATAGCGCCGCTGCTGTGTCTCAGCCAATCAGGAGGAGAGTGCTGGACGGCTTAGACATCGCTGGATAGAGATGGGGCTCAGGTTAGTAATTAGGGGGTGCTGCATTAAGATAAAAAAACCTTCGGCCTTTACAACTCCTTTAATATTTCAACCCAGGATAAATTTGCATTTAAAGTCTCCTTGTTTGCTTTTGTGTGATGATCATAGGTGTGGAAGAAATCTCCCTGGCTAGATTGGTTTAGTATACAGTATTTTCCAGCTCAAAGTAAATGGGCTGGTCGGGAAAATCAAGAAATTGTACTTAAAGCTTCATCAGTTAGATTCCCTCCAGTTATGACTAGAGCCTTTCTGTGTTTACTGCACATTTTACAGCAGCGTACTTGCCCACGACACCTACAGTACCCAGTTTGTTTCCTTTTTGGAACAGTTACTAAGTGCAAATCATAATTATGAAGTAACTATCTTCTTTAAGAGTCTTCTCTTATGACTAGTAAATATGGTTTTATTTATAAGGGTGTGTTTTTGTATAATTCTACATATTGTTTCTGGCAGGAAAAGGATTGAGATTACAATGTTTTGACGTTCCTCCTCCTCATTCAGAGATGAAACTGATAGGCTATCCCCCAAAAAAATAAAATCAGAGGAATCCCATTACATTGTTCATGTGTTTATTTAGATTAGGTCTGACTTTCTGTAATGTCCTTCTTTTTTTTTTTTTCTTCACTGATTATTAATAGCACCACAATAAAGTCCATTGCAGTAGAAAATAATTGTGACTTGCAGTACTGTGCAAAAGTTTTAGGCAGGTGTCAAGAAATGCTGTAAAGTAAGAATGCTTTAAAAAATATACGATATTTTAATTGTTTTATCAATTTACAAAATGTAAATTGAGTAATCAGGAGAGAAATCAAAATCAAATCAATCTTTGGTGTGACAATCTTTTGGCTTTAAACCAGCATTAGTTCTTACACTTGCACACTTTATACACCTGCACAAAGTCAGGGATTTTGTAGGAACAATTCAATTAATATTGTAGGATTAGACTTAATACAGTTGTGCTCATAAGTTTACATACCCTGGCAGAATTTATGATTTCTTGACCCCTTTTCAGAGAATATGAATGATAAAACAAAAACTTTTTTTTCTTTCATTCATGGTTAGTGTTTGGCTGAAGCCTTTTTTTTTTTTTATCAACTGCGTTTACTGTTTTTAAATCATAATGACAACAAAAACTACCCAAATGACTCTGATCAGAAGTTTACATACCCTGGTGATTTTGGCCTGATAACATGAACACAAGTTGACACAAAGGGGTTTGAATGGCTATTAAAGGTAACCATCCTCACCTGTGATCTGTTTGCTTGTACCGTATATACTCAAGTATAAGCCGAGATTTTCAGCCCTTTTTTTAGGGCTGAAAGTCCCCTTCTCGGCTTATACTCGAGTCAGTGCGGTCTGCCTACATGAACAGCTTGTCATGTAAACAGACGGCACTGTTCAAAAGCCGCGCCGCCTCCTCCCACCCGTCCGTGATAGGCGGACACTAATTTTCCCAGCAGTACAGTGTTCCGCCTATCACGGATGTTCTGTTATTCTCATCTCATGGACGAGGATGAGAGAATGTCCGTGATAGGCGGAACACTGCACATGACTGCTGGGAAAACCGAGTGTTCCTCCTATCACGGACGAGGAGGAGGCGCGGCTTTCAAACCTGTAATGGCGCCTCAGCATGTACGCTGATCGCCAGGACAACCGGACAGCGTCCCCCGAGGGACGCCAGACACCGGACAGCGGCCCCTGGGGGACACGGGACACTGGACAGCGGCCCCCGAGGGACACGGGACAGCGGGACACCGGATCGATCGGCACAGGTAGGCTGCACTGGGGACACGGGGGGTTGTATAGGACACAGGGGACATGCAGATGGGCATTTGCTGACACTCTCTTCCACTTACAGTAGCTGCTCCATTTCCCCCCCTCGGCTAATACACGGGTCAATAACTTTTCCCAGTTTTTTTGTGGTAAATCAGGGGCCTCGGCTTATATTCGGGACGGCCTATACTCGAGTATATACGGTAATTAGTGTGTGTGTATAAAAGGTCAATGAGTTTCTGGACTCCTGACAGAACTTTGCATCTTCCATCCAGTGCTGCACTGATGTTTCTGGATTCTGAGTCATGGGGAAAGCAAAAAAATTGTCAAAGGATCTGCAGGAAAAGGTAGTTGAACTGTATAAAACAGGAAAGGGATATAAAAAGATATCCAAGGAATTGAGTGCCAATCAGCAGTGTTCAAACTCTAATCAAGAAGTGGAAAACGAGGGGTCCATGGTCAGGTAGACCAACTAAAATTTCAGCCACAACTGCCAGGAAAGTGGTTTGGGATGCAAAGAAAAACCCACAAATAACTTCAGGTGAAATACAGGACTCTCTAAAAACACGTGGTGTGGCTGTTTCAATCAAGATGCACAATAAGGAGACACTTGAAGAAAGATGGGCTGCATGGTAGAGTTGCCAGAAGAAAGCCATTACTATGCAAATGCTACAAAGTATCCCGCTTACAATAGGCCAAACAGCACAGAGACAAGCCTCAAACCTTCTGGCACAACGTCATTTGGAGTGATGAGACCAAAATTTAGCTTTTTGGCCACATCCATAAATGCTACATTTGGAGAGCAGTCAACAAGGCCTATAAAGAAATGTACACCATTCCTACAATGAAATACGGAGGTGGATCGTTGATGTTTTGGGGATGTGTGATCTACAAAGGCACAGGAAATTTGGTCAAAATTTATGGCAAGATGATTGCAGTATGTTCTCAAAAAATACTGGAGAAACATTTGCATTCATCAGCCAGAAAGCTGCGAATTGGACGTACTTGGACATTCCAACATTCCAATGATCCAAAATACAAGGCCAAGTCGACCTGTCATTGGCTACAGCAGAATAAAGTGAAGGTTCTGGAGTCGCCATCTCAGTCTCCTGACCTCAAGGTCATTGAGCCACTCTGGGGAGATCTAAAATGTGCAGTTTATGCAATATAGCCCAAGAATTTACAGGAACTGGAGGCTTTTTGCCAAGAGGAATGGGCAGCTTTACCATCTGAGAAGAAAAAGAGCCTCATCCTCAAATACCCCAAAAGACTTCAAGCTGTCATTGATGTTAAAGGGGGCAATGCACGGTATTAAGAACTGGGGTATGTAAACTTTTGATCAGGGTAATTTTGGGTAGTTCCTGTTGTCATTATTATTTAAAAAGATAAACAGTTGATTGATAATAAATGGCTTCAGCCAAAAACTAACCATGAGCGAAAAAAGTTTTTGTGTTTATTCATATTCTCTGAATAATGGCCAAGAAATCTTAAGTTCTGCTAGGGTATGTAAACAACTGTATATTGGTTATATGATTAACCAGTTATACCAAGCAGGTGCTAATTCTAATCAATTTCATATGTAGGTTGAAACACAGTCATTAACCTAAATAGCTGTGTAGGAGGCTTAAAAAGTGGGTGGGGAACAGCCAAACTTAGGTGAGGTTATGGAACACAATTTAATGTCACAGGTCGTACACCATGGCAAGACTGAGCACAGCAATCAGACAACATCAGCAAAGTCTCTCCTAGGCAAAGATTTCAAAGCAGACTGTGGTTTCAAGATATGCTGTCCAAGCTCTATTGAAGAAGCACAAAGTAACGGGCAACACTGAGGACCATAGACACAGTGGTCGGCCAAGGAAACTTAAAGCGGAGCTCAAGCCCCCCCCCCTCCAAAAATGCAAAGTCAGCAGCTACAAATACTGTAGCTGCTGACTTTTATTATTAGGACACTTACCTGTCCAGGGATCCTGCAATGTCGGCACCCCCGCCGATTTTCCAATCTACTCTCGGGTGCTGCCGCCATTCGTGGCAACAGGGAAACCGTCAGTAAAGCCTTCGACTTCACGTCCGGTTCCCTACTGTGCTCAACACATCTCGCTGCAGCCAGGTCTCCAGGAAGTGGGGACGGATACCTGTCAAAAACAGGTACCCATTCACACCCCCCCCCGTAAGGTGGCAAATGTGGCACCGGAGGGGGAGGAGGAAGCAAACAAGTGGCGCTTCCACTTTTGAGTGGAACTTCGCTTTAAAGTGGAACTTTAGTCAAAAAATTAAGTCCTGCTAGATAACTTCACGCTGGTCCCTTTTTGCAGGTATAGCTATGTAAAACATTAAAAATAAGTGTCTATATTGTGTAAAATCCAGTAATACACTGTCTCACCCTGCTCTGCACATGCTCAGTTGCTCTCTATTTTTTAGGTACTGTTGAGTTTGTAGAGGCCGATCTGCTGACAGCCTTAAAGTGTAAACCCTCTCATCCTTTACAGCCATGACAGTTGCTTCTGTTTGATCTGCAACTGCCATGGTGCTGCGTTGTGATCAGTTATGACATTAGCCATTTGATGGTTTGACAGTTTCGTTGTGGAAATAAGCAAATGTGACAGTTGGCAATCCCAGAATTCCAGGAATCCGTTTTTTGAAACCGCAAAAAAATCAACGGGTTTAGTTCTGCTTAATGCTTTACTTCTGCTCAGGGGTTCTGTGATTCAGCAAAATGGCAGCCTCCAGCAAGAAGAAACAGGAGCAATGCTGGAGACAATTTACAGCACACACTCATTTTGGTAGCGTAATTATTAATGTGGAATGTATGTTCCTTGCTAAAGAGCGTTTTTTCTCAAGTTATTATGGGTAAAGTTCTGCTTTATTGCAGCAGATGAAAGACTTCCCTTTAACATCGGAAGAAACAGTCAAGCATGGAAGAGGTTCCTTGCAAGTTTGGGACAGCCAAAAATACCAGCAACACAAAGCTCTCCTGTCTAAAAAAAAAAAAAAAAAAAAAAAATGATAAAAATTGCGTTTGGGTACATCGTTGCATGACCGCGCAATTGTCATTCAGTGTGTGAGAGCGCTGAAAATTGGCTTGGGCAAGAAGGGAGTAAAAGTGCCCAGTAGGCAAGTAGTTAAAAATTAAAGTCAGCAGCTGCAAATACTGTAGCGGCTTACTTTTAAGAAACAGGCACTCACCAGCCCAGCGCTGTCTTTACCTAGGCTGGTTCTTTGTCATCTTCAGATGCCCAGTGCCACCCTCTTGGCTGTGGTAGCTGACTGTGACTTCTTGCAGTTTCACAGCCAGCTCCCCACTGCGCATGTGTGAGATCATGCACTGCCAATCATTAGATGTGGTGGCTGCATTCGTTTTTTTTTCTAGGCTTTTTTCCCTCTGTTTTGACCTGGTGATTTGGTTAGTAACACCTCCTTTTGTTAGAGTGCCCCTACCCGGGATGAATAGGGAAAGAGGGCACGGCAAACTGTAGCATTGTCAGTCTGGGGGGGGGGGGGGGTGTTAGATGTACTAGCAGATTTAAATATCCTTACAAACTGAAGCAACGCTGCAGCTTACACATCAGTTACAGCAAGTTTGTTTATTTTCCTTTTTTTGGGATAAGGTTTTACATGAATAAATAAGAGCAGATACTTATAAGCTCTTTGAAATGCCTTTTGAAATGGTTTGCAAATGAGCTATAAATGCAGTATATGATTTCTTGGAGACTAATATGTATAAGCTAATGCTTTACTGTACCTCGGAGTGTTTATTATTGTGGACCACAGAGATGGCTAAACAGGGCTGCTGGTTGAGCATCACTAAGCTAATCCTTTAAGGCACTCTGCCGCCAATTCATATCTATCAATACAGTTAATTCTTCTAAATGCCAGTGAGCATTTTTGGTAGACAGGATGTCTGCCCTATTAGGCTAATTTTGTAAAATGAGGAGAGTGATAGGCTTGGCAATATGCTATGCCTTTAGCGACCTATGTAATACATTCCCCATTTATATAGTGTTTCAATCCAGGACTGTACGCTCTGGTGTGGTTTCTATGATCCTTTTGTTCGTCTTGGTGTAGATAATCCTGTGTTTGCAAATGTGGTATTAGTTTTGTGAATGGTATTTGCGTTTGTGGTTTTGCATACTATTCATAATTCCACTGAAGCACTGAACCTATGTCTGACTACAGGTGACCCGCATTGTATTTTTCAATCAATATTTTGTTTTCTCATTTCATCTTGCAACAGGCGATGCCAAGGGCTCATTTACACTTTGCATTTCACATGTTTTTATGAGCATTTTCAAGCTGTTTTGCGCTTTGCATTGCATGCTTTTTAATATGAACACCAGGTTTAATGCAAAATTCCTCAAAACAAGTTCTAAAACATTGTTAAAAAATAAATGCATTTGCAAAAATGTAAAGAGTTAAAAGTAAGGACCGTGTCAGTTTTTTAGGTGGACCTGAACGGATGCTCCATAGACCACCTATGGAGCGACGGATGTCCGCTGACATCCGACCTGCTCCGATCCGCTAAAGTGTGACAGAGGAAAACCCTATTTTTCCATCCGTCATCGGATCGGATAAAAATGGACTCTATGGTCCGTCTTCATCCGATCCCCCATAGATGAGAGCGGTGATCTGACAGGTCCGTCCCTGCACAGTGTGTCATCTGCCTGCTCAGCAGGGATCGACGGAGCGATTCCCCCGCTGAGCAAAGCGGAGCCCGTACACGGACACTGTGTGAGACATTGCTTGAATTAATTTCTGACATGTTGCAATCCACAGCAAAGACTTTCCTTTTTATCATTAACCACCTAAGGTGGATGTAAACCCAATTTTTGAAATTGAGCTGGGCACATATATATCTGCAGTGTTTTTTGGCTTTCTTCAAAGCACTGAGTCCTGTGGCTTTCTCCTGCTCGGTTCTTCTGTTATCAGCATGATAACTTCTGACAAGTTCTCTGACAACTGTGATAAAACCATCCTGACATTTGTGTCAGGGTGGATGCTATAAATTAGCAGAGAGCTGATCTATTCACAGCACAGCTCGGCAAGTCTCTGCCATCATTTAAAGTGCCTCTGATTAACCCCAAATAAAGTTCAGCTGTTAAAGTAGGTTTTTCCTGGCATTTTCTTCGTCGCATCCTACAGCAAAAGCCATGGTCAGCAGAGAGCTTCCAAAGCATCAGAGGGATCTCATTGTTAAAATGTATCAGTCAGGAGAAGGGTACAAAAGAATTTCCAAGGCATTAGATATACCATGGAACACAGTGAAGACAGTCGTCATCATCAAGT